>OY744524.1:3314672-3349672 GCA_963556195.1 Sepiola atlantica
ACAAATACATCTACAAGAGAATAATACTTATATTTGTTAACCTCTTGTGGTTGTAATGTTTTTGTTTGTTTTAGTGTTTATATAGAATCTTGTATCGAACACTCTTTTCTGGTAATGAGATTCTTAGAGAAATGAGACATTTCAGCTTTTTTATAATAACGTATAAGTAGAATTAATTAATTATAACGTATGAGTACAATTAATTCATTATAACGTATAAATAGAATTAATAAATTATAACGTATAAATAGAATTAATTAATGATAACGTATGAGTACAATTAATTAATTATAACGTATAAATAGAATTAAGTAATGATAACGTATACGTAGAATTAATTAATTATAACGTATAAATAGAATTAATAAATTATAACGCATAAATAGAATTAATTAATTATAACGTATAAGTATAATTAATTCATTATAACGTATAAATAGAATTAATTAATGATAACGTATAAATAGAATCAATTAATTATAACGTATACATAGAATTAATTAATTATAACATTTAAATAGAATTAATTAATTATAACGTATAAATAGAATTAATTAATTATAACGTTTAAATAGAATTAATTCATTATAACGTATAAGTAGAATTAATTCATTATAACGTATAAATAGAATTAAATTATTATAACGTATAAGTAGAATTAATTCATTATAACGTATAAATAGAATTAATTAATGATAACGTATAAGTATAATTAATTCATTATAACGTATAAATAGAATTAATTAATTATAACGTATAAATAGAATTAATAAATTATAACGTATAAATAGAATTAATTAATTATAACGTATAAGTATAATTAATTCATTATAACGTATAAGTATAATTAATTCAGTAATGAGACTGAAATTGCAGTGTTGTTAATTCGGCGACTGAGAGTCGACTCATGGGTAGTTTTGAAGTCCTTATTATGAATTCATAATTGAGTGATAGATTTGCTTGTTTTCTTCTATGGAAACCTTTTGGGGTTATTAAATGCGAAATCTAGTAATTTTTCTACGGTTGTTTGCTTAAGTTCTTGAAATCTTCAAATATTTATTCATGATGTAAATATAGTTTAATATAAGAATGGGTTGCAGATTATTTTCTGTAGGCGTATGTTTTGTAAATAGTCTATAAATTATAGATTCTATTTTCTTCTTCTTTCGTGTGAATCAGATGATTCTGGTGTTAGCATTAGTTTCCACGATGTTTTTCTAGTTAG
Source organism: Sepiola atlantica (assembly GCA_963556195.1). NCBI lineage: Eukaryota > Metazoa > Mollusca > Cephalopoda > Sepiida > Sepiolidae > Sepiola > Sepiola atlantica. The sequence continues at coordinate 3,315,898 of OY744524.1, forward strand.
AAATCTTTCCGGAAAGACATCGGGTACTTACGGGAAGGACCACGGAAAAGTTACCAACATCCCTAAGTGAAAGTTGAACTGAGTGGATTCGAACTTGGAACACCCAGGTCTTCAGTCAGTGTCGATATCCACTTAACCACCGTCACCTTCCATCACCGAAGTTAAGCAACGTTTAACCTTGTTAGTAGTAAAATGAGTGGACATTTGGAAATACCAGTTGCCGTAACTTATAAAGTGGATGCGTCCGTACAGTCAATTTGTCTAATGTTCTTGAGCAAGATATGAATGTCTCGGTTCATCAAACTATGGGTGAAATAGTAGGGTAGGCAAGACCCTCCAGCCTTGATACGGTAACTTATCTATGAAAAGGTAAACTACAAAATAAAAACACCAGTTATCATCTTATTCCTACAAAGATTCTGGTCGTGTTGGATCTCGTCACAAGGAGTAAGCAATGCCAACTTAACAGAAGAAGCGCTGTTAGTAATTGCGCAAGACTTGCTACACTATAAAATCCCAATCGCATACATAAATAATATTTCTTTATTTTATAGGGTTTTTTTCATTTTTCTTTTTTTCATTTTTCTTTTTTTTTCATTTTTCCTTTTTTTTTTTGCCTTTCTCTCCTTTTTATCTTAATCCTTCTCCGATCCATCTTCATTTCTCTGTCGACCCTTCTTCTTCTTCTTCTTCTTCTTCTTCTTTTTCTTCTTCCTTTTCTTCTTCTTCTTCTTCATTTTCTTCTTCTTCCCTTTCTTCTTCTTCTTCTTCCTTTTCTTCTTCTTCTTCTTCCCTTTCTTCTTCCTTTTCTTCCTTTTCTTTTTCTTCTTCTTCCTTTTCTTCTTCCTTTTCTTCTTCTTCTTCTTCTTTTTCTTTTTCCTTTTCTTCTTCTTCTTATTCTTCTTCCTTTTCTTCTTCTTCTTCTTCATTTTCTTCTTCTTCTTCTCAGTCTCCTCCTACTTCTTCTTCTTCTTCTTCATTTTCTTCTTCTTCTTCTCAGTCTCCTCCTACTTCTTCTTCTTCTTCTTCCTTTTCTTCTTCTTCTTCTTCTTCTTCTCTTAGTCTTTCTTACCTTCTATACTCACTAATCGTAATCCCCTCTCTTAACCATGGTCATTAACGACCCTCTTTCTCCCTTTCCTTCTCTCTCTCTCTCTCTCTTTCTCTCTCACTTTTTCTACAACCCCAATAAATTTCCTCGTTTTTCCACCATACTCCTTAACGCATTTTCTTTTTCTCTCTTCTCTATCTCTCATTTCTCTTTTTTCCACTCTATATCTCCCTCTCTCTCACACACCCTCCCTCTCCCCCTCTCCCTCTCCCTCTCCCTCTCCCTCTCCCCCTCTCTATCTCTCTCTCTATCTCTCTCTTCTTAGAGCATTCATCTTTTCCCGCCCACACGTGTCTTTTTACCCACGCGCATAAACTTATTGAAGAAACAAGACAAGGAAAATATCAGATAATCGAGTCAGCGGAGAGATTGTTCTAACTTAATACTTGTGGCGACCCTTTTACCTTTTTCCCCCTTTTACCGATATCGACTGCTTATCTGACCTGGGCGGGGTCTCATGCGCCACCGACTCGACCTAACGCATATCAACCCCCGACCCCGACCCGCCCAACCTCAAAACCGCGGTCTTAATTCTGATCCTCGAAATCCGATGCCGAGATAGAAACATTGCAGTTGTTCCCCGGCGGCAGAGCAACAAGTAAATATTATTTATGAAAGTATAAACCTATTTAATCACAAGAGATAAACTCATATATATATATATATATATATATATATATATATATATATATATATATATATATATATATATATATATATATATATATATATATATATTTATTTATTTGGGTACAGAAAAATTAGTACAACATTCGTACAGAAGGGCTTAGTCATCCGGCTCTCTTCAGCTTCTAAGCTGAAGAGAGCCGGATTGCTAAGCCCTTCCGTGCTTGAAACCGACGGTACGAATGTTGTACTATTTTTTCTGCACAAAAATAAATAAATATTACGCTCTTAATTTTTAACTTCAATTATCAATTAATCGAGCACTCTGCTGGGATTTTTCCTGCGATATTACAAAGATGTTATATATATATATATATATATATATATATATATATATATATATATATATATATATATATATATATATATAGGCAGCATCTTCTCTTGCAGGCAAGTATTGTTGAATATAAAAGACAACTCATGTCTAGATATCCTTTGGTAGATCTTTTCAATAGTCCGAATCAGGATTTTATAATACTAACACATGGTCTGTACCTGATTAATCTCATTTTCCTGAAGATGGACCCAGATGGGTCCGAAAGTACTTGAGAGACAAATCACAACCATGGCAAGTTCATCAGCCAATTCCCCTCCGAAACTAAGATTCTGATTCGGACTATTGAAAGGATCTAACAAAGGATATCATCTTACAGTCTGGATGTGAATTACTATATAAAGCTTCCTTCCTGAGTAGAACTTATTTGTAAGGATATCGCCAACTGCCATTAGGTAAAACTAATTCGCATCTCCCGGCACTTGCAATGTTTACATTGAGATATTTCTTACATTCAGTCAGTGTCGTATGATAGCGCAGCGCCGACTGTCAGCTCCACAGTTGAGTTTCAATCCCGGCTTGAGGCACTAACTGGTCTAGCCGCACTGATGAGCTGTGAAACAGCGAAACAGTCTGTATGTGGATGACTGACTATATATATATATATATATATATATATATATATATATATATATATATAATTTACATATACTTCTCCATCGAAGCAAAAGCTATGGACCCACCACGTGTACACTTTAAAACCCAGTCACCATCGTGATTCTGAATGAGTCCATTTCTATAAGAGGCAATCTCTCGTAGTTAGTCTGTCATATTTCAGTTTTAAATGGCTAAATGAGGAAGTCTATATCTTAGATGCGTCCGGACGTCTCTATTAGAGACTGTCCATCGGCCAGTTCGTCACGTTTTAGTTTGAAATAGTATTGTCATTGGTCTGTCACACTTTGTTGTTTGTTCGTCACGTTTATGTTTGAAATAGTATTGTCATTGGTCTGTCCCACTTTGTTGTTTGTTCGTCACGTTTATGTTTGAAATAGTATTGTCATTGGTCTGTCACACTTTGTTGTTTGTTCGTCACGTTTATGTTTGAAATAGTATTGTCATTGGTCTGTCACACTTTGTTGTTTGTTCGTCACGTTTTAGTTTGAAATAGTATTGTCATTGGTCTGTCACACTTTGTTGTTTGTTCGTCACGTTTATGTTTGAAATAGTATTGTCATTGGTCTGTCACACTTTGTTGTTTGTTCGTCACGTTTATGTTTGAAATAGTATTGTCATTGGTCTGTCACACTTTGTTGTTTGTTCGTCACGTTTATGTTTGAAATAGTATTGTCATTGGTCTGTCACACTTTGTTGTTTGTTCGTCACGTTTTAGTTTGAAATAGTATTGTCATTGGTCTGTCACACTTTGTTGTTTGTTCGTCACATTTATGTTTGAAATAGTATTGTCATTGGTCTGTCACACTTTGTTGTTTGTTCGTCACGTTTATGTTTGAAATAGTATTGTCATTGGTCTGTCACACTTTGTTGTTTGTTCGTCACGTTTATGTTTGTAATAGTATTGTCATTGGTCTGTCACACTTTGTTGTTTGTTCGTCACATTTATGTTTGAAATAGTATTGTCATTGGTCTGTCACACTTTGTTGTTTGTTCGTCACGTTTATGTTTGAAATAGTATTGTCATTGGTCCGTCACACTTTGTTGTTTGTTCGTCACGTTTATGTTTGAAATAGTATTGTCATTGGGCTGTCACACTTTGTTGTTTGTTCGTCACGTTTATGTTTGAAATAGTATTGTCATTGGTCTGTCACACTTTGTTGTTTGTTCGTCACGTTTATGTTTGAAATAGTATTGTCATTGGTCTGTCACACTTTGTTGTTTGTTCGTCACGTTTATGTTTGAAATAGTATTGTCATTGGTCTGTCACACTTTGTTGTTTGTTCGTCACGTTTATGTTTGAAATTGTATTGTCATTGGTCTGTCACACTTTGTTGTTTGTTCGTCACGTTTTAGTTTGAAATAGCATTGTCATTGGTATGTCACACTTGGGATTGAAATCGCCCTTTTTGGGTGCGTCATGAATGTTTGAAATTGGATTTTTAGATGCGCTCAGTCATCTCTATAAAAGGATGGGTTCGGTCGTTGGTCAGTCTGTCCGTCTGTCACGCTTAAATGTTATATTGTATTTTCTATCGATAAACATGTTGATTAAATAGTAACATTTTAAGTTTCTCCGTACTTATCTTTTGTCCCTTTGTGCCCGAATTAAATAAACAACACTATTCTTTCATCGAATTATACATATCTCTCTCTTTCTCTCTCTCTCTCTCTCTCTCTCTTTCTTTCTTTCTCTCTCTCTCTCTCTCTCACTTTCTCTCTTTCTCTCTCTCTCTTTCTCCCTCTCTCTTTCTCCCTCTGTTTCTTTCTCTCTCTTTCTCTCTCTCTTTCTCTCTCTCTTTTTCTCTTTCTCTTTCTCTCTCTCTTTCTCTCTTTCTTTCTCTCTCTGTCTCTCTTTTTCTTTCTCTCTCTCTTTCTCTCTCTCTATTTCTCTTTCTCTCTCTTTCTCTCTCTCTCTCTTTTTCTCTCTTTCTCTCTCTCTTTCTCTTTTTATTTCTCTCTTTCCTTTTCTTTCTTTTTCTCTATCTCTCTCTCACTCACTCTCTCCTTCGTACTCTCGTCAAATACACCCTATTATACTTTAGATTTGGTGTCTGTCTGTAACTGAAACTATCCCACATTTCTCAAAGATCCAAAGTGACACCCCCCCCCCAATAAAATACTACCCTTGATACCGTTATAAAATCCACAATCCTTCTTCTTCTGATGTTGGTTGTGATAGCCCTCTTCAGTAAGGAATAGTCTGGTGTGGGGAGTCTTTTGATATGCATTATCTTTCAGATAACCCCACAGATGAAAATCGGAGCTGGAATAAAATCTGGCGACTCTGAAGGCTATTTAGGATCACGCCCCCTACTGATGAAACGATCGTCAAAGTATCGGCGCAAATATTCTAACGCGTCGCCTGAAGATTGAGGATTTTTTGTATTCCTGTTAAAACCATTCTCTCACAAAACCTCGTTGTATGCTCAAAAATATACATTTTCGCGATAAAATAACTTACGACGCTTTACATGATGTAAAACCTAACAGCCAACAAAGTGAAGTCCAAACATTTTAAAATGCCTCCAATCTGTTTGTTATATTACTAAAGACTAGTTATATCTGTGAATATTACACAATATATAAACTTATTTGAAATTATAACACATAAAAAGATTAGTACTTAATTTAACAAAAGAAGAAAAGATTCCTTAATCGATTAAATTTGACAATCGAAATAGCCGTGATTTGCAGAAGTTACTGTTATACCCTCAAATAAATGTGGGCCGTAAATTATTTTTAAAAATGGGAATATCTTTAATATAATTTAGAAAAATTGTTCATGAGATGACGTTACATGTTTTAAATATCCCAACGAAGGGAAATATCTGTTTCTTTTTAAACATTTTTAATAATATGAGCTCAGTGTTTTTCAGTTTTAGCTTTTGCCACTTTCCCCGCTTTCTCTCCCTTATATCATTCCAAAATTAGATTGTTTTAATCGCCATCAGCGATTTTAACAACGTTAACTTTGAACTTTAATTATTTTCATGACTTGGCGTGTTGAAATACTACCAATATGGATGTTGGAAAATTTCTAACGATCTTTAATCTGGAAACAAAAAGACATATACGTCAACTCGAAAGTGGAATAACAGTTGCTCCATATCATTTATATCGGTCCTAGGGTCAGTAAAATGAATTCCCGGAACAGAACAGTTTTGCACCACTTTTATGTCTCCTTATAAAGATTTGAATAAAGATATAATGCTACTAAAACTTATGTTTACAATTCCTATACAAATTTTGATCAAAATTCACGACATGATTTTGATTGTAGAAAATATCTGAAATTTACGGCTTTAGCTAGACAGGTCTTAATAAGCAATTGAAATTTCGGAAATCTTCGTTAATTAGTGTCTTATGATTATGGATAAAAAAATCTATGCAAATCTGATCCTTTTCGAATAGGATGTTGTGCCCATATTACGCTCCCTAAAACCCTTTAAAATACTCCCAAAAAACTGAAATTTAGTAAATATTATTTAATTGATGTCTAATTTTTGTTGTTAGAATTTCACAAAAATAAAATAAATTAAATATAACCAACATTATTGTCCCTTACGCCTAGTTGCTGTGTTCGAAAATTCATAATGATCTGTTAATTATCTTAAGAGTGACTTCTGTACATACAAATATATAAAGATATACACTTACCACTACCTAACTTTACACACACACCCATATATATAAATATATATATATATGAAGCAATCCAACAAAAGATATAAGCGTCAACTAATATTTTATAATTAGTGAAACATCCGGATAAAAACTGAAGCTCAATATACTGGATAGAGCATTAATATTATAATATAAAATGAAGTAATAAAATAAGGTGTCAATCAAATTTTATTAGAATTCAAAGTTCAAGCAAAGTATCCTTAAATCCTTAGCTCATGAGTTTTCAAAGATAATTCTTCTCTTCAGAGGACCATTACCGCAGTTATACTACTACAGGTAATAAAATTAAGCTTTGAAAAAATATAAAATTATATACACAAATACATAAAAATACATAACAGCAATATATATCAATCCAAAAACATACTTTTTTGTTGAATCTATACAATCCATCCAGGTCATACAAATTGAAAAACATAATCAGGAAAGACATTCAGAGGGTTGACCGAGGATTACTCTAAGTTATAAATAGCAGTCCATATACGAGAAATTGAAGGAGCTGACAGAGTTATCCAGTCGCGAAATGTGTCAATAATCGAGTGAGTTAAAAGTATTCAATGTTAATGTTGATTATTACAACGATAAATAAATCAAATAATATAGAAAGTTCAATAAACTCACTTAAAATTCCAAAATCCTGATATGGGCAACCCAAATCAAGTCAAAGTTCGTTGTTCAATTAGAAAATCCGTTAAATCCGTTAAATTTTTATATTATAAATATATATATATATATATATATATATATATATGTATATATATATATATATATAAATATATATATATATATATATTTATATATAAGATGTTAATGTAGTTTACTTAAAACATGTTTAGTGTGTATATAAAGGTAATTTATAGAAGGCAATACAATGAAGAGGTGTAACGGATAAACACGAACTGAAGCAAAATAAGTCATATAAAGGTGGAATGAGTTTTGAAGTTTCCACCCACTTATAAATAATATATATATATATATATATATATATATATATATATATATATATATATATATATATAAAACTTTTTTTGTGATATAGCAGCAGGGTGCTCGATTAATTGAGAATTAAAATTAGAAATTTAAAAATAAAGAGCGTAATATTTATTTATTTTGGTACAGAAAAATGAGTACAACATTTTAAACCTTTTTATATTTTTTCACAATTATAATCCTAAAACCCATTTTCTCTCCCTATTTTCTTTAGAAGACACATCATTAAACCCTTAAACAGTAACGGCCAAATATACGCTACTTATAAACATTGGCTCACGGGATTTATATAGAAATTTTTATTTCTTTTATTTTTCATTTTTTTTATATCTTCTCCCGTTTAAATCTCAACTGTTACTTTTCACCCTCCCCCCCTTTTTCAAACCTTATTAAACTTTCCTTACACTAAATTTAGACAAACATACATAACACTCTAAGCAAATAACGCGTCCAAACGAGAGTGACACGTTCAATGCAAGGTGTACTCGTTAAAAACATGTTTATTTTTCTTTCCTTAAGCCAGGCTTTTCAAAAATTAAAATCTTATCATCAGAGAAATTACATAGATGATAAGTTGGCAGGGGAATAGCCAAAATTCAAAATTTTAAAAAAATTAAGAAACAATATAAAGTAATGGAAAGTAAAAGTGTGTGCATAAAAAGGTTATCAAAATATAGAGTCTGTCCAGTTGGGAAATGTCCGTTGACAAAGTATCCGAAAGATTTAAAGACGGAAAAATGTAGTAAATCCAATATAACGATGTTCAGTTCAATCGAAGATTTAACATAAACGCTTATTTGGATGTAATTTTGAGAATTAGGGCCATTTTAAAATACTTCCGTGGACCGAAAATGAAAATAATTTTAAAGAGTTAAGTTTAAAATGTTGTATATATTTCAGGTAGGCCGAATTACTAGTGAAAGGTGTTAGGTACTTCGCTCGAACCTAATATATATATATATATATATATATATATATATATATATATATATATATATATATATATATTCGTTTTCTCTCCTCGTTTGTTTCTGTTCACCCTCTCCACCTTCCGGCACCTACATCGCATTGCTACAGCCTCGAATTACAAATCTGCACTTATATTTACCAGCAATGCTTCAAGCAAACTACAATATCCTTTTATATATATATATATATATATATATATATATATATATATATATATATATATATATATATATAAAAATAAATAATATATGTACATATATATATATATATATAAATAATATATATATAAGCTTTCCATATTCATTTCATTCTTCGCCACCACTTAATTCTCACAGCCTGCCCTCTCCTCGAGCGCTCACAGTAGCCACGGCTACTATTTTCCTTCATCTCTCCATCATGTCATTCCAAAGTTTCGATGTACTTGCATGACATTTTTTTCAAATTATCACCATGAGGAAGTCTTACAATAAAGGCGAAACGTTGATAGATATATAAAAAATATCTCTTGTTTTTTTTTCTTTTTTCATTTCCCAGATATATATATATATATATATATATATATATATATATATATACATATATATATTATATATATACATATATATTATATATATATATATATATATATATATATATATATATATATATATATATATATATATCATAAATTCCCTTACTTAATCTTTTGCTACCCTTTCTCTCGTTTGTAGATATTAAACATTTCTCCATTTTTTATCCTTTCTTGGTTCACTGTCTTTCCAAACTTTATCATAAAAGGAATGAGAACGAAGGTAGCTGTAAAAAAACGTATTCTATCCAAATTTATTCATGCCTCTATCTCGGCAGAATACGCCACATTAATTAAAACTAAAATGTATTTCTCCCCAAAGATGTCGCCCAGTGCGGTGCGCACGTAAAGTGCCGATTCATGAATATGAATGAAAGTGCAGCCCCTAAAGAAACGGAATAATTGTTTGGGAGGGATTCCTCTGACGACCTGATAAGGGACACCATGTTGTTTGTCGTGTGAACATCCCGAAAGTACTTTACTTGAAATATCTTTTAAGATAGGCTTGAGAGAAAGAAGAAATAGGAAAAGTAGAAGAATTTTTAAAAACGACGAAATTTGAAAAATAAAGAGAAACAAGAAGAAGAATTAAAAATTAAAAGAAGAAGTAAAATGAGATTAAAAAAGAAAATAGAAAATATAGAGAAATAAACAAAAAATCAATATGAACAAAATAAGAAGAAAATGAAGAAGAAAAAGAAAAAGAACGAGAAGAAGAAGAAGAAAAAGAAAAAAAGAAGAAAAAGAAGAAGAAAAAGAAGAAGATGGAGAAGAAGAAAAAGAAGAAGATGAAGAAGAAGAAAAAGAAGATGAAGAAGAAGAAGAAGAAGAAGAAGAAAAAAGAAGAATAAGAAGAAGAAAAAGAAGAAGAAAAAAGAAGAAAAAGAAGAAGAAGATAAAGAAGAAGCAGATGAATAGAAAAAAAGAAGAAAACGAAGAAAAAAAGAAGAAGAAAAAAAAAAAGAAGAAGAAGAAGAAGAAGAAGAAACAGAAGAAGAAGATGAAGAAAAAGAAAAAGAAGAAGAAGAAGAAGAAAAAGAAGAAGAAGAAGAAGAAGAAGAAGAAGAAGAAGAAGAAGAAGAATTGAGGATAGATGAAATTAGAAAAAGGTGAGAAACAAGATGATGAAGAAAGAACGGGAAAAAGAAGTTGAAAAATTGAAGGCAGATCAAAATTTTAAAAAACTACTAAGTAAATTTTAAAAAGAAGTAAAAGAAACTTAAAAGAAACGTAAAAGAAAAAAAAGAAAAAAAAATATAGAGATATTAGCGAAAATGAAAATGGATGAATTGGAAATGAGCAAACAAATTAAAATGGTAGAGAAGAACAAGACAAGACGTTAGAGAAAAAACACAAAAACGAAATGAACTAAAAAGATGAAGAAAATTTTAAAAAAGATAAAGAATAGAATAAAACGACTGAAAAACATTAATGGCTTTAAAGTGTGGAGGAAGTAAAAGCCAAAGTCGTGAAAGCACACTGGGGTCGGAAAATAATGAAAGATGATATAATAAGTTAAATGAAAGACCCTAATAGTAGAATGGGTCTTTTTTAAATAAAATTTAGAAATAAATTTTGTTTTTAAGAAGAAGCCTTTTGACTGGATGAAAAATTATCAAAGCGCTTGAAGACAGAAACAAAATCTTGATCAAAAGTGATGAACTAGTAGCAAAATGCTAACACTAATTAATATAAAGATGCACTTTTTTCTATGGGTTGCATATTGAATTATTATTAGTTCCCGTTTATAATACACTGAATGTCCTTAAACAACGTGTGAACGTAAAGAGCAGGGAGTGTGAATCACGTGAGGAGTGACGTCATCAAAAACGAAAATCTTTTGGAGAAAGCAACTAGGAGCGGGTCGAACTGGGTGCATGAAAATGAGTTCTTGAAAATGAGTACTTAAAATAAATTGAGTGGGTCTCTATTTCCCTCGTCCGTGCCAGCATAATATAAGATTAAAAAAACTGTGTAGATTTTGAAAGTCATGTATATCTGTTTTTATAAAATAAGATATGTGTATCTAGTTGTTTGTACAGAAATCATTTCTTAACTACTTAATCAATTATTGGTCAATTTTGAACACTGCTTCTATGCGTGAGGAATCGTAATGTGTGCTATATTTTGTTTAATTTAGTTTTGTGCAAATAGGGAAAAGGTCATGAAAGCCCTTCGTCAAAGTTCAGATGACTCCGATTTTTGTTAACTCTTGCTATTAGACATCAATTAATAACTATTCCCTAAATTTTAGTTTCTTTGGGGTATTTTAAAGGGTTTTAGAAGCTTAATATGGGAAAAATCTCCCATTTGAAAGTTCAAATATATCAGATTAGCATAGATTTGTATTCAGAGTAATTAAGACACAAATTAAATAAGATTCCATGTAAGTGTGGAAAAGTATACAAAGGTGAGACATGTCGTTCACTAAAGGTAAGGCTCGAAGAACACCGGAAAGCCGTAATACGTGGAGAAATCGAAAAGTCGAGTATGGCTGACAACATATGGAAGGAAAAGGGAAACCATTTACCCTTATAGGATGAAGTCAAAATTATAGATAGAGAAGAACGGTGGAGGGTAAGACGACTCAAAGAAGCAGCACATATGTTAGGCGACAATGACTTACTAAGCAGATCTAGTATAGAATTCAATACAATATGGGAACCTATAATTATGAATAATAGATAAGTAGTGATCTATAGTGATAAGTAGTTAGATCATAAACAAGAATAGGTTTAAGGCTCCCAAAATTCATAATAGAATTGTCCGCAAGGACCCGTGGCGCAGTGGATATAGTACTAAGTGACAGTCATTTGAAGGTTCAATCCTCAGTGCGAGTGATACGAAGAATTTCGAATTACTGAAGACTTCTTCCCAGTCATGGCAGATGGAACGAGAGCATGCTACCCCCGTGGATTTAATAAAGGGTTACGTTCGAAATTCCGTCCAGATTCCGAGTTCGATAGAAAGATTCCCGAGTTTGACATAGTATACCTGATGAACGTCTGAGGTTACATCGGCCGAAACGTTGTGATAAAAACACCGAAGATGAGAACAATAGTCGGATTATAACAAATTCTACAAGAGTGTCTGAATTTCAATTTCTTTTTCAGATCTCTCAAGCTTAAGCCTTACATTTTAGACATTTTCTAGAATCAAAATCATGTAATGGATTTTTATCAAAATTGGAATAAGGATTCTTGACATAAGGTTTATGATTATCATCATAGCGTGATTATAATATTCATAATGTAGTGAAAAACTGTTCTGTTCGAGGAGTTAATTTTACCCGTCCTGGGACGGGTATTATTCTAATTAGAATTCGATTCGACATTCATACTGGCGGTTTCAGTTATGCTAGAAATACCACATGCCTTTTTCTCTACGCAGTTTTATGCTTTTTGCTGTATTACTGTCATTTAGCATATTGTTATGTTGGCCTTTGAGTACCGTTTCTGCTAAAACTTAGAACTGATAAGCGCACAATTACAAAATAATAAATGAGAGTGAATATGAAAATGCGTAGAAGCAATAAATATTACATCAAGAAACATAACAATCAGAAGAACAATAATATAACTAGTAAAACTAGTAATAATTTAAACTCTAATAGCAATCACTCAAATAGAAATAAGTTAACATAAGAGAAAAACTGTAAATATCGAATTCGTGCACATTGTCTACTACACAATAACTGCTAAACTAAAGGCATCGTTAAAGAAGCCACAATATTTGCACATAGAAACCCGAATAACAAAATATACTAGATAGGACAAACGTCATCACAATGCGTTTTTTGTTCTGAAGCTTGCTCAATTCTGAGAGATCGCCATTGCTCAATATACGTTTTCTTGAATTGCACTCATGCTGGGCGGTAATACGCGACAATATTAGCTGGGGTCTTAATTTACTCTATTGGATTGTTTTCCGGAATAACACTTTTTCTTGACATGGACTAGCATGCTCTTCCTGTATATATTTTTGTTGTGAAGTTGTCCAACAGTAAATAATAAATAAAGGAAGTCAAGTCGAGGGTTGGTTTAACAAGTGTATTAACAAAGCAAGAAAGTGACTAGCACTTTGCTAGACAGTTACAAGACTGTGCTTTGTCTTCTCTGTGTCTCTGGTGACTCGTACTATTTATAGTGACAACCGGTGTTGTTTCTCCTGTGTAAGAACGGCCGGTGTAACAATTTTATATCTCGAAAACTCAACCGTAAGCGAGTAAGCAGAGAAAGCTATTCGGTACTGTTATAGATGACGCGCCTGATTTCCGTGACTTCGCGTCAACAACGATCGGGCATGTCGCGGAAACGCCCGAGCGCTGACGGAATTATAGGTTTTCTTTCTTTTATCTCATAAAAACATTGACAAAATTTTATTCCCCGCCGTCCACCCCCCCCCCCCCAAAAAAAAAAACATTATTTTAACAAAAAAAAAATGATTTTAATCTATGTAGCTTTTTTTTTTGAATTTATTCGTCTTATATTATCGTCTGCCAGTTAGAGCTTGGCAGTTTGAATGCAGGGCTTGGCTATCGCTAAGAACGGGAGCCCTAACCCTAACAGGAACCCTAACCCTAACACATTTTTCTTTCTTTCTTTGTTTTATGTTATCAAGAAAAAAAAAAGAAAAACAGCGAAACAAATGAAAAGGAAAACATTAACAAAATCCCCCCCATAAAAAAATTTATTTCTACACATTTGATTAAAAATGGTTCATTTGATACTCCCCCCCCACCCTACAGTTTGTTCGGTTTTTATCTTTTTATCTATGTATTTTTCATTGAATTTATTCGTCTTATATTATCGCCTGCAAGTCTTCCATTAACGCTTGGCGTTTTCGTCTCGGCAACTCTCGGACGCTTCCGTGACCTGCCCGATCATTGCCGACGCGAAGTCACGGAAATCAGGCGCGTCATCTATAACAGCACCACCTATTCTCATCTCTTTTGCTGCCTTAGCCGTAAAAGAAAGTGCATCTCCTAATTTTCCTGTGACGACGAACAAATTGCCTTTATTCCTCGATGCGAGACACAACCATACTTTATATATAACATTGGCGATGGCACGGTGGTTAACGATGCGGACTGAGGGCCTGAGTGTGCCGGGTTCGAATCCAGATTGTTCCACAAAAACACTTTAATTAAAAACCCACACCTGACCTTGTGTCTAACCTCCTGGAGAGGAGGTAAATTAAATACTTTATATATAACATTTACCAATTCTACGTATGTTATAGAAATGTTTGTCTCATTGTTTGGGATGCATAGTTATCATTATTTTCATTGATTTTTTCGGACTATTGTCCTTATTAGTGTTAACATTTCAGCGACTACGTTTCAATCTATGTAAACTTCGGTGTTAGTCAGGTTTATAGTTCCTATGTAGTATACGTTATACATAAATGTCTATAAATTTAAAAACTTTATCCCCAACTCTATAATAAAGATCAATGTGTATTCCTTTGTATATAAATATACAAATATATATATATATATATATATATATATATATATATATATATTTGTTCCGTCACACAAAAGTTAGCGAGTAAACAACTATTAGAAGAAACCTTTGCAAGTGAGTAAGGGAAAGCAGAAAACAAATAGCAAGTCAGACAACTCACCCCTCGTTGTTTTAAATAAATTTGGAAATAAATTATTTACTCTATTTCTCTAATGAGACGTTTTCTCTTGTTTTTTTTTCTTTTTCTATGTCGATTTATACGTTTTTCTTTTTGTTAACTTTTCTAGTTTGAGAAGTTTTCATTCTTATTTTTTAACTTCACCAATTTAGACATTATTGTATTTAAATATTAATATTCGTGTGCAATTCGTTCGATCATTTTTGACGAATGGTGTACACGCCTATCAAAATAGTTCATTAGATTTAAGTATGTAAAAATAAACATCAGCCTACACAAGGCACAAATAATAAATAAGAGTTATGCTTGAATACGAGAAAAATGTCACCGCGGCGAAGCAATACACCGGAGGAGAGCGGATTGCACGTCGCTCGAGAAATAGTCGAAAAATAAATAGCGAAGGTTGGGACAATAGTCCGAAGAGAAATAGTCGAAAAATAAATAGCGAAGGTTGGGACAATAGTCCGAAGAGAAATAGTACAAATTATGACACGACGTTGTAGCTCCGGTTGGCTACGTCACGTGAATTCTCTTCCATTTAAATTCTCCTTTATCTCTCATTCAGATCTCTGTCGTCATCCACCATGTTTGCCTTCGCTGTACAAGAAGCTGATACGGGCTTTATCTTTGACTGCAAGGCACACAAAGAGAAGGCAACCGATACAGACCTACGTCGGGAAATTATGAAACAACGCAGATTCGATAAAGAATTTTATTGTTTCCAATGCAATAAAAGCGAACGGAAGAATAATCTTCTTTTTTTTCCTTTCCTTTTGTTCCATTACATTTCCTGAAATCAACAGATAGCGTTCAACATCGGAATGTGGACATTTCAAAAGAACAACAAGAAAACGAGACAATTCCAATAAGAAACACATGATGCGATTATTAAATACACATTCAGGGCGAAATCAAATATAGGTAGATATTAAACGTATATAAAAAAAAAACTTTAGATTTACAAAGCCGATATCATAGTTTCTTTCTGTTTCAATCCCAGGTAATTCCCGATTGATGTATGTCGTCGGCGTCGCTTTTTTCTTTATCGTCTTTTTCTTATTATTAGTCGTGTTGTTGTTCTCTTTATTATTTTTATTCATTTTCTTCTTCTTTTTCTTCTTTTTTGTGTGAATCAACGTGTTCAATTTTATTTTGAACGCTTTGATTCTTTTTTGTGTGAATCAACGTGTTCAATTTTATTTTGAACGGTTTGATTCTTTTTAGTGTGAATAAACGTGTTCAATTTTATTTTGAACGGTTTGATTCTTTTTTGTGTGAATCAACGTGTTCAATTTTATTTTGAACGGTCTGATTCTTTTTTGTGTGAATCAACGTGTTCAATTTTATTTTGAACGGTTTGATTCTTTTTTGTGTGAATCAACGTGTTCAATTTTATTTTGAATGGTGTGATTCTTTTTTGTGTGAATCAACGTGTTCAATTTTATTTTGACCGGTTTGATTCTTTTTTGTGTGAATCAACGTGTTCAATTTTATTTTGAACGGTTTGATTCTTTTTTGGTGTGAATCAACGTGTTCAATTTATTTTGAACGGTTTGATTCTTTTTTGTGTGAATCAACGTGTTCAATTTTATTTTGAACGGTTTGATTCTTTTTTGTGTGAATCAACGTGTTCAATTTATTTTGAACGGTTTGATTCTTTTTTGTGTTAATCAACGTGTTCAATTTTATTTTGAACGGTTTGATTCTTTTTTGTGTGAATCAACGTGTTCAATTTTATTTTGAACGGTTTGATTCTGGTGTTGACACTATCTTACCAGGTGTATAAATAGAATCAAGTACTCATAAAAGAGGCCGCATTGAGATTGCCAACACCCATAGTGAAAGTGGCGCTATGAATCTGGCAGGATTCAAACACAACACGCAGAATCGTCTGATTCTTGGCATTTTGGCTAAGATCAAAGTGTAGTATCTGTTCCGATGGATACTACATCCCATAGACTTGTATTGTCTTGGTCTTCGGGGCTTGATTTACGCCGGTCTATGGGTCTGTCCTGTGCAGTTCTAGGAGGTCCACTCTCCCAGGCTTCGCCTCCCCTCTTTGGAGAGGAGTAAGTTTATTGCTTACTGCCTGAGGCGCCCCTACCGGGGAATGTCGACGGGGCTGCCCAGGCAATTTTTAATGGCTAGAGTGCTCACCTCTCGGGCGCTGGCTTTTCAACCCCCACTTTCCCGACCCGACCTTGGGTTACATCTTACCTTGTGGGAGTAAGATAAAACTGGGCTTGTGCTTAACTCCTGGAGAGGAGTAAATAAATATTCAAAGAATATAGGTAATATCCTCAAAAATGATCTCACCTATATGGAATTTATTCAATCAAACTTTTTAAAAAAATCTATATCCAACTTAAGCGTAATAGAACCAGAAAACTTCAAAGCTCTTGAGTCAATTCAACCCAAATTGTAAGCAGATATTTAAAGCTGTAGCCACAATCTACACATCAATTTTAAGACGGCTTTATCGGGTAGATTTTAAAATATCCTCCACTCTATAGTAATGAACAATGTGTATCTAGTTGTATATGTTTATATAAATAAATATAATCCATCCATCCCGTCACACAAATGTTAGCAGGTAAAAAACGTGCTTTTTTTCTAGCCTGCGGACGAGACCATTTTTAGCGGTGACAGGAAGCAAGAAAGCAAATAACAAATCAGACAATTCTGCTGTCTCAAATAAATTCGGATCGAAATCCTCAACTATAATCAAAATTCAACAGTAGGTGTTTTTTTTTCTTTAGGTCATCAGAAATGATAATAATAATTTATATATGAAAAATGAAAATACTGACGTAATTCTGTGATTTTATATGCATATCAGTGCGAACACTGGCGGAGACAAATCCCTTCGATGATTTTTAACGGAGGGTGTAGACTAGTTTATGTAAAATGCATAACAACTGTCTGTCACGCTTAAGTTGTTATGAATGTTTAAGCGTGACAGACTAAACTTAATCGTGACCGACCGACGACAATAAGAGCTTCCATAAGGATGCCAACCTCCTCGACATCCGAATACCCCGTCGACAATCAGACTAGTACCTATATAGCGAGCAAATGGGCATTTTTTTAAACATAATCTTTGAATTTGGTCTTTACTGGATATAATAATTCATTTTATTGAATTAAAAATAATTTGGAGGGTGATCAAGATCTCTTCGCAAAATATAAATTGTGAGGCGTCATTTTATGTTAATCTTAGATTGTGAACTTAACCTTTTGTTAAAAATTCAACAATAATTTTTCAATAATTTTATAAACTGAGTATTTGATGCAATATGAGTTTGATGAATTAAAACTAATTCCGTAATAAACCAATGGTCAACGATGTTTTAGAACATTAAAAAATATTTATTAATAAATAAAGATTTCAGAATAGATTTTTATTTATTAATAAATAAATAAACATTTCAGAACAGTATTTTTTAACAAAATAAGAAACAAATATATTACACTGATCCATTCGATGAAAAATTAAACTATAAGATTAATAATTCAATAAATAATTAATAAATCCCTCATTCGTCACTTGGACATTGTTTAGTTGAATATCAAGAAACCATGATTCCTTATATATAATTGTATCACAGTCAATAGTTTTCTTCGAATGTCCGGTTGGCTTGGCAGGTCGAGAGCAGACTTTCCACTTTCCACGAATAATGGCGATAGAGAGGCGCTCGTAAAGCCAAGACAATTCACGATTGTCTCTGATGTTGCGCGCCATTAATAGACCAAGGGTGCCGAGGAAGTCGCGTGTGGCAGAGCCAATCACTCCAATAAACCAATTATACAGATAAAGATATGAAGAATCAAAGGCTATTCAGAAGGGGAGAGGCGTCGCCAATTCTGTCGAGGTTTCGTTTCGAAAACTATGATTTACTTACGCTAAACGATTGTTCCGTAAAATATTTAATATCGTAAAAAGATCTATAAAATATTGTTTGCGGATATTTTGGTCTGACAATCTTGATCATTCGTATTTTTTTAGAGTATTTTTTTTTCCTTTTTATTTTTTTTTTTAAACTAAGACTTAGCAGATGCAATCCTATGGTCTGAAGACGCTAGAGTGGAATCACAGAATAAAATCGCATTACGTTAAGCATTTTAAAATGTTGCCAAATGTTTAAAATGCTAAACGTGATGCGATTTAATGCTGTGATGCCACTCCAGCGTCGCTGAATTTAAATCGTCAACAACTTTCCTGAACAATGTGAAAAACATTCTCTGCGCGTTTCTCCGCCGTCTTTTAAAAAATTATCTTTTTCTCCGGATGTTATGTTTATGCTTTTGGCACCTGAGGATGATTCGACGAGGAATCGAAAACGTTCGTGAAACCTATGTTAAATTTATTATTTTTTTTATTTGAATACAAAAAGGACCATTAAAAGAATTGAAAAAAGGTATAATTAAAGGAACGAATTCTGTTATTATTAACCATGTTTGCATGAATGAGAAAAAAATGCTTCAATACGCACACAATATATATATATATATATATATATATATATATATATATATATATATATATGCAAGATAACAATGAAATTAAAGAAAAGCGAATCAACAAACTAACAAAAATATAAACTCTAACACATATAAAAGCTTGAGTTTATATTTTTGTTAGTTTGTTAATTCCATTTTTATCTTGCATTTTGTCTGAAACATTGTTTCTGTTATTCCTCATATATATATATATATATATATATATATATATTGAGCACTTTTTATAAACCCGGTTAAACTTCTCTGGATTACCACCCTGTGGATATTTTTCACCTGGATTATTACCATTATTATATATATATATATATATATATATATATATATATATATATAAAGAAGGAAAGATGAATATAAAAAATTGCATAAAATTACATAAAGTTGATACAAATTTTATTCAATCGAAAGTGAAAGGGAACAGGTAATATTTATTTACTATAAATATCACATTACCGAATTTTATCCTCTGACGAGAAGAGTTTTATCTTTGAAAACCCATGGTTTAAGGATTAGTGTAAACCCTTGCATCTGAACTTTCGATGTAATAAAATTTGTATCAATTTTATGTAATGTTTTATTTTCATCTTTCCTTCTTTAAATTGATTGCTCTACTCAACGTATTGAGCTTTACTTTATCACGTTACATCACTTTAACGATACTTCGTTTAACGTTAATTCTAATATCATATATATATATATATATATATATATTTATATATATATATATATATAACTATTTGGAGGAAATATATTAGTGTTAGGAATACGAAACAGGGGAATGCTTGTGTTTTCCGTGTATAATTGACTAAACACTCTCTTATATATCAATACGCGGATTTTTGATTTTTGATTTTTTTGTTATATTAAACAGAGGCAACAGATGGGTTTTCCATCTAAGAATATTATTTCAAACTGAAGTCCTACACACAGACTGGTGATACCAGATCAGGCTGCCCTGTGGCTCCCTGAGACGAAATTCACCTACATTGACGTTTTTTTTTTTTTTTTTTTTTTTTTTTGTAAAACTTAATTATGTTCTACAAAACCAAAAACAAAAACAACAGCCCCTCTCCCTTTCTCCCTCCCCTTTTTTATTTTTAGAACTTGAAGCATAAATCTTTTACTATAATGACCAGATTCGGCATTAAATAACCCAAAAAGGGTTGATATGCCGTAAAACAAAACTACCAAACCAAAAACGATGATTAAACATTTGAAGATATAAAGAACTTGAAGCATAAAAACTTTTACTATAATGACCAGATTCGGCATTAAATAACCCAAAAAGGGTTGATATGCCGTAAAACAAAACTACCAAACCAAAAACGATGATTAAACATTTGAAGATATAAAGAACTTGAAGCATAAAAACTTTTACTATAATGACCAGATTCGGCATTAAATAACCCAAAAAGGGTTGATATGCCGTAAAACAAAACTACCAAACCATACCAAACCTACACACAGACAAAAATGCTATTTCACCTTCAGTGTGACAGACTGAATGACAGACCGACCGATGAACCGAACCTTGCATAGAGATGATTGGACTTATCCAAAGCAATAATTGCTCTAACGACGATATGCACTACACTTTTTATTGAAATCCGATAATTAGATGATCGTTGGTAGATTAGCAAACTTCATGATTTCGTCACAAGGTAGACAGCTTGCAATATTTTGGTTGGCAATAATATGTGATTTTGTTAAAAACGGAATTTTTGCACATTAAGTATATTACGTAAATAAGTAGAATGTTTTCATTAGAGGTTACGTTAGGGGTTAAGCTTGAGTGTACAGAATGTTGTGTTGACAGGAAATCGACGTAACAAACAAGCCAGACTGGCTCTTGGGTTTCAAATGTCGAAGTAAACGGTGGTATTTTCGGACTCTTCCACTACCACTACGAGAGATAGCTGAGATGATGAAATCATTTGAATTCACTTGCTAACAAATAAATCAATCAACAAGAAATAATATGCATCCCAGAACAAATAATAAAGTTGCGAGTTAGTCGTTTCGCAGGCAAAATGGTGGGCAATCAACCGTCTGCTGATTTCTGATTTTCTTCCGACCCCACAAATGTGTAAGTAAACCCAAATAAATTGTTTTGTATATATTTCCCAACTGTATTTCTTTTAAAATAATTTAAGGTAAATTTGAAATTAGTTCAAAACAATTTATTTGGGTTTACTTACACATTTGTGAGGTCGGAAGAAAATCAGAAATCAGCAGACGGTTCATTGTCCGCCATTTTGGCTGCGAAACGACTAAATCGCCAAAAGAGTTGTTATTCTTCTTTTTAATTGCTTCCGTTATTACAACTAAAAAAGGACACGAAGATGGCTGCCAAGAACGAATAAAACTACACACTACGACGGCCGTCATTTAGCTGGAGTGTAAGGTTTGAGTGTAAGGTTTGATTGGCAGAGGAAGTTAAGGGTGGGTGATGTGAGTATTTGATTGGTTGGCTTCGTCACGTGGCATAGGAAAGATTTCAAATTAAAGTTCATGGTTGCCTAGAGTTAAGTTATGCTAGATGTAATGTAAGATCTGGAGAAATAGCGGCACTTATACTTCTTTGAGGAATTGTGGGTTCAATAGAAACTCATGAGAATAAAATTTCTCAAAACACTATGACAAATATCAGTTTTATTTAATTTCAATCTTCGAATCTCTATTACATCGCATAACTAAGTTAACCAATCATTTATCTACTTTCCATATGGGTTTCTAGCTGACTCCAAGATTATTCCCCTGTAATTAGACGAATGCAGTTCATATGGTTTTCGTCCTTATTTGTTTTTGGTACTAGAGAGCCTCCAAAGATGCCCACTCCCCACATTTGTTTTTGCTCTACGTCACCCTATATCTTGGCGGACACCACCATCCATTCCTACATCCCATCCAGACTCATTTTATTTTTTACCCTCTCTCAATAACAGACCGACCTGCTTGTTTTCGGATCACCCGGAAAACAGTGGGCAGTCTATCATTTAGCAGAGGGTTGGGAGGGCACTATTAACCTTGTATAGAACTTTTGTAAATATTGTCCCACTCCCACACGATGAATTTTACAAATATTTTTTTTCAAATTTTAATCAAATTGGGGATCATCTAAGTAGGCCCAACCCACAGGGCGAATGGGGTATTTTGGTGAGAGTGTCTAGCGAAGGGTAAAGTCAATATATGACACATGTTATGTCCAACAACCCCCCACACTCATAAACGATTCGGCCTTCATGCCTCAGACAAATGTAAAAAAGATTTATGTGCATTTTGTCTTTTAAAATATTCGTTTGTAAATTTTTGTTTACTTTTGTTTACTTTTGTCTAAATAAAATCGTTGTGGTCTCCTTCTTCATGTATATACCATCCTTTTTGGATTAAGAGAATATTTTCACTTCTTCACTGGCTCACAAAAAGCAGACAAGACAACGTATGGTACTCATTAAAAAAAGATACACAACACGAATATTTGTTGTTTATCTAGAATAACAATACGCTGTTAGCGTAAATCTTCGGCGAGCTCTATCGGCCATTTCCGGAATTTTTTTGCAAATTTTATTAGAAGTAAAATTTTGCCTTAAAGATTTAATTGCCACTTCAGCATTAAAATACGACTTAAAGAAAGATTTATTATTTAAAAAGAATTCTTTTTAAGTTTCTTTTTGTTGGAATTCCAGGTTTAGTATTACAGTTAGTGTGATTTTTTAAATTCCAGGCAAGCAGGAATCACCCGGTTTTGCCTGGGAATGACAAATAACCTGGTGTACTTCTGCTTTCGGTCCTAAACTCCATATTACAACTTTTATTCTTTTTATTCTTTTTCTTTGTTTATTTGTTTTTTATTTCTGTAATTTTCAATTCTTAAGTTATTGTGGAGTTAAATGAGTAAAAACAATGTTTTTTTTCGCTGCTTATGGATGTCCGACGAAAATGTGGACCCCAAGATATTATTGTAAAACTAATAGAATACAAGAATCAATACCATCATTTGTATCCTCGTAAAATTTTACTTGAGAAAAAGTGTTTGACCTTTGACCTTGGCATAGAGCTTTGTTATAACTGCTTAACAGACAGAGATAGTACACATTTAGGAATTAGTTAAATTGAATATTATTGCCACATCTGCGCTGGTGCAGCAACCGCTAACCTCCTCTTCTAAAACATGGTTTCAAAAGGAATATCTAACCTAATGGGTGCCGCCCTATCTGCCAAGCCTCAACTCTTGTCGCATCATCGCAGTGTTGCGTCCCTCTGCTCGTTTTACAATTACTTCCACGGAATGTATTTTGATCAAGTACTTCCACGGAATGTGTTTTGATCAAGTTACTTCCACGGAATGTGTTTTGATCAAGTACTTCCACGGAATGTGTTTTGATCAAGTTACTTCCACGGAATGTGTTTTGATCAAGTACTTCCACGGAATGTGTTTTGATCAAGTACTTCCACGGAATGTGCTTTGACCAAGTACTTCCACGGAATGTGTTTTGATCCAGTTACTTCAACGGAATGTGTTTTGATCAAGTTACTTCTACGGAATATGTTTTGATCAAGTACTTCCACGGAATGTGTTTTGATCAAGTACTTCCACGGAATGTGTTTTGATCAAGTTACTTCCACGGAATGTGTTTTGATCAAGTACTTCCACGGAATGTGTTTTGATCAAGTACTTCCACGGAATGTGTTTTGATCAAGTTACTTCCACGGAATGTGTTTTGATCAAGTTACTTCCACGGAATATGTTTTGATCAAGTACTTCCACGGAATGTGTTTTGATCAAGTTACTTCCACGGAATGTGTTTTGACCTAGTACTTCCACGGAATGTGTTTTGATCAAGTTACTTCCACGGAATGTGTTTTGATCAAGTTACTTCCACGGAATGTGTTTTGATCAAGTTACTTCCACGGAATGTGTTTTGATCAAGTACTTCCACGGAATGTGTTTTGATCAAGTACTTCCACGGAATGTGTTTTGATCAAGTACTTCCACGGAATATGTTTTGATCAAGTTTCTTCCACGGAATGTGTTTTAATCCAGTACTTCCACGGAATGTCCTTTGATCAAGTACTTTCACGGAATATGTTTTGATCAAGTTACTTCCACGGAATGTGTTTTGATCAAGTACTTCCACGGAATGTGCTGTGATCGAGTACTTCCACGGAATATGCTTTGATCAAGTACTTCCACGGAATGTGTTTTGATCGAGTACTTCCACGGAATGTATTTTGATCAAGTTACTTCCACGGAATGTATTTTGATCAAGTTACTTCCACGGAATGTATTTTGATCAAGTACTTCATCGGAATGTGCTTTGATAAAGTTACTTCACTGTTCACCTTTCAACTCGACTTACTCGACTAGCAGCAAAATTCCACTTTTTTACTGCAGAGGACCCGAAATGTCGGACGATTTCCTTTTCTAACAAGTTTTTTTTCCTTGGGCTGCTTGCCTTTGGAATTTCCTCCCTGCTCCCTGTTTTCCCATGCATACCACTATGCAGAAATGTAAATGTACTGTTACCAAATATTGTGTTGCACCCCGTTATGATGCTCTCTATAAATCTGGCCCCATAAAACACGCAATTTACTCAACTAGCAGAAAAAAAACCACCATTTCACTTCAAAAGTTCCCAAACTTTCCACTCTAATAGCTTCTTTCCTCGGACCGCTTGTCTTTGCCATTTTCTCCATCCTCCCTGTTTTATCGTGCATACCAACATGGAGAAATGTAAATGTGCTGTGTACAATCATCGTGCCTAACAACTCCCCACCCATATTGTCCTCTATAACTCTGATCCCTATCACAGTAGACATTTACACTTTAGTGTTAATATGCCATGTTGGCAGTGAACAAAAGTAAAAGAAAAAGAAAAACGGAATTGCATAACGAAACACTTCTATGATGGTTCGAAAGAATACAGCTATGTGGTATTAAAGTTCGAAAGAATACAACTATGTGGTATTAAAGTTCGAAAGAATACAACTATGTGGTATTAAAGTTCGAAAGAATACAGCTATGTGGTATTAAAGTTCGAAAGAATACAACTATGTGGTATTAAAGTTCGAAAGAATACAACTATGTGGTATTAAAGTTCGAAAGAATACAGCTATGTGGTATTAAAGTTCGAAAGAATACAGCTATGTGGTATTAAAGTTCGAAAGAATACAGCTATGTGGTATTAAAGTGAAATAAATCATCTATTAGTGGAACTGTATTTCGGCGTTTCCCAGGAAATTGAGAAAACTAACAATCGCAACACCAGAAAGACTATTTTCACCACAAATTCTAAGCCTTTTATCCACGATAAAAAATACTTGTAAAAGTTATTGGTATTCACTGACTTGTTTGCTTAGACGCGATGTGGGGGATGCTTTGTTTTTATTTCACAACGATTTCTGAAAAATTATGATTTACTTTTATGGGGTTTAGAATGTCTCCCATATTGAGAAAAATTGCAAATTTTCACAAATACTCAAAATTAAGTAAAAAAAACAAGGGACCTTCAATAAGTGATGCCCCTGACCCAGTTCCCATAGCAGTAGATAAATGAAACTTGGCACAGTTATTAGTCTTTCTCTACATAAGAACCACCCAGAGTTATTCATTTCTCCGATCGTTTGATGCAGCTCTGGACACCGTTTTTGTAGAACACACCAGGTTGGTCCGCCAACCTCGTCGTAACTTTAGAAATCAAAGCTGCATCATCTGGGAAACGCTTTTCTTTTCAAAAAGACTTTATAGCTGTGAAGAGATTAAAGTCAGAGGGTGCAAGGTCAGGAGAGTAAGAGGGATGGGGAGAGATTTCATAGCCACACGCCCGTGCTTCTGATATGGCGACATGCGAGTTGTGGACCGGGGCGTTGTCCTGCAGAAGATACCTTTGCTGATCTTGCCCCGCCTCTTGATTTTGATAGCTTCTCTTAATTTCATCAAAAGTGAAACGTAATCGGCTCCTGTAAGGTTACTTACTATTTACTCAAAGTATGTACTAGAAAACTCTGACTTGCCACAACAATGTGCTGAAAATGACCTTCTTAACCAAGGTCCAATATCTACATTTGTAGCACCGTCAACAACACTTCACGTCCGCAGTAAAGAACACCTCAAAACACAAACATTCTTTTTAAGAAAAGACCAACTCAAACGTAATTTATAAAATAATTCTAAGCATCGGGCCTCTTAAATAGATGAGGGTAGCATTACAGTAAAGGGCGCGACAACACACAAGAATACATTTTTTTGCGAATATCTAGAAGTATTTTCATCAGGTTTTACTCAGAATCAACCACAACTTTAGATAGTTGCTTGCATTATGTGAGTAGTAATGATCGCAGAGGGACTACACATGTTTCGCATGTTATAATTTAAGTATTTTACACAGAACAAACTGTCCAAGTAGTTCTATCCTGTTGCTCTTCAGTGTAAATCACCGGAAATTTTAAAGAAAGAAACGTAAATAAGATTAGAAGATGAAAAAAGAAAGAAATTCAAAAGAAAAGTAAATTATGTGTTAACTGAAAGAAATGGTTTAGAGTTTTTCTTTCAAAACAACGTATTCACTTATATTAATGAATTATGAATATGATTGGAAATCACTTTTCCCGAAATACATGCACGTTTAAAAAACCTTTATAAGGCAAAATGTAATAATTAAGTAGCTTATAATTGCCTATATCAAGTGTATATATTCGAAAAGCCAGTGTATATATATATATATATATATATATATATATATATATATATATATATATATATATATATATATGCAGATTTCAGCGGCTATATATATATAGAGAGAGAGAGCCGCTGAAATCTGCATATATATATATATATATATATATATATATATATATATATATATATATATATATATATATATATATATATATATATATATATATATAAGCTGAAGACAGACGGATGGTTAAGTCCTCCTGAGCTTTAAACCGACGGTATTAATGGTGTACTAATTTTTCTGTACCAAAAAATAAATAAATATTACGCTTTTAATTTTAATTTTAATTCTCAATTAATCGAGCACTCTGCTGGGATTTTTCCTACTATATTACAAAACAAGAAGAATAGAAAAAAAGTCTTACATTTATAAACATTTCTATAGGTACATAATTTTCAAAAAACATTTCTATAGGTACATAATTTTCAAAAAACATTTCTATGGGTACATAATTTTCAAAAAACATTCGTGACCATTGTAAAAGCTGACGCCATCCTTAATATATATATGTCTGTTTCAATCCCGGCTTGAGGCACTAACTGGTCTATCCCCACTGAAGAGCTGTGATACAGCGAAACAGGCTGTATGTGGCTGACTATATATATATATATATATATATATATATAGTATTGTACAAAGTTGAAAATGACAAGTTTCTCATAAAAGTGTCATATTTATCCAAAACCGTTTAAATAACAACAAATTATTACTTAATTAACATGCTTGTGTGTTTTCTATAAAGATATATTTTATTTGTCGAATATGAATAATTTAATGAGTTTTAGCCGAAAAAAAAGCACTATAAATATTTATTTATTTATTTATTTATTTATGTTTTATATTACAGAAGTTCCGAAACTTTGAAGAAGCAAGATGTCCGTTCTCAGGCTCCCTGATAATCCCGTCATACCGATAATTCAAATAAAATATTCGCTTTTATCTTTTGTTGGTGGCACTTATTTATGGAAGAAAATCTATCTTATTTTTGATTGACCGAATCAAAAATGTCGTTTTTTTCACCTCATTGATCACGTATACAATTATTTACCGGCAGACATTCAAGAATGTTATTTTATCAACATATATTCACTGACACGAGAATATACATCTATCCACTTCAATTATATATCCTTTCTGGGGATTACTGCATTTCCAAGGACGAGTTAAATTTAAGTGACCACAGTACCGCATTTACCTTTGTTATTGTGTCTATCAGATGCTTCCATTGTCACCACGGACTTCATTGTTCTCTTTGCATTTCTAGCTTCATTTATTACTTATTTATGTGTTTTGTATAAATGGTTTTATATCTTTAAATAAACCTGTGTAAAAGAGAATTCTCATTCAGTTTAAATATTCTAAGCTCATCTTCTCGTACATTGTATCCATTTATATATGCGGAAACCCCTGTCCATACTCTAAAACAAGTTTTCATTTCATTCTTGCTTTCCCCTGCGTCTGGTTCTTGAATCCGGTGAGACCAAAAGAAAGATATACTATAACATAATCAACTGGTCAATTGGGGAGAGGAAAATTAAAATGAATGTTCTTAACTTCTTTACTAACTCAACGTTTGAGAAATAAAAGAGAAATTTAATAGAATATTCGAATATCTATGTATCTTATATAGGGATCAAGTGTTAGCCCCAGGTAGAGGCCCCTTGATTTCTGAGAACTTCGATTGAAGTAAAATGAAACTTTAGAGAACTTGAACCCACATGTAAACTCTGGCCTAATATTCAGAATAACATAGTATTCGAAGCCCAAATAAGATCCCCTAACACTGCTATACACTGACTCATGTGAGGAATGATGCACCTTCTCTAAATGATGTTACTTCAAGTAACAGCATTAAGCTGGATACTCCACTAATTCTTGTCCTGAAAAGCACTGAGACCAAGAGACCACAAGGAATATATAATATAACATAATTAACTGGTCAAATAGGTAAAAGTAATGTTATTTACTTCTTTACTAACTCAACGTTTGAGAAATAAAAGAGAGATTTAATAGAATATTCGAATATCTATGTATCTCATATAGGGATCAAGTGTTAGCCCCAGGTAGAGGCCCCTTGATTTCTGAGAACTTCAACTGAAGTAAAATGAAACAAAAAGAGATTATTATTCTTTAACTTTTCCCTGCATACTCTTAATTGCATCATAACTTTCCTATCACTTTTTCCCAAAGCCTTTCACTGATTTGATTTTTTATTCCATTATCGTTTCTTTTGTCATGTTTCTTCAGCCACTTAAACAATTGCTGCAATTATTTCCCCCCAGGCAACCGCTCCCTTTTCAAAGAAAATCAAAACAGGAAAGAACATGTAACCAACGATAACCGAACATTTTATCGAATCGTTTTATTTTCAAAATGGTTACATCCGGTTTATAATAAATAGAAGGGAGATAACTTCGTGTCTGATACTTCGTGTGTATTCAAAGAGCGATTCGAAAATAGCATCTTTATTTGCTTCTTCTGATGATTACGTAAGTTCTGCCAGAAGAAAATAATCCGATTTACCCGAACAACACTAAATCAATTCTTATAAAAGAACATCAACAAAAATGGATGCCAGCGACAAAAAAAAAATCCTATAAAAATCTGAATCAAATAGCGATGATAGCGACGGGCAAAACAACAAATTGTCTTGAAAATAACATAAAACAATAGAATTTGAAGGCAATTTAAGAAGCTGAGGAATAAAAATAAAAATAAAAGAATCGAAGTATTAAAATAAAAAGCTAAGCCAAGTCTTCATTCAGTTATGAACACGCGTTCAAATGTATAGACGTATCGCGTTGTTCAACGTGAGATTGCCAATTTATTTAAGCAAAAAATAAATTTAGAAAGAAAATAAAGACAATAAGTTGAAGGTAAACCTTTGATTGAATCAAATTCTTTTCCTTCGCGTTGACAGTAAATCGTCACATCCCCACCGCGAAAAATAAAGCTTTATGTCTTTATTGAAATAAACGATAAATACACTGGGGGCTTCTTCAATTTGATCCTGATTGGAGAAAGTTATTGCAAAGAATCAGCTGAGATACTGAAGACATTTTAATCCTGTCATGGTAGAGAGGTCGGGTGGATAGGAAAACATGGGTAATCAATTGATTCAATTGTATCATCGCTATTCTCGCAAAGCTAGAGATAGGTGATCACGTGGCAAAATGGCGTCCATTCGTTTCATCACAAGTCAGTAATGGTTTCAGTTGCACCTGCTAAAGAAGTTATGTTTTACACCACGTCTGTTTATTTATTTTTCTTTGTCTATTAGCCATTTATTTACTTAGTAACAATGACTGATCGGATCGTCATAAAATAGTTTATCAGCGACACGTATCTTTTGATAAGGAAGTTTTAATTTTTAATTACGTTTCGAAACTCATGCTTACCTGGATCCGAGTGTAGAGATATCTGTGCGGAATAAGCAATAGTAATCTTCAAAAATAAAACTAGAGTTTCTATACTATATATATATATATATATATATATATATATATATATATATATATATATATATATATATGTAACGGTTGGTGTGTGTATATATATATATATATATATATATATTAGTACTTCATGTATCCACATAAAATATTATAAGGAGATATAATTTTTTATGTGTCAGTTTTCAGTATTTACTTCAACAGTGCTCGATACGTAAGTAGAGCTAGGTAGTAAGCAATGAAAATATATATGGTAATCAAGCTACACAGAGGCTCCCGTGTTTCATCCCCGGGGGGAATTAGCCTGACGATTCCCCCCGGGGATGAAACACGGGAGCCTCTGTGTAGCTTGATTGCCATATATATTTTCATTGCTTACTATATATATAAATATATATATATATATATATATATATATATATATATATATATATATATATATATATACTACACATGGTCTAGGCCTGATTAACCTCATTCCCCCGAAGATGAACCCAGATGGGTCCGAAAGTACTTGGTAGACAAATGCAAATTATGGCAAATTCATCAACCAATTCCCCTCCGAAACAAAGATCCTGATATATATATAGGCAGCATCTTCTCTTGCAGGCAAGTATTGTTTAATATAAGAGACAGCTCGTGTCTAGATATCCTTTGGTAGATCCTTTCAATAGTCCGAATTAGGATCTTTGTTTCGGAGGGGAATTGGTTGATGAATTTGCCATGATTTGCATTTGTCTCCCAAGTACTTTCGGACCCTATCTGGGTCCATCTTTGGGGGAATGAGTTAATCAGGTCTAGACCATGTGTTAGTATTTAGAGAAGGTTTTTGGCGGGAATTATGTACTAAGTACGAAACTATATTGGAGCTATAAACATTTTAGAACATATATATATATAGAGAGAGAGAGGGGGGAGAGAGTGTGTGTCAGGTTGTATATGAAAAGAAATCAAATAAAGTGCTCGATCATATAAGAGATCTAATACATTGCTGAAATATATATATATATATATATATATATATATATATATATATATATATATATATATGTGTGTGTGTGTGTGTGTGTGTGTGTGTGTGTGAATAATATCATAAACTAATGAACGGATCATTATTAATTTTTAAATATATATTCTATTCAAGACAAACAAATAGATACGTTATTATTTTTTGTAAATTTTAACATTTAGATTTTGCCTACATATAAAGTTAAGTATGTGTATATGTTCTTCGTCTTCTTTGCGTGTCTTTGAAGCGTGTGGTCATACGACAGTTTCACACTCCACATTCGCAGATGGTTGAGTCGGTTTTGTAGCCTTATCTAGTCACACAAACTTTCGATCAACCCATTCCCGTTATAAAGGGGTTGAATGTATTCCACTGGACCCAGGGTGCTTCTGAGCCAGATGGGAAGACCCTTAGAACAGGGGATTACATATAAGTAGTAAGGGCAGTTATATAGCCGTCTTGTCCACAGCTGTAGTCTGGTCTCTTCCTGAGATGTTGTTAGGGGTTCGACATTGCTGATGTAGCTTCTCTCTGACTTCGGTCGTTGGGCCGTTGGTTCACGTCCGTGAAGGAGATGGCATTCATCACTGATAGATTTTGTGATCTCTACCTAGCTGGCAACTTTCCGTCTCAAATCTGCATGTGCGATACTAGTGGGGGGATGCAGGTTGTTCAGGTTGGTAGGCCTCAGGCAGCCAGTGTCAAACGACAGTGGTTATTTAATGCAGAGTCTAATTTTTTGGCACGCGTTAATATCTCTTAATGAGGACACGCATACTCCGCAGAGGACTAGCACAGGGCCAAGGCCGTGCATCTTAGTGCGTGCGCTGTGAGGTTGATAAGTTTTTATAGGATGTTGTTTGTGGAGCTGACTTTTATTTTTGTCTTTTTCATATGTCACTTGAATGAAGGGTGCGGTTCAGGGTTACGCCAAGGTAGACAGGGTTGGAACTATTCTCAAGTTGTATTACAGACCCACGTGATAGTTAAGGGTTGGTTGCCCTCCTCCCGGTTCCTGAGATGAGACGAGCAGACTTGAGTTTTCGTATGGTTTCCATGCAGCTGGTTACTCTCGTAGTAAAGAACTGGCTTATCTAGGGCTGAGTTGAGGTTAATTTCTACTGATTCAAACCTACTCTCTTGCGATGTTACACAAAGGTCATCAGCATAGATGAACTGCTCAGTATTTTAGTCTATTTGGTTGGTCACTGGTGTAGATGTTATACAGTAATGGAGCCAGTACTCTACTTTGAGATAGATAACAACTTTGTTTGTTATTTAGAGTGACACAAAACGCCTGTCTTTTAAGATGGCTACGATGAGGTATGTAAGTGGCTGATCTTTTGTCAGTTTCAAATATATTTTCACAACGAGGTGGTGGTTTACAGTGTAATACGCGGCAGACAGATCAACAAAGACGGCTCCTGTTACCAGTTTTTTTTTTCTGAAACCCACCTTCGATTTTCTGAGTGAGATTTGGGGGTTAGTCTGTTGTGAATTTATCAGACCGGAATCCTGCTTGTTGAGGGATGATAGTTGGTTCAGCAACTGAGGCCAACCTGTTGAGGATTGGGCGCTCAAATACCTCAAACAAAAGGAACGGATACCCTTTGCAGTCGCTGGATCTTTGCCAGATTTAAGAAGAGCGATAATTCAGTTTTCTTTTTTTTCAAGATCTTTGGCAAATTTCTTGTCAGCATGCAGTTCTTCATCAGCTCAATGACTCATTTCCGTCCGAGAGGTCAAAAGTGATTGATCTCCTCTGTTAAAATATAATCTAGGCACTGATGCCGATATCGCGATCTTCTAAGTAAGAACGGCTCAACCAGTTCGGTACACTGCGATTATTGAAATTGGTCTATGTTTGTTTTGTTTTTTGCTGTTTGTTAGTGGACTTCCAATTGTTAATGGACTTCCAATTGTTAGTGGACTTCTAATTGTTAGTGGACTTCCAATTGTTAGTGGACTTTCAATTGTTAATGGACTTTCAATTGTTAGTGGACTTCCAATTGTTAATGGACTTCCAATTGTTAGTGGACTTCTAATTGTTAGTGGGCTTCCAATTGTTAGTGGACTTCCAATTGTTAATGGACTTCCAATTGTTAGTGGACTTCTAATTGTTAATGGACTTCCAATTGTTAGTGGACTTTCAATTGTTAATGGACTTTCAATTGTTAGTGGACTTTCAATTGTTAATGGACTTTCAATTGTTAGTGGACTTTCAATTGTTAATGGACTTTCAATTGTTAGTGGACTTTCAATTGTTAATGGACTTCCAATTGTTAGTGGACTTTCAATTGTTAATGGACTTTTAATTGTTAGTGGACTTTCAATTGTTAATGGACTTTTAATTGTTAGTGGGCTTCCAATTGAGAAACAACTCATATGCAACTTAGTTAGCAGTGATAATGTATTGCTGTTGCGTTGGAGATCATGGATCGCTCCGG
>OY744524.1:3354672-3364672 GCA_963556195.1 Sepiola atlantica
CCAAAATGAAAAAATAACAAAAGATGTGCGAAAGAAGTTCATTCTCCACCAAAACAAAAGAAAATTCACAATAATCGATTCAATGTCAAATACCTCGGTAAGATGTGAAAATATTTCTACATCAAAAAGATGAGGTATCAAAGCTGTAATCATCTTCTAGTGATGATCTTCCTCGACAGAGAGAGTGTCTATTAAGTGTATAGCTTGTTAGATTACGTTTGTCAACTTATATTAACACGTCATATCTCTTGATCACTTGTATAAAATTTTATCATGGTCGGTCACACTGCAGTTGTAATTGGCATTGTAATTTTTAACCAGTTGTGATTAGCATTGTAATTTTTAACCAGTTGTAATTAGCATTGTAATTTTTAACCAGTTGTAATTAGCATTGTAATTTTTAACCAGTTGTAATTAGCATTGTAATTTTTAACCAGATGTAATTAGCATTGTAATTTTTAACCAGTTATAATTAGCATTGTAATTTTTAACCAGTTGTAATTAGCATTGTAATTTTTAACCAGTTGTAATTAGCATTGTAATTTTTAACCAGTTATAATTAGCATTGTAATTTTTAACCAGTTATAATTAGCATTGTAATTTTTAACCAGTTGTAATTAGCATTGTAATTTTTAACCAGTTGTAATTAGCATTGTAATTTTTAACCAGTTGTAATTAGCATTGTAATTTTTAACCATGCAAACTAAATAAGCGATTCTTGTTTTCGATGCATCTAATTATCTATATAAGAAGCTTTCTTCGTCGGTTATAAAACTATAACAAATTTATCTTTGATAATGTTGTTTTAATCTCTCTTTATTTATTTTTCAACTAATAACTAAAGATTAAAATGGCTGACTTACAAAGAAATGAAATGCATCCTGGTTGATTTAAATTTCTTATTAAATTATCTGTGTAAATAGGTTCATAAAAAGTGTACTTTCGTTCTTTACGCCATGGCATATTTGATTGCAATAAATAACAGATTAATATAGATGAGAAATAATGTGTAAGTCACATAGAAGCGTGAAATACACATACAGACACGGGCATAGGTCACGTAAAGGTGGGGTCACGTAAATCTTCGTCACATAGAGGTTACGTAAAGATTTGGGACGACTTCCATTGTTCTTTAGCGGTGATTTTGTACATATGATATAAATTCCATAGAAATTTGATATATTTAAGTTTTAAAGGAGTTTCGGCCCCCATAGCTCCATTAGGTTAGGAGGGCACTAAGAGATTTGGGACCACTTCCATTGTCTTCCGCAGAAAATGTTATGCGTATGATTGAAATTTCATCAAAATAGGATATATTTGAAGTTTTAAGTTGGTAACACCGTCACAGCTCCCTTACTGTGCATTTAGAGATTTGAGAAACTTCCATTGTTTTCCACATAAAAATATACTTTAAAGTTTTATGTAGATTCTCTAACCTTTCTTTCTATAAGGAACACACAAACATCACACACACATACACACAGACATTGAGTTTTATATATAATATATATAACTGTCAAGGAGCATGTTATAATATGAGGCAGAACTACATCAATGCGGATTATAAATGAAACATTTTTACAGTTATATTTAAATCCACCAATCGATAACAAGGGTTTAAAAGAAATCAACCAATCACAAAACAGCTTCTTTGGTTGTTTTTTTAAACGTAGTTCACCCCGAACAAGGCAGGCCGCCACTGTAGACGTAAGGGGCTACTGAGAAGAAAGAAAAGGGGAGAAGGTTGGGGGGTCAACCTAAACTGGGATCTGCGCAGCGAGATGTCTGTTTACATTAATTTTAAATTTCTGCATGTCAGTACTGTCGGGGAAACAGGGGCAGGGAGGGAGTTCCAGAGGCCAGCAGCACGAGGAAATCCGCAATGTATCATCCGTGTGCTTGTTTTACAAATACTTCAATAGATTATGCTCCGATGAATTGGCTACTCTGGTGCCCCCTCGACGTAAATTCACTAGACCAACTCGACAATAAACTAAATCTCATCCATTCACTGTGAAGGTTCCCAGATGCCGGAGAACTTTCTACTCAAATAGCTTCTTTGCTCGTGCTGCTGGCCTCTGGAACTCCCTCCCTGCCCCTGTTTTCCCGACAGTACTGAGATGCAGAAATTTAAGACTAATGTAAACAGACATCTCGCTGCGCAGATCCCAATTTAGGTTGACCTCCCCCCCCCAACCTTCTCTCTTCTTTTTCTCAGTAGGTTCTTATGTCTACAGCGGCGACCTGCCTTGTTTGGGGTGAACTATGTTAAAAAAAAATTTAATGTAAAGCTACGGCTTGCCTAATGAAGATGCATATTGAACAATTGCCTCTACATTTTGGCCAAGTTTCAGAAAAATTGAATAGATGGATCAAACGTTATGGGAGAAAAGGGTCATTTTTTGCGATTTTAGGGGGCTTTTAACCCCCTGGAAGCGCGAACCAGATATTTTCTAAGGTCAGCAATACGTATTTTCTATTAGAAACAATTGCCTCCACATTTTGCCCAAGTTTCAGAGAAATTGAATGGATGGATGAAAAGTTATGGGGCAAAAAATGTCATTTTTTGCCATTTCGGGGCCTTTTGACTCCCTGGGGGGCTGACCAGATTTTTTTTCAAAAATCGGAGAATGTCACTTTCTAACCTGACCAAAGTTACAACTTCATGCAAAATTTCAGAGAAATGCAATGGATTGTTGCGGAGGAAAATCCGGACGGACGGACGGACGGACGGACGGAAATGCCTCAAAACATAGGTCCCCCGATTTTATAAAATCGGGGGACCAAAAAAAGAAAACAAGACCTGACTATAACGAGCTTTTGTTGGTCTGTCACGTTACTATTTAAAATAGCTTTTTGGTTTAACTATGTTTGAAATATAATATTCAGCGTAAAACGCGCAGATTGAAAAGACGAATCTTTAAAATCATCCGTCCTTGGGTAATTCTATTTCTTTATCGTTCAAAACTTCCTTTTGTTAAAGATTATATCGAAGATTATAGCCCGAGTATCGCAAACCAAAAGGGGATATTGAAGGAGGCTGTCTTAGACGCAACGGGCGGCTATAAATTTTTAAATCATAATTATCATAATTCCAAATTTCAAATTTCATGAAGATGGGTATCGTTATCAGCTCTCTGCGAATAACTAGACCTCGTTCTGAGATAACGCGCGAAAGAGAAGAGGAAGAATAATGGTTGTTGATTTGATTAAAGTGGGGCATATCGCAAAATAAGTACAACAAATGGACTTATCATTCTGAGTTGTGTGAATGATAAGGCGAACTATATTCTAACTTCATAAATATACATATTTTATATATATATATATATATATATATAGCTTACTATATATATATATATAGATATAGATATATATATATATATATATATATATATATAGTAACCTATGAAAATATATTTATAGCAATTAAGCTACGCAGAGGCTCCCGCGTTTCATCCCCGGGGGTAATCTTCAGGCTTAAATGCATGGAGTTATCTTTGCCGAGTGTTTTTATATACACGGCTAGCTAGTTAACCAATCAGATTCTTTGTTGTTCTCTCAGCCAATCGTTTAGCTTCCCAGGAACAAAGATCCGGTTAGTGTTACTTCCTATATCCTGTTCTATTGTTCTGTTTTCTATAGAGTTGCCTGTATCTTGTATCGAGCACTGTTGAAGTAAATACTGAAGTAAATACCCCCAAAATCGGTTGATTAAAAGTGAGTGGCTCACCTATAACTATCCGAAGATTTCGTAGGAGATCAAAATAAATAAAGTTATTGCGAACTATGTAGCTTCCTTGGCAAGCAAAACTTCAAGAAATTGAAGTAGGTAGTCCAACGAAAAATTAAAATACTATATAGTTAGCAATGCCTTTAGTTATACATTGATCTCCTATGAATTCTTTCGATATGTTTTTGTGAGCCACTCACTTTTTTATCAACTCAATACTCAATTTATTTCCGATTGATCCCCAGGATAATTACATGGACGAACTTTATATTTTATCAAGTTTCATATGTGTTTTGTTTACAACTTTTATATTCTAAAATATATGCTACCAGTAATACATCATTTTACTGTTTTTCTCCTCCAATGAAAAGAGCTTATCTTTGAAAATCTATGGATTAAGGAAAAAAAAACTTTTACATTCCTTGCTTGAATATCTTATGAATAAATAAATATTGTAATTTATCTCATTTTTATTTTCATCACCCTTTATCTTATATATATATATATATATATATATATATATATATATATATATATATATATATATGTATATAAAGACAGAGAGAAGCGAGAGAGAGAGAAGCGAGAGAGAGAGAAGCGAGAGAGAGGATGAGTCGAGATAAATAAATTCACAGCATTATTTATTACAGTTCCAAGAATTCAAGAGCAACAACGTTTAGGCGTACGATCGTTTCAGAGACGTTTAGGAATTGTTTTTATTTACTTATTTTTTACATGAATTCCAATATTTAAGTTATTCAGCATCTTTAACAAAAGGTCACACAAATAGAGGTTTAGCGAAAACATCAACATGTTGTACTGATTTCACAAACATATCATATTTTTACAAGAAAAATCGAAAAATGCATGTACATAAAATTATATTAGTTCCAGCAATACGCAGGATAATAATAATAATAATAATAATAATAATAATAATAATAATAATAATAATAATAATAATAATAATAATAATAATAATAATAATAACCCAGGAAAACAGCAAATGCCGATTATGTGGACAAAGAGACATAGGAGCACTAGGAACAGTCCCAAAAAACATGGAGAAAAGACTAGGAGAAATAGGAATCAAAGGGATAACTGAGACCATACAAAGGACAGTAATGATCAAAACAGCTACAATCCTGAGAAATGTCCTCGAATGCGGAAACCAACCCACATAAGCAACGAATGGAGAACAAACACATGGAAGCACAAGAAAACAGAACCGGGGAAAATACAACCGCACGAGAGAGGCGCAAGCATAGGCTGACACCACGAAAATTATGGACAGAGGGTCGAGGAGGGAAAGCGCAAACCAGACCTCCACTGGAAGAGCGCGGACAGCTCTGCGACCTTGGGGAGGCTTGTTGCCACTCGGGCCCCAGAGGGGACCAGTGGCCCTTATCAGCGGGAAATCGATGGTAGGTGGCTGTTGCGATTCCACAAGGTCATCAGCGGTGATGAGCGAAAAGAAGTGGAGCATACTGGAAGTCTGAGGAGACTTGTTGTCACTCAAACTCCAGGGAATACCACAGGTTGTTGGCAGTGGGCGATCACTGACGATGACCAGTGTGATAACTCCTAGTGAGTAAATAATAATAATAACAACAACAATGGTAATAATAGTTGTTACAATGAAAATTATAGAAATAAAATCAGTTATATATATATCGTTTTCATTTTCTTTCAGAATCGTCTTGATAAATTATTTTGAGGAAATCATAGTGAGCCATTTTTGTTATTTGAATATTTGGGTTTTTACGCGCGTTAATTCCTGTATATGTATAAGAATGTACATATATGTTAGGGGTATCACGTGAAAACACTTTCTGTGTGTTTGCGTGTGTGCGCGTTTGCGTGGCGTGGCATTGGTTTGGAATGTTGGGAGTCGAAGAGACGGCGTAATTGAACTGATATCTCAGTATCTAAATCTTGTCAGATTTTAATAGATTTCACATTGTCGTAGTCTTATTTTTGTTTTGCTTTGGCGAAGTTCTTTTAGCTGACCTCATCAGTCTGGAAGGAGAGGCAAGCTCACATTTCCACAGAAATCAACTAGCACTTAATATATATATATATATATATATATATATATATATATATATATATATATATATATATATATATATATAAAAGAAGGAAAGATGAAGATAAAAAATTGCATAAAATTACATAAAATTGATACAAATTTTATTCAATCGAAAGTGAAAGGGAACGGGTAATATTTATTTACTATAAATATCACATTACCGAATTTTATCCTCTGACGAGAAGAGTGTTATCTTTGAAAAACCATGGTTTAAGGATTAGTGTAACTCCTTGCATCTGAACTTTCGATGTAATAAAATTTGCATCAATTTTATGTAATGTTTTATTTTCATCTTCCCTTCTTTAAATTGATTGCTCTACTCAATGTATTGAGCTTTACTTTATCACGATAGATCACTTTAACGATACTTCATTTAACGTTAATTCTAATATTATATATATATATATATATATATATATATATAATTAACTTGTTACAAATATCCAGGGGGTATGAATCCGAAGGAAGTTGAAACCGGGTTTATGAGAGTGCTCAATGAAAATTCACTTCATCTCCCTTCCTCCCACCCCGGCCGAGATTGAGATCATCACAGCACAGACACGTGAAAAACCTCCCACGTAATAATTTGAAACACGACTTGTTGGGGTCCTCCCCCTCCCCTCTCATGTCCCATGTCACCGTTATAGACAAAGCCCCAACTCTGTCCCCCTCCCCCTCCAATGTATTTTCAATTTTCAATCTCCCGTTAAAGTGATGTTAAAATTTTATGCCATTTGAATTCCTTTCGCCGGCCCGATGAGTTGGTCGCTATTTGCACCAATGAAACAAAACTTGTTTTGTCGCAACTAATGGAATAGAATCAAAATATATATATATATATATATATATATATATATATATATATATATAATAAATATTTTTTTATCTATGTGCGTATACGTTTCGTCCTTTTTAATCGGGACTCATCAACATAGAGACATAACTATTCACTACTGGTCGCGTGATTTGAAAACCCGGGCTACGAGTATTTTACAACTCAAATCCCGACACCTAGAACCATTCGACCAACGCTGGATAAGAGTTGATGCATTTATAGCTAGTGAAGTCATGATGTGCCAATACTACACTTACAGTGCCCATCTTGAGGGGTTTTTCTAGGGGCTACAAATAATAAATATTTGTTTTTTTGTTTATTATCTATGTACGTATACGTTTCGTCCTTTTCAATCGCGACTCATCAGCATAGAGATGTAACTATTCACTACTGGTCGCGTGATTCGAAACCCCAATTCTCTACTTTTCTGTTTTTAATTAAAGTTCTGCTACCAACTGGTGATGATTGTATTTTAACAATTGAAATATTTTGGTAGAACTATTCAATACGTGTTTTTGAGTTTATTTTGGCTATGTTTTTGAGTTTATGTTGTTGATTTGCTTATCCTTTATTCCCTTTTTATTTTTACATTTTGTCTTAAACATTGTTTCTTTCATTCCTCATATATATATATATATATATATATATATATATATATATATATATATATATATATATATATATATATATATATATATATATATATATATGTAGGTATTTTTAAAAGATGATAGCAATGCAGAAGAACCGGAATAGTGAAATAGCGTAAACAATCGAAGACAATATTTGGGTTACGAATCTTTACAGAATCTATTAATTGTTCAAAAGATATTTCACATATCAAATCTGTGAAATATTGCTAATAAAGTATTAATACAAATATCCGGGATGGTGTAACATCTCTTAATAATTTTCGGGGAAACCCTCCCCTTCACAAAATAAGAAATATTTACTCATTTGATATGTGAAAGATCTTTTGAAAAATAAATAGAATTTGTGAAGATTCGCAACCAAAACACTGTCCTCCAAAGTTTTTTTTTGTTCATACTTTCGTTCACCATTCCGGTTGTTCAGCATTGCTATCAGCCTTCATAAATACCCACAAACTTATTTACCAGCAACGCTTCAGGCAAACTGCTACTCTCTTTTATGCATGCACACACACACACACACACATATATATATATATATATATATATATATATATATATATATATATGTGTGTGTGTGTGTGTGTGTGTGTGTGTGTGTGTGTGTGTGTGTGTGTGTGTGTGTGTTTCTCTGAAATTCTTGGTCTGATGAGGTTCACTTTCTGGGAAAAGTACAACCGAAACATGTATGCACATATGTAACCAATAATGTTTGTATAAATAAAATTTTATACTTATATATATATATATATATATATATGTGTGTGTGTGTGTGTGTGTGTGTGTGTGTGTGTGTGTGTGTGTGTGTGTGTGTGTGTGTGTGTGTGTGTGCTATAGTGTGCGTGTGTGAGTGTATGAATGTGTGTTTGCTATTCATGAAAAAAGTGATTTCTCAATATGTGGGAGGTGATTCCGCTCCGATGTGTCCTCCATCATGTTGAGTCAGTATTCAAGCGCTATCTCGCTCTCTTCGACCATTTTAGATTAGAGATTATATACAATGGCCGCCAGTTCCCGAAAACGATCAATTTACTCTCGAAAACTTGTACGATATGAGTTAATTGAAAGACTTTCCTGTCCCAACTGTCCCTACTCCCACCGACTCCAAATATTCCGCAAACGAAACCGTGAATATATTTATATCCAGGCATCCGCCATCCTCCAACACCTGCTTATATTTAAAAAGTAATTTGATCTTTTTTGTCTTTTATTCTTTGTCGACTACGTTCAACTGAAAATACGTTGAAGCGTAATTTCCGTCTGATAAATGGCATCAACTTCAGAACGAACCGTTTTAAATACTTCTCCATGATTCAGATGATAATAATAATAATAATAATAATAATAATAATAATAATAATAATAATAATAATAATAATAATAATAATAATAATAATAATAATAATAATAACAACAACCTGAAACTATCTCTCAATACACATAAACTAATGTTCATGAAGGGTCAAGGAGAACGGAAAAACCTAGGTGTGAGAGCATTAATCAGACTTCCACTTGAAGAATTCGGAAAGCACTGAAAGATTTGGGAGGCTTCTTCCTATCTAAATTCTAGAGAAGTTTAACAAAAATTATAATAAAAGGCTGTTACGATAATGTAAGGAAATTTGCAACAGTTATCGAAGAGGCGGTGACTGCTCAGAACCTGAGGAGACGTGTTGTCACTCAGATTCAAGGGAACACCACTTTTACTGCCAGTAAGCAATCGCTGATGATGACTCGTGTGAAAACTCCAAGATAATAATGTAAGAGCAGCAAAAATGAACCGTGGACGAGTCCATTGTGGGTGGGACGTCGAGAAAGAAAGAAAGCGACTTGATAACTGTTAAAAAGGAGAAGGTTCGCAGTGCAAGCGAGACTTGAAAAGCGGCGGTTTCAGAAACGCGAAGAGCCGGAGCACTTGGTGATCGAAGTATCGAAGTACCAGAAGAATGGGAGTTTACCAATGTTAATGGCACCGATGAAGCTTTATTGGCTATGGTACCCAAGCCCGTCTTGCTGTTAGGCTTTCGGGTCCGCTGACTAAAAATGCGACTGATAAGCAAGTTGATATCGTGAAGGAATCCCCTGACTCGTATTTCATCAAACAGACAATTGGAAGTGCTTGTGGAACAATTGCTTCAGTTAACGCTCGGATAGACTATGCAGAGCAAATTGCTTTCCAATCGGATGTATATATGAACGAGGTTCTAGCGGAAACCAAGTCTGTGACCTCAGCAAGAAAAAGACTTTGATGAGACAAAAGTGTGCCAAAAGATTTTTTTATATGTGTGTTCGTAGCCGGCGTAAACATCCGGTGATGGGAAATAAAGAAAACCAAAGTGTTTCCATATATGTTCTGTTCTTTGTCGTTCGGGTTGAATCTTACCGGGTACCCCGAAAGAACGGGTAATGCAACAACAACAACAACAACAACAACAACAACAACAACAACAACAATAATAATAATAATAATAATAATAATAATAATAATAATAATAATAATAATAATGATAATAATAATAATAAAAATTATAATAATAATAAAAATTATAATAATAATAATAATAATAATAATAATAATAATAATAATAATAATAATAATAATAATAGACTCTACATGAAAAGAAACGAAGCGGGAAGAGGACTGGTAAGTATAGAAGATTGTGTGGAAGACTAAAAAAAGAGCTGTAAAA
>OY744524.1:3372172-3382172 GCA_963556195.1 Sepiola atlantica
AATATACGACTTTATAAATTCTTGATGATAAAATGAAATAAAACTTTTTTTAAATTCGTACAATATAATTTTGCAAATTAAAGAAATAAAATGAGATTTATTAGTTGAATAACAAATAAAATTGATAAATTAAGTCCAAGTTGTAATTAATTTCGAGTTGTAATTAATTCCGGGTTGTAATTAATTCCGAACCCCCACGTCACTAAGTAACTGACAGATATATTATTATTAAATGATTTTCTACCTAGAAGTCGTTTTCTACTTATTTCTAAATTATATAAAAAGCTATTTTAAGATGTTATCGCCAAGTGGATGGCAATTCGAATGAAGTGAGCATGTGTGGCGTAACCAGCTATATACAGATTGATCAATTAAATGTGTGCGCACCAAGAAACAATCAAGCCTAGAACTTTCTACGAGGTGGTTTATAAAAGTACCGGTTTGAAGATATAAAGAAGCAGATCGAGACAAGATATTTACAATGCTAAGACACTCTCGACTAGCACTTATGCATGTCGTTTATCTTATTCATTTAACAAGACCCGTGACAGAGGTAAACTCGTCCCAAAACTCTTATCCACCTGTTAAATAAACTTTTAGTAATGCTTTAATTTTTTTAATTGAAAAATGCGAAAATCTATAGTAGGTTCAATTTAAAAGAGATATTTTCAATTTTTAATGCATGCTGATTCGTTGATTCATTCAAGTCGAAGAGAAACACAACTGTGTGCTGATAAGAGATGTACCTATTCTCATTTGTATCAGTTTTTTCTTTCTAACACCTAGAATGTATCTGCATGTAAATTTAAAATAAAAACTATATATATTCCACTAGTTCGTAAATCATTTCTCCGTGGTGGAACAAGCATTATCTATCTCGTATCTAGATTCTTGTAGGTATTCGTGCGCGCAAACGAACACAACAGATTCGGTAGGATTCGAACTCTGCATAATAGAACTCCGAGTTCACGACTGTGCCCAATGCGCCAATCACTCACACGGTAAATTTAAACGCGTGTTTTGTTTTAATAAAATCTAAGTAAATATTAAAATGCATTTCGTTTTGTTTCATCATTAATTCAGATATTCTATTTTTGAAATACTCGCTGGTTCAATCATTA
Organism: Sepiola atlantica; assembly: GCA_963556195.1. NCBI lineage: Eukaryota > Metazoa > Mollusca > Cephalopoda > Sepiida > Sepiolidae > Sepiola > Sepiola atlantica. Next base: position 3,373,294 of record OY744524.1, read on the forward strand.
AAGCCGAAAAAGTACTAAACTGATTGGGAGTAAAGAGGCGAAATATATTCCCATAGTTTGTAAATAGTTTCTTCGTAGTGAACTCTGACGTCAATATCTATCTTTCAGGCATGTTTCCAATCGATTTCACAGATTTTTATATTTAATCCGATGGATATTATATTTTCGCTTGGTACACTTATAGAGTTAGGGTGTGGGGCCTCAGATGCACATTGGCAACTACTATTACTGACACTCATTAAAAATAGTATTGTAAACATGCACTAAGCGGCATGCTTAGTAGGTTGCATAGTTGCAGTACATGCACTAAGCGACATGCTTATTGGGTTGCATAGTTGCAGTACATGCGAATAACAGAGTTTTTGTGAGCGAGAAATGTTTAACTAAAAAAAAGAAATCACCCAAAATATGGAAAATATCTCTGATTTTCGGTTTGGCTACTCAGAATTCGATTTTTTTAATTGAGAAAATAATGTTCCTTCAGATATGAGGCTCTCGACTGTGTTAATGGCCCACTTGAGTTTTGCCGGTTAGATTTCTGGACTCCATAATGCTCATAGATAAGGTTGGCTATTATTTTCAAGTGGATATCTTGACATTCTTTCTGGTGTTGTCCTAGAAAATGTCTTCATATATATTCCAACAAATTGCATGGGGTGCCAATTGCCCTCTAGGCGTCTCCTACTGAGTTAACCTTCTGATCTTTTCACAGGCAGTATGGTGATGTACCTCTCAGCAAGAGATAGGCCCTTAGGCTCTAAGCTAGTGGATGTGTGCTTTGATTTGCAAGTATATTGTTATATGTTATTTAAATAAGGTCTTCTTTGCTGCAAGTAATAATTGTTGTACTCGCTTACTAGTGAAACAACTCCTGAGTATAATCTTGCAGTGCATGTGATTTTGAGGCAGTGTGAAACCTCCTGGTGGTTGTACCTGTCTTGGTGCACTAAAATAGAACCTGTCCTAGGTAAGACACGAAGCTGTGCGAGATCGATACAAATTCTTTAACAACACATGTTAATCAATAAATGTGTTCACATAACGGAATCCATCTCCTACTTAGACCTGCTTGTTTTCGGTTCTAAACAAATCGAAAAACAATGGGCGATCTACTCTTAGATGAGTTTGGGAGGGTCTTACTCGCCTGCTCCTGCTTATATTTACCTTCTTTGTTTTGAGGTATTGTTGTTCTGCCACTCCCCATAATATTTAATGAAAGTGTAAATATCTTTTTTAAATCAAATTCATTTGAAAGCATTTATTTATTTAGGTTGAAGACTCCCCTCATCTACCAATCCACCACGACATCCTCAACCCACCCACTGCTCGACATCCATCCAGACGCCCCATCTGGAAGAACATCCCACCAGCTGACTTCACCATCGAATCAGCCTGGAAAAAGGAATGGGCGTCCAAGGAGGTCCCTAATAAACACCTGGTGTCAGACCCTAACCAACAAGTGCCTGGCATCGACCTCCCAAGGAGAGAGTGGTCTACCATCAATAGATTCAGAACTGGACATGGCCCGTGCTTGGCCAGCCTTCACAGATGGGGCAGCAGCCCATTCCCACTGTGTGCTTGTGGAGAGGAGCAGACAATGGAGCACATCATTGAAGCCTGCCCTCTCCAACGACTAAGAGGAGGATTAGCCACCCTCCACACAGCAGACCAGGAGGCTACTGCGTGGCTGAAGGACATTGCATTCGCTAAATAATTTGAAAGCATTAAGGATATTTTACATGAAGTGTTCCATAGAACAAAATATGATATTGTGGCGACTGCTGACGTAAAAATGGTAGACAAATAGTGAAAGTCTAAAACGAAACAATTCTTGAGCAAATGGATCATGAAGCATTTAGTTCAGAGTAGAAGAGAGGGAGGATGACACCGACTCTACCAACATCCACTGCCCACATTTTTGATGGCCTTACGCCTAATTTGTAAATGAAATTGATATTTTATTTGCCAATAAATAATTCAAAGTGTAGTATCTGTCATGTTTTCTATAGGAGCAGATAACACTCTCAACTGAGACCTTTTTTTTATTATTTTTTGTCGGATCCACACTGTAAGGTGTTGGACAACTCCAACGTTTAAAACAGACGGACCGCGTGTCTAAATTTGTTCTCGTGAGGTGACATGGACATTTATTGATGTATTGAGAGTTCAAACCTTTATTTGTACATATTACATTGTTTATTGTGCTTTTATCAAACTAAGCTTAATCTAATAAATGTATGGTATGTTCTTATGGTTTAGTGTCTACCCTGTATTTTTTTAATCTAATAAATGTATGGTATTTTCTTATGGTGTCTACCCTGTATTTTTTTCATGCAGAAATAAAAAGACAAGAAATGAATCCGATCCATAGGAACGAAAATATAATAACAGGCGTTTTTTGCCAGATAAGACAAAATGGACAACAAATACGTCTCTGCAAAGAGAAGGAAGGTTGGATAAAATGAATGCATATATATATATATATATATATATATATATGGATACACGGGTATTCCGGGTTATAGCGGAAAAAACGATATGCCACAATAATCTATCCAAAGCCAAAACTACTTTATCGGGACCCACAAGCACTGGTTATTCTTCCATTTTAGCTACTCTCTCTCTCTCTCTCTCTCTCTTTCTTTCTTTCTTTCTTTCTCTCTTGTTCTATCTATCTATCTCTTTTCTCTCCCTCTTTCTCTCTCGCTTGCTATCTATCTATCTCTCTATCTCTCTCTCCTCTCTCTCTGTCTTTCTTTCTTTCTCTCTCTCTCTCTCTCTCTCTATCTCTCTCTCCTCTCTCTCTTTCTTTCTTTCTTTCTCTCTTGTTCTATCTATCTATCTCTTTTCTCTCCCTCTTTCTCTCTCGCTTGCTATCTATCTATCTCTCTATCTCTCTCTCCTCTCTCTCTGTCTTTCTTTCTTTCTCTCTCTCTCTCTCTCTCTATCTCTCTCTCCTCTCTCTCTTTCTTTCTTTCTTTCTCTCTTGTTCTATCTATCTATCTCTTTTCTCTCCCTCTTTCTCTCTCGCTTGCTATCTATCTATCTCTCTATCTCTCTCTCCTCTCTCTCTGTCTTTCTTTCTTTCTCTCTCTCTCTCTCTCTCTCTACCTCTCTCTCCTCTCTCTCTTTCTTTCTTTCTTTCTCTCTTGTTCTATCTATCTATCTCTTTTCTCTCCCTCTTTCTCTCTCGCTTGCTATCTATCTATCTCTCTATCTCTCTCTCCTCTCTCTCTGTCTTTCTTTCTTTCTCTCTCTCTCTCTCTATCTCTCTCTCCTCTCTCTCTTTCTTTCTTTCTTTCTTTCTCTCTTGTTCTATCTATCTATCTCTTTTCTCCCCCTCTTTCTCTCTCGCTTGCTATCTATCTATCTCTCTATCTAACTCTGGTGCATGTATTCTTTAAACCCGTTCTTTTATCTCCCCTTTCTCATCCTTCTCCATTTTTTTTAATGTTTCTTGTTTCTTTTCTCTAACATTTAATGACTTTATATCCGTTTTTGTTTTCTTTTTGATGAGTGGTCGCATCTCTCTGCGATGTTCTGTTCGTCACGCTTTAAATCGGTTAGTTGGGCTGTCACGTTCCAGGTTGAACTCGAATCTCCATCGATAAACGCGTGGATTCGATAGACACATGTAATTTTAGATACGTCCGACCGAGTGTCTCTATAAAAAAAACCTGAACATCGGTCTTCGTTTGATCCTTAAGTTTTAAATAGTATTTTAGATGTGTCCACGTATCTCCTATACAGGGTTATGTCTGTCCGCCCGTCGGTCGGTCTTGAACATGTCATGGCTCAGTTTCAAATAGCATTTACGATTGCTGAACGCTCAATGGAAGCGGACGAATCTTAAGAATATTTGCTATTTTCTTCCCCTTTTTCTGGCTCCATCAAAAATAGCCGAGACTAAACCCGTTAGTATTTCTCAGTAGGGGTTCTTTAGGTGACCGGCCATATATCAAGCCGAGCTATTCCTCAGTCAGACAAAAAAGGGTTTAATGAATCAAGCCAGACCCTAGGTTGCCGGAATAATGCCAAGGCGAACATCGGCTGGCATGAACGCTCGGGTCGAAGCTACAATAAAATTGAAAAGTGAAATACAAACTAATTTGTTTTGTGGCGTACTTTTTAGGAATAGGTATCCAAGTAAATTTCAGTACTTACGTCATCAATTTCGAGTTTCAGCGGAGACTTTCCACACTGGCGAATGTTAACGAACTTCATCGAACAAACCAAATGTATAATTATTCTTTTTTTGCGAAGAAGTTATTTAATGAAATAAATAGTTGATTTTTATCTTGTATATAAGTGTATTCTATGATGTCGTTTCAATACTTCTACACAATATGAACCGAACTGTCATTGCTTACGATTAATTGAATATATGTTGCTATTTTACCCATTTTTAACAGAAATTGCGGATTAATAGGATTTATAACAGTTAATTAACAGATCCGTTAGGAGTTAAACGTTAGAGTTAATCCTATACCGTAATTCGCGTCTTTTGTTAGATACATCAATTACGAGTCCCCGAAATAAAAGTTAATAAACTAGATCACTTATTAGCGCACAAACCCTAAAAGTTTTCCCAGAATTCAATCAACTCCTTACGAGAATAATAGTGGGTGCGTGATTGATCAAATGGATACCACTGCGAAATTGTCTATACCGACTTGAAATAAATCAAATAAAAGAAGTCGTCTGCCATGACAGTTGAAAAGTAAACAGAACGGCTCTCACGATCAGACTAAACAGAATAGTTATGTCCCCTTGAATCAAAAGAAAGAGTTATCGCCCTTGGATAAAAGAAGTCGTCTGCCATGACAGTTGAAAGTAAACAGAACGGCTCTCACGATCAGACTAAACAGAATAGTTATGTCCCCTTGAATCAAAAGAAAGAGTTATCGCCCTTGGATAAAAGAAGTCGTCTGCCATGACAGTTGAAAAGTAAACAGAGCGGCTCTCACGATCAAACTAAGCATGTGGAGTACAGTGGTTTTTCTACATTTCATTTAATTGTTTTTTGTTAAATAAATTTGTTAAATGTTTTATTTCGTCCTTTCTTAATTTTTGAGTTGTTATTAAATATATAACAACATGTAAACAACAGACGTAACAATATCTTGAGGCCATTCCACTATCTGCAACCTATAGACGCATCCCATTCAAGTTACAGCTTTGATTTAACAATTGCAAACACATTTTTATCTTCGAAAATAATCACGATATTTGCTCATACTTGCGGTCATGACAATATTAAAAAGACTGTGTTATAACGTATGGAATCTGTTTCCCTTTTTTATAGACATGAAGATTACACTTAATAGAATGTTCCATGATTCTTGATTCGATAGAAATTAGCACATTTTCACAGAATTATGTGTATATTTCTACAATTTAACACAAACGAACAATATAATATTGAGTTAAATTTTACTTTCTGATTCAATAATAGTAGTCAGTATTCTGCAACAATAGTGTTGTGGACCCGTTTAGGGGTACTAACAATGAAATAAAAGAACAACAGGTTTAGAGATAATAATAATGAATTTTATTGAACAGAAAAATTATACACAAGTCAGTGTTGGCAGTGCTAGTGCCTAAATGTGCCTCCCAAATGTTCTCCCGGCAAAACCGGTATTTATGGTAGCCGGTTGCTACGATTTAGTTATTATTAAAGGGTATGTAGGTCACCCTCAACAAATAGGTTGTAGGGGAAAACTATGGTAGATGGTAGGCATCCTTTCAGCATCGAGAGACAATCGATATGATAGACAGTATGCATTTTTTTCAGTCTCAATAGACAATAGATATGGAAGACAGTAAGCATTTTTACAATCTCGAGTGACAAACGATATGGTAGACAGTATGCATCCTTTCAGTCTCGAGAGACAAACAATCTGGTAGTCAGTTACTACAGCTGAGTCTAAGAAGCCCATTGAGACATTGAACAATTAAGTTTTATTAGTTTTAGTCTATTGTTCTTCCTTATTAATTAAGACGGTAGACTGCAGTTTCTAATAACCCATTCCATCTTCTTAAATAGAGGAGCACTTTCAGAAAGTTCTTTGGATGTTGATAGAGAGTAGTTTACAATATCAAATTGGATAAAACTATGTTTTGCTTTGTTTTCGATTCAAGAGAACTATTTAATAGTTTCAGAAGTATTTATCTATTGGTTAAGTTTGTATGTGTTTTTGTGTGCAAGTATTTTATTAGTAATATTACCGAGTTCTTTCTAGTAGGCTCAATTAGTCTAGTTGAAAAATTAGGTAAGATGTTATATTTATGATTCTTTAATAAAATGTCCGCTTTCTTTGCCCTTTAGTTCCTTTCCTCTATCACTAATCTTTAGTTTATCTAGATTATAATTTATGAATTAAACTAACTCAATTTTTTACTGTTTATATTTTTGTGATGTTTTCATCGAGTAATATGTTGGATTCTTGTTTAGTAAGTTTATAATAATTTGGGGTTCTATCTATATTGTGAGTTGTTTATTTTTTCAACTATTTTATTATATTATTTATTTTAACTATTTTATTATATTATTTATTTAAACTATTTTATTATATTATTTATTTTTACTATTTTATCATATTATTTATTTTTACTATTTGATTATATTATTTATTTTAACTATTTTGTTATATTATTTATTTTAACTACTTTATTATATTATTTATTTTAACTATTTTATTATATTATTTATTTTAACTACTTTATTATATTATTTATTTAAACTATTTCATTATATTATTTATTTGAACTATTTTATTATATTATTTATTTTAACTATTTTATTATATTATTTATTTTAACTATTTGATTATATTATTTATCGTAACTATTTTATTAGATTATTTATTTTAACTATTTTATTATATTATTTATTTTAACTATTTTATTATATTATTTATTTTAACTGTTTGATTATATTATTTATTTTAACTATTTTATTATATAATTTATTTTAACTATTTTATTATATTATTTATTTTAACTATTTGATTATATTATTTATTTTAACTATTTTATTATATTATTTATTTTAACTATTTTATTATATTATTTATTTTAACTATTTTATTATATTATTTATTTTTACTATTTTATCATATTATTTATTTTTACTATTTGATTATATTATTTATTTTTACTATTTTATTATATTATTTATTTTAACTACTTTATTATATTATTTATTTTAACTATTTTATTATATTATTTATTTTAACTATTTTCTTATATTATTTATTTAAACTATTTCATTATATTATTTATTTAAACTATTTCATTATATTATTTATTTTAACTATTTAATTATATTATTTATTTTAACTATTTTATTATATTATTTATTTTAACTATTTTATTATATTATTTATTTTAACTATTTGATTATATTATTTATTTTAACTATTTTATTATATTATTTATGTTAACTATTTTATTATATTATTTATTTGAACTATTTAATTATATTATTTATTTTAACTATTTTATTATATTATTTATTTTAACTATTTGATTATATTATTTATCGTAACTATTTTATTAGATTATTTATTTTAACTATTTTATTATATTATTTATTTTAACTATTTTATTATATTATTTATTTTAACTGTTTGATTATATTATTTATTTTAACTATTTTATTATATTATTTATTTTTACTATTTTATCATATTATTTATTTTTACTATTTGATTATATTATTTATTTTAACTATTTTGTTATATTATTTATTTTAACTACTTTATTATATTATTTATTTTAACTATTTTATTATATTATTTATTTTAACTATTTTCTTATATTATTTATTTAAACTATTTCATTATATTATTTATTTAAACTATTTCATTATATTATTTATTTTAACTATTTTATTATATTATTTATTTTAACTATTTTATTATATTATTTATTTTAACTATTTTATTATATTATTTATTTTAACTATTTGATTATATTATTTATTTTAACTATTTTATTATATTATTTATTTTAACTATTTTATTATATTATTTATTTTAACTATTTTATTATATAATTTATTTTAACTATTTTATTATATTATTTATTTTAACTATTTGATTATATTATTTATTTTAACTATTTTATTATATTATTTATTTTAACTATTTTATTATATTATTTATTTTAACTATTTTATTATATTATTTATTTTAACTATTTGATTATTTTATTTATTTTAACTATTTGATTATATTATTTATTTTAACTATTTTATTATATTATTTATGTTAACTATTTGATTATATTATTTATTTTAACTATTTTATTATATTATTTATTTTAACTATTTTATTATATTATTTATGTTAACTATTTTATTATATTATTTATTTGAACTATTTAATTATATTATTTATTTTAACTATTTTATTATATTATTTATTTTAACTATTTTATTATATTATTTATTTTAACTATTTTATTATATCATTTATTTTAACTATTTTATTATATTATTTATTTTAACTATTTTATTATATTATTTATTTTAACTATTTTATTATATTATTTATTTTAACTATTTTATTATATTATTTATTTTAACTATTTTATTATATTATTATACTCTCCAGACGTATGAATTGCCTATCCTTGTGTGTTAATGTTATATGCATGCGTATTCGACGTGCAAAAGATGTTTATGCCTAATGTGCGATTTTATTAGACCGAGATATATTTACTAGACTGAAATACAATTATTCCCACGTGTCATATACAGAGATGTATTCTTCCCTCACAACATGCTATCAATAATCAATGCAAATCAATTAATAGCTGACCCACTCTAATCTAGCGGCATAAGCAGTTAGAAGTCTCATGTAAACTGATTTTAT
>OY744524.1:3387172-3404672 GCA_963556195.1 Sepiola atlantica
ATAGTTTTATCCACTTATTTACAAAGCAAGACTTAATACTAAACCTGATTCCGTCCAAATTCCCGAGTTCGACAGAAATATTCCCGAGTTCGAAGAGATACACCTGAAGAAGGCCGGATGTCACAGCGGTCGAAATGTTGTGATGATAACACTCAAGATGAGAAATGTAGTTCGAATAACCAAAATTATACAATAACTGGCAAGATTGAGTAACCACCTGACATTCCGATACAGATGCCGTGATCTAAAGCTAATTCGACCAAGCTTAACCTTGAAATTACCAGTTAGTTCCAGGAGAACAGAAAGGATCGCAAAACGAGTAGGACATGAGCTTTTCCGGCATAGAATCCACAACATCCGGTGGAAGAAACATCATTTACAAACCAAAATCTCAATCAGTCTTGCTCTCTTCCTGGATAGCACATCACTGACTGATGACAAAATTCGCATCCAAGAATACCTGGACATATCATAAGCATAAATTTAAGGAGACAAATCTTGCCAAATAAAGAAGTTGAAAAAGCTGAAATCTAAGTTCATAAGACTCCATGTCCACCATTCACCAATAAAAGCCATTGTCAATATAAGTAAACGTCAGCTGACTTCCTCTGAGGAATCAGTGCTGAACAAAGGTCTCAACTTCGCCACAACGATCAAGCGGATTCCATACTTAGATATAATAGTTCCAATAGAAGAGGCAGCCTTGGATAAACTCAAGACACACGGAAATGAGCTACGGTGGAAGGTGAGACAAGAACTCGAGAATTCTAAGCCTCCAAAACCTAACGTCTCAAAGAAAGAAGTATTGGCTATCAAGTCACTACACAGTGATGATGATATCATAATACTACCAGCAGACAAAGGCAACGCTTCAGTATTAATAGATGGAGCGAAATATTCCAAAAAATCGCAGATCTAATAGGATCTGGTGGCTACTGTAAAGTAAAAAAAGACCGACTTTGAAAACAGAGGAAGCTGCCACAAATCCTCAGTAAGAACAATTTTGAGCAAAATCGATTATATCATTCTGATTCTAGAAAATGTCTCAAATTTAACGTTTAGGCTTAAGGGGTCTTAAGTAAAAAATGAAAATTAAGATAATCTTGCTTAATTAGTGTATTATGACTATGGATCAAATTCATTGCAAATCTGAAATATCTTGATTTTCAAATCGAAGATTTTCCCCATATTATTCCCGCTAAAATTCCTTGAAAATAATCCAAAGATCCAAAGAAACTGACATTTTGGGAATATTTATTAATTGATGTCTAATCCCTATTGTTACAATTTCACAAAAATCAGAGGAATCTGAATTTTCACGGAGGACTTCTACCCTATTTTACACCCTTTTCATAAAATTGAACTAAACTAAATATAACCTACATTACGACCTGTGACGCTTAGCAGTAGTGTTCCAGAATTCATAATGATCGGTTAATTAGTCTAGGAGGGAATCCTCTACATATAAAGATATAAACATATACCCGTACCTAAATGTATATAAATAGAGCCATAAGGATGTCCAGCAAGCACATGTATGTATATGCGTGTATGTATGTAAGTGTATATATATATATATATATATATATATATATATATATATATATAGATAGATAGATAGATAGAGAGAGAGAGAGAGAGAGAGAGAGAGAGAGAAAGATGGATGAATGCGAAAATTGTATCTATTTCTCACACTAACGGTCAAGTTGAAACGTTCTATTTCAAGTTAGTTCAGCTTTACAGAAGTTATTTATCTACCTCCCACAAGGTAAGATGTGACACAAGGTCGGGAAAGTGGGATTAGATAAGCCAGCGCTCGAGAGGTGAGCACTCTGGCCAGTTAAAAATAGCCTGGGCAGCCCCGTCGGCATTCCCCGGTAGGGGCGCCTGAGACAGTAAGCAATAAACCTACTCCTCCCCAAAGAGGGGAGGCAAAACCTGGGAGGGTGCACCTCCTAGAACTGCACAGATCAATAAAATCGTATCGAATTAACAAAATGATCATTATCATACTATATGAATAAATGAGAAAGGTATTTTTCGTGTTTTATGAATAATATGTTTATTATTTTAAATGAATGTTTCAAATATTTCATGTAGCGTACTTTCTTTTTTTTTACATGATTAACCCCAAACAAGGCAGGACGCCACTGTACACGTAAGGGGCTACTGAGAAAAAGGAAAAAGGGGGAAGGATTGGTGTTTCAGCTTAAATTGGGATCTGAGCAGCGAGATGTCTGTTTACATTAGTTTTAAATTTCTGCATGTCAGTAATGTCGGGGAAACAGGGGGCAGGGAGGGAGTTCCAGAGGCCAGCAGCACGAGGAAAGAAGCTATTTGAGTAGAATGCTCTCCGGCATCTGGGGACCTCCACAGTGAATGAATGAGATTTAGTAGAATGTCGAGTTAGTCTAGTGAATTTACGTCGAGGGGGCACCAGAGCAGCACACTCATCGTAGCATAATCCATTGAAGTATTTGTAAAACAAACACAAGGATGCTACATTGCGGCGATGGGACAGGGGCTGGAGCTTAGCTGACAGTGAGGGACCTATTAGGTTGACTACTCTTTTTTGGACTTTGTCAAGGAGGGAGAGACTAGTAGATGATGCACCAGCCCATATGTGGCAACAATACTCCATGCATGGGCGAATGGTGGCTTTGTAGAGATACAGGGTAATGTCAGGTGTAAGGAGTCCACTAGCAATGTCTTCAATGTATGTGTTCCAATTCATGTTACCTGTGAAGGTTAGGCCAAGGAGTTTGAATGATGACTTGGCGAAGGGATAGTGTGTGTGGGGTGTGTGTGGGGGTGGGGTGTGTGTGTGTGTGTGTGTGTGTGTGTGTGTGTGTGTGTGTGTGTGTGTGTGTGTGTGTGTGTGTGTGTGTGTGTGTGTGTGTGTGTGACACGAAACATAGGAATGTTCAGGTTGGTGCTTTAGGGTTCAGTACAATTATCGGTAGAAATGTCCTTTCAGATTTTGCTTACGGTAGTAATCCTGAATAAATAAAACCCCGATATCACACCTGCAGATACGATTATTTCAATTTCGTGTAGCTTTAATAGTGGGACTAGTTTTGTGAAAATATTTTTTTCACTTAAAAACGCTTCACGTACTAATGTAGAATTAAAACTATTATTAGTCAAGCAATGGCACTGTTTTAGCTGTCTTTCTTTCTCTCTCTCTCTCTCTCTCTCTCTCTCTCTCTCTCTCTATATATATATATATATATATATATATATATATATATATATATATATATATATATATATATATATATATGTATATATATATATATGAAGATAGATGAAAGAAGAGGGATAAACATGTATGAAAGACAAGAAAAGTAAACATGTTTTTATCGAGTACACCTTGCATTGAATAATCGAACTGAAATAAATTTGTCATTCGTACATGTTTATCCCTCTTCTTTCATCTATCTTTATCATTGCTCTATCTCGTATATTGAGCTTAAACAATTTCAATATAGGTTCTATCTACTAAAAGTATACTTTCAGTTCCATATTTTATATATATATATATATATATATATATTGTAAGCTATGAAAATATATGTATGGCAATTAAGCTACACAGAGGCTCCCGTGTGTCATCCCGGGGTGAATCTTCAGGTTAAAAGGTGTTTATGAAGCTTAATTGCCATTAATATATTTTCATAGCTTACTACCTAGCTCTACTTACGTATCGAGCACTGTTGAAGTAAATACTGAAAATTGATAAATAAACAATTATATCTCCTTATCAAATTTTATGTGGATACATGAAATAGTAATATATATATATATATATATATATATATATATATATATATATATATATATATGCAAACATTGTTAAAAATAATAGAATTCGTCTGTTTACTTATACTTTGTTTTATTTTTTCAATATTTCTGATGGTCTTTTTTTTATTTAAATAAGAAAAATTAATAAATGTTCCATAGGTTCACGGACGTTTTCCATTCTTCGTCGAATCATCCTCAGGTGTCAAAAGAAGAATAAAAAACGTTCGTGAAACCTGTGGAACATTTATTAATTTTTTTTTATTATTTTAATACAAAAAAGACCATCAGAAAAATTGAAAAAATAAAAAAGGTATAATTAAACAAACGAATTCTGTTATTTTTTAAATGTTTGCATAAATGAGAAAATGCTGCATAAATACACAATATATATATATATATATACGTCTGTATATATATGTATATATATACATGATATGTATATATGGACATATATATGTGTATATATATGAATATATATGTATACATACATATACATATAGATGAATGTATTTATGCATGTAAATGTATGTAGATATATATATATATATATATATATATATATATATATATATATATATATATATATGTATATATATATATATATATATATACATGTAGGTGCATATTACATATATGAATGTATACAGGAAAGTATAGGAATGTGCATATATATCGTATATACAAATGTATGAACATGAATAATTCAACTAAGCTCAGAATCGAATAGAAATAAACAATTATTATCAGTAGAAATGGCCCACAAGATTAAAATACTTGTATCTCATATTGATTATATAAATATATATATATATACATATATATATATATATATATATATATATATATATATATGTATATATATATATATATATATATATATATATACGCAGTACATCCGATATATTACCATAGTTTTCGAAAATGGCGACATTAATATCACGACAAAACAAAACACGTTTATCTTTGTCTTCCATTTGCAGAAAAGCAAAGTAGAATATATATATATATATATATATATATATATATATATGCAGTCGTCCGTCATATTAGATAGTTACAAATATGGCGACATTGTTATCAGGAAAAACAAGATAGAATTGAATGGTTTCTCCCATTTGCCTACATCGTCGAAAAAAAGAAATGATTGAATATATTATAAAATAAGCCGTGGTCATTATTTTAGGATGACTCTTAATTCGCAGAATCCCTTATTAATACAATATAATCAACATAACCATGTTTTTACATCCGCATATATATATATATATATATATATATATATATATATATATATATATATACATATATATACATATATATATACATATATATATATATTTATATATTTATATATATATACATATATTAAATATAGCCCACATTATCCACCCTTACGCATAGCAGCTGTGTCTTCTAAAACTCATAATGATCGGTTAATTAGTTTAGGAGTGAATCATATACATATAAATATATAAACATACACACTACCTAACTTATATATATATATATATATATATATATATATATATATATATATGTATGTATATTAGACCTCTTCAAAATTGACCTTTTTCTTCAAACATATGGAAACTGCTATTATTCCCATTCTCCAAGGTCTAAATTAGCTAAATATACCAGTTATTGTGATCTTGGACCTTGGCTATGCCTGCCTCAAGAGCCATGTAATTTTATTGTTGACGTTTTTCAAAAACGCTGCAAAATATGGGATATTATGTCCTTATTTTCATTGTAGCTTTCCAGAGGTTGATGCTATAGCATTGAAAGTGGTACCAAATGAAAGCTAATGAAATTTCCTTGCATATGGTAGTAAGCACAATAAAACACATGAACACCTGTGTAAATTTTAACTAATTTTAATGCACAAACAGCTGGGACACTACAAAAAATCAGTTTGGTAGTATGATAGCACTGCACTGACACATATATTGCATAAGAAACTGTCAGATAGGATGTTACTAATACATGTATTATCACTTGTTCAATGCGGCTTTTTTTAAACTGTCAAATTTTTTCCTGTGGTACTCCACAACTTGTAGTAAGCAGCTTCTTTGCTCTGGGTCACTTGTGATCTGAGTTGCAAAGTCACTCATTAGTTTCACACCTCTCTCAGCCACATCATTGGTCACTTTCACTGACCTCACAAACTTCTGTGCATTCCTGTAGCTGTCATTGTCTTCCCAGGTGTCAGCAGGAGTAGTGAGCCAGTCACATTTCACTCGAAGAGCATCAAACAGAAAGTGAGACTCTGGCCCTACCAGGTCTGTGAGAACTGTAGCTGCATTGATGACAGGAAACACCGGCTTGCCTTTCCTGTAACTCTCAGGTTTCTCTGTTTCTGACAGCTTGACTGCGAGCTTCTCTTTTGCAGACTTGGTCATGCTGGCATGTGAACTGAACAAGGTGAATGGCACTAGTTCCTGGGTCAGATACCAGCGGTGGTTGTTCATTTTCTTGAGAACAGAGGTTGCCAGTTCATAGTCATACTGCTTGTATTGCAGCATGTTCTTCATAAGCTGGAGGTCATGGATAGGTGCATCAGCTGCAGATGTGGTGGTCACCCAGTGGCTGGTGTAGAATAAGGTCAGGAACTTGTTCATCCTCTCCAGCTTGAAGATAGTGTCCGTGTTGTATTTTAGTTCCTTGGAAAACATGAGCATCTTCATACAGTAAATGTTCCTGGCCATCCAGCGGGCTTGGTGAATGGCACCTGGCTTGGCCCAGTGGATACCTCGAGGAGGTTCCTCACCAAGCAGGATCAGGCACAGCTCTGCCACCTCTCTGTAATCTGCCCTCGGACTTGCTTCCTCAAGGAAATTGCTTAAGACTGCAATTGTGCTTGTCTTCTTCTGTTTCAAGTCTTGTTCAACTAGGCCCAGAACTCTTGGGCAGTCCTTAACCAACTTGTCCCACTTCTCTTTCACATTGCTGAACATTGGGGTGTCAGGACTCTTGACCTTGCTGAACACAGCCTCCCATACACTTCCAATTATTACCTCTGATATGTGATGGCGACAAGCGAAGTAGAATACCTTTTTGCCTAGTTTTTCTTCAATAAGCTTCGCTGCACCCTTGTTGATGCCACTGTTGCTTGCTGTGGTATCAAATACCAAGCCTACAATGTTGTCTGTGAGACCCCATGCTTCTATCAGTTCCAATGTAGCATTACACTGTTGGATTCCTGTGTAACTTTCTATGAAGGGCACACCAAGCAGCTTCCCTTCTTCATACTGTGGAGTACCAGAGACGAGCACTGCAAGACTTTCCACTGGGTATCTCTCACCAAGAACATCCCGTAGAAGTTTTCCATCCCAGTGTAGTGTGCAGTAATCTAGCGGACTTTCCTTGAAGTTATTCATGTAACTTTGGCACAAGTTATGACGAGTGTTTATCCTATTTCGTCTTGTAGTAGAGGCTGATATAACAAAGTCATCAAGATCTGCGCCTCCTGCCTTCAACACTGCAGACACCATGGCTGTAGTCTGGTTGTCAGAGAGTGACAACCGATCTGCAGTGCTACAAATCTCTTCACTGGTCATAAGTGAGTGTGGAAAGTGTAAGGTTATCGTACTTGGTTTTGATGAACAGCTTGGTGTTGTCTCAGTGTATTCTGAACCCTCACTAGTACCAGAGCCTTGACTCTCCTCTGGGTCTTCATCACTTGAAATTTTCCCAACTTCTGCTGCTGCAGCAGTCACTGATGATAACATTCTCTCTTCTCTTTCTTCTCGGAAGCTTTTCTCTCTAGACTTCTTCTCAAACACCTTATCATGACCTGACATGTGTGCCAGGCGAGTTGTCTGTTGGTCCAAGTAGAAATTGACGTCCTCTTCCTTGGTCTCCTTTGTGAGCAGCCTGTTGCTTCTTATCTCCTCCACAACATCCTTTGCTCCAATATCAAATAACTTGTCTAAGTCCTTCAGAAAGTTAGCTCGTTTCTCTTCCTCTGGTTTGTTATTTCTTCCCTTGTTTTTAACAATTTTCCTGTACTTTTCATGGAGGATCATGAAACGGTTGACTGCATTTGGTCTAGTTAGTGTTTTAATCCTTGCCATATTCCAGAATGGCAAAACGACATCCACTGTATCATGGGCTAAAGACCTATTGTCACTGTTGGGATTATCATTCCTCAAATGCAGGAAATACTGGAACACCTGGCGATTAGTAGGAAGTTGAGAGCCCCTGATGCTGGAGCTGGGTTGCCCAATGAGATACACATCACTGAATGACCTTGTGGCAGGAGTTGCCAACTTTCTTCTCATTTCAGTTGGTTCATCCCGTTCACTTGTATCGCTGACCACTTTCCCACAGCATAGTTGTCTTCCAGATGCCATGTTGTCAGCAGTTCAAAAATCTTAACAAATCAGCTTTAACTTACAATCTGAAATGAAGAGATAAAACATACTTAGTGATAATAAATTATATACATGCATTAAGAGTAACATTTTTGAGATAAAGTTATGTATTATATGATGGCATCCTTTCCAAGCATAAAAAATATATAAGTTTGTGCATTAAAATTAATTAAAATTAACACAGGTGTTCATGTGTTTACTACCATATGCAAGAAAATTTTATTAGCGTTCATTTGGTACCACTTTCAATGCTATAGCATCAACCTCTGGAAAGCTACAATGAAAATAAGGACGTCATTCTGTGTTAAGACTACAGTGCCCATCTAGGGTTTTTTCTATGGGGCTAAAAGATGTGTTTTGTGTATTATCTATGTACGTATACGTTTAGTCCTTTAATCGGGACTCATCAGCATAGAGATATAACTATTCACTACTGGTCGCGTGATTCGAAACCCTTGCGAATATGTTACAACTCAAATCCTGACATCTAGACCCCCACGGCCACCGCTTAATAGCTAGATAAACAGTGATAATTTTAACACTTGTTTCGGCGTCTTGACGTCAAGAGAGTGTTCAACATAATGAAAAGAAACGATGCATATATATATATATATATATATATATATATATATATATATATATCGCAAGCATGAATGCTTAAAAGATGCATTTTATTTTGCAAATCACATTTAAAATTCTAAGGTTGCTAATAAAGTTATGTGTTCCTACGATATTAGCAATCTATTTACCTGTGTCCCTATTTTGGAAACAATAGATATCTGTGCCGATTTTTTTATCGTATCCAGTTATCGCCCCCTTCCATTCCTGAAAGCATATTTGTGCAGTTGATGAAATGTGCCACTAAATCTGTTGAATTCAGTTTTAACGATGTAATTTATAGACAAATAGACGGTGTATCCATGGTCTCAGTCCTGGGACCGACAATGGCGAATATTTGTGTGGGTTTCCATGAGAAGGAATTATTATCTGGACCCACTAAACCCTTAGTCTTCTTTCGATATGTAGACGACACATTGTGTATTTTTAACAATCAAACGGAGGCAAATAAATCCTTCTCTTTACTCAATAGCATGCATCCCGCATTTAAATATACCCATGAAGGAGAGCGCAGTTCCATTTTAGCTTTTTGTAGCAAAACCCCTCATCGAGTTACCTTACATCAATCTACCGTAAACCTACGTGTACAGGACTATATACTCGCTGGGATTCATTTTGTCCTAATAAACGAAAAGTAAACTTGATTTGGACCTTAACATACAGAGCCCTTATGATTTGTGCAAAATCAAAATTGGACAAAGAAATAACAACTATAACGAATACTTTGTCTAATAATGGCTATTCTCTTGATATGATTAGGTCGGTCATCAAAAGAAAAATAAATACTTTTTTTCCGAAATAAAATCAAATACGGTGACTAAATGTTCGATTTACATTCGTTTACCTTGGTTAGGCACAGTAAGTGAGAAATTCACTAGCTCAGCAGTTGAAAATTGCTATTTAGCGTCGAATGTGCGGATTGTGTTCTCTACAAAACCTTTATTGGTTCCCCTCGAAAAGACGTTTTAACCCCCCCCCACACACACACACCATAAAATAATGTAATTTATAATTTTAAATGTGATTGCATTGCTGACTATGTGGGTATTGATTTACTCCTTTCCAGGAGTTAGGCACAAGGCTAGTTTTTATCTTACTCCCACAAAGTAAGATGTGACCCAAGGTCGGGTTGGGAAAGTGGGGTTTAAAAATTGCCTGGGCAGTCCCGTCGGCATTCCCCGGTAGAGGCCCCTCAGGCAGTAAGCAATAAACTTACTCCTCCCCAAAGAGGGGAGGCGAAGCCTGGGAGGGTGGACCTCCTAGAACTACATAGGACAAGACCCATAGACCGGAATAAATCAAGACCCGAAGGCCAAGACAATACCAGTCTATGGAGTGCAGTATCCATCGGAACAGATACTACACTTTGATCTTAGCCAAAAGGCCAATGTGGGTAGGACGACGTTGAGATTTGATACTAGAGACCAACAACACATTCCTAGTAAAATTAGGAATGAAACCTTCCGGTCAACGGATGTTTAAAATAACACATACGGGTCTTCAATCACAGACCATTTACTTAAAACCCGCCGTGCGTTAGAAATGTCAGCATTGACTCCTTTACCATCTTCAGTCATGCTCACTCACTATATCATATAACATGTTGGAGACGATTCACGTTCGTCTAAAATGTCCCCCCCCCCTTTGTAAACAAATGGAGTATCTATTGGGATTAGATCTGATCAGTATCTAATATACATCTGTTGGATAATGGTCCTGTGGGAACGGACGCATCTTGAAGTGGACGTATGTGTGAGAGGCCGTTTGGTTTGGTTTGCGCGATTTAGTGCGGTTGAATCCGTACAACCGAGTGCAGTGTTGTTCTCACGGGGAAGTCAGGTGCTGTCAGAGCGAACGTTGACGAGCACCGGGTCAAGCGGTCAGAAAATATGAGTGGAGGAAATGCTTGTGCATGAGTGTCGCACGTGTGGATCTGTGAGGTCACTCATTCTTCGTGAGAAGCAGAGTTTTGAGAATCTGGGTTTTGGAAGCGAGCCGAACGGTCGATTTCTCTATGTAGTCCTCAAATGAAAAATATAGTGAATACAGGCATGAGATTTCTTCTTCCTCCCCCCCCCCCTCGAATGGCTAAGAACTTAATTAGGAAGTAACTACGATAAAGAAGAAATTTGGTATCTTCCTCGACGTTAGTGAATATCTCCAAGCCGACGGAAATGTAACCCCTGAAATAAAAAGAATCAAAAGTTTAAAAGATTGTTTGTCTCGTGAAAAATGGCCATGAAGGTTTTTGTTGCAGACACAACGGACGGCGAGGTTCACGGCAGTACAGAACGAAGAAAGAATTCAACCACTAGACGACATTGAGACGGCGCCCATCCGCGACGAAGAAGTAAAGGTACGAGAAATTAAAAGGTATGGAACATATACTTTTTTGGTGTTAAAAATGACCAGTTGTTCCGGGACGAGTATACAAAAACGAGAACTGCCACGGCCATTCCGGGACGGCTATTAAACACATCCCTCATTGTAAATATACCATAACGCTGTTGTATTTTTCTCTCTCTCTATTCCTTCTTCTCACCCCTTTTTTATATTCCCTGTTTTTTTTAATCCATCGATACAGCCTTTGTTAAGAGAGGGCGAAACCGGTCAGCTGCCGTTGTTTGTTTTGTTGTTTTTTATGTTTAACTGTTTAATCATGAATAATAAAACTCATCTTCCCTTCATGCTTGCGATAATAAAATGTTGTACTCCCCCAAAAAATCATGATATATATATATATATATATATATATATATATATATATATATATATATATATATATATATATATATATATATATATATATATATATATTGATTGATTGATTGGGACGGTTTGAATTACCCACTAGACACAATCCTCGAATGTCTTCAGCTCTCTGTACAAGGGTGTGTCAGGACAACCTGACATGGACATATTTCATCCTACAAGTAAACCCTGACAAAATATTCAAAATAACATAGTATACGAAGCCCAAATGAGATCCCCTCGACACAGCTATACACTGAGTCATACGAGGAATAGTGCACCTTCTAGTAATGTTACTTAAATTAACACCACTTAGCTGGATACTTCACCAGACTAGATCAATTCTTGTTCTTGAATCCGGTTAGACCAATAGACCACAGCAGAGATATACTAAAAACAAGTTAACTGGTCAATTGGAGAGAGAAAAACTAATGCCTTTAACTTGTTTACTAACTCAACGTTTGACAGGTAAAACAGAACTTTAATTGAATATTCGAATATCTATGTATCTCATATAGAGATCAAGTTTTAGTCCCAGGAAAGGGGCCCCTTGATTTCTGAAAACTTCGACTGAAGTAAAATAAAACAAATCAATATATATATATATATATATATATATATATATATATATATATATATATATATATATATATATATATATTCCAAACAGGACTTCTCAACTATGACTGAGAATAGTAGGCGGGATTTGAATACTCGGTGACTTGAAACCGACGGTATCGTGTTGTTTTGACTTGATCTTCTGTACCACGGTATATATAGATAAATATTTGCCTCTTATTTTAAATTTCAACTATTTGAAATAATCGAGCACTCTGTTCCTATCAATCTTATATATATATATATATATATATATATATATATATATATATATATATATATATATATATATATTTGAAGTTTTTCAACCATTAAAACGATATTGAAATAAAAAAAACACCTTTACTGCCAAGTCATTCAGTTGTTTACCATTAAAACAGTATTTTATTTTATAGCTCCTTAGTAGTATTAATCAGATACCCTTTAAAAAACTTTTCAGATATCAAATCTAGTTTTTTCTCCAGATTAATGTTTGCTAACCTATTTTGTTATATATATATATATATATATATATATATATATATATATAAAAAGTGGTGTACTAAAAGCGAACTTTTAGGAAAGTAAAACCTATTGTGAAGAGTATACAGCTCAATATTCAGGATAGAGCAGGTAGATATGAAGAAGAATGGAAAGGAATTAGAGAAGCAAAAGCCAAATCAAAATTCAATTCTATTGCTCAGGGCAAGGTATATTCCGCAAAAAGGCAATTTATTCAAGTTAAATTTTCCTTAAGCCAGGCTTTTCAAAGATCAAAATCTTATCATCAGAGGAAGTCGCTGGGATAGATAAGTTGGCAATGGCCAAGATTTAAAATTTGAAAAAATGAAATAAAAGTTGTAGAGAAAGAAATACAGGGCAAAACATCTGCCCGAATGCAAGCAAATGTCCGATTGCTAAAAAGTTGGAATTTAACTTTGAATCCTCTCTCATTACATTTCGTGCCTTTAACGACCTACCTATCTACATCTTATTCTCTCCGCTGGACTTTTCGACACCGGACTTTTTAGCAATCGGACATTTGCTTGCATTCGGGCAGATGTTTTGCCCTGTATTTCTTTCCCTACAACTTTTATTTCATTTTTTCAAATTTTAAATTTTGGCCATTGCCAACTTATCTATCCCAGCGACTTCCTCTGATGATAAGATTTTGATCTTTGAAAAGCCTGGCTTAAGGAAAATTTAACTTGAATAAATATCCTTTTTGCGGAATATACCTTGCTCTGAGCAATTGAATTGAATTTTGATTTGGCTTTTGCTTCTCTAATTCCTTTCCATTCTTCTTCATATATATATATATATATATATATATATATATATTGGGTTCGTGCAAAAACAATGGCGTCTTTTGACGTTGAACTTCAAAAGACCATAACTTCTTTTATACCAAACTTTATGAATCAAAATAAGAACCATTAGAATCAACATATTTTTGCCAACGAGAAACAAGTTTACACATTCCATTATCATAAAAATCCGGAGTTCTGGAAGCGATGAAGTCATTGAAGGCCGATTCGGCATCATCTCGGCTTTTGAAGCATTTCTCGCGCAGGAAGTTGTCAAGATGCTCGAAAAAGTGATAATCGGTGGGCGAGAGGTCCGGTGAATATGGCAGATGAGGCAGAGTCTCGTAGCCCAATTCGTTCAGCTTCTGAAGGGTCAGTTGTGCAACATGTGGGCGAGCGTTGTTATGGAGGAGAATTGGTCCATGCATATTGACCAATCACGGGCGCATACGTTGGAGCTTCTGGTGTATTTCATCAATTTGTTGACAGTACTTCTCCGCCGTAATTGTTTCGCCCGGATTAAAGAAGCTGTGATGGATGAGACCGGTCGCAGTCACCAAATTTTTTTTCTGCAATTTCGGCTTCGGGAAGTTTTTTGGGACTTCGCTGGCATCCAACAACTGTACCGAACATCGCCGATTGTCATAGAGGATCCACTTCTCATCACACGTCACAATTCGCTTGACAAATTGGCAGTTTCTGTTGCGCAGCAAGAGCGTAGAATACGCCTCAAAACGACGATTTTTTTATTATCGTTCAATTCGTGCGGCACCCATTTATCCAGCTTTTTTGACTTCCCTATTTGCTTTAAATGGCGAACGCCTGTTGAGTGGTCGACCTCGAGTTCATCAGCAACTTCTCGTGTGGTTTTGCGAGGATCGGCTTCAATTAAGGCTTTCTAGATCTTCGTTATCAACCGCAGTCGGTCGGCCTTGACCGTCTTCATCTTCGAGGTTCTCCTCACCATTGCGAAATTTCTTGAACCACCTTTGTGTCGTACGTTCGTTAGTGATTCCTGGGCCAAACACATCATTGATGCCACGAGCTGGAACAAGAATATTGTGCCGGTTTAATTTTGTCCATGCTGTCGAAAAGCCTGCAAAAACAATAAATGAATAGATTAAAAATGGAAACAAATAACATGATTCGATAGAGCGAAAAACGCGCTTTAAAATGACCTAAAACAACGCTATATTTATCAATAAATTAATTCAGAAAATATATATAAATATAACATATGTGAGAAAACGCCATTATTTTTGCACCAACCTAATAGTAAATGAAGAAAATATTTATGGCAATTAAGCTACACACAGGCTCCCGCGTTTCATTCGCGGGGAATCTTCAGGCAAAAATAATATTAAATTCTTCGTTAGCTACAAAAGGAAGCCTTCTGTGAAGACAGTCGCTGTATTCAGGAAGGCCAGGAACGACGCTCAACAGATCACTCGGCGGTGTGCAAATGACTACTGGCTAAACCATCTGTGAGAGTGTCCAGTACTCTGTTGACTGCGGCGACATTCGTGGTATGTACGATGGCTTGATGGAGGCCTTTGGCGCAACCATAAACTATAGCGTACCCCAGAAATCAATGGCTGGTGGCATAATATTAGCTCGCAGCAAACAGATGGAGAAGTGGGCTGAACACTACTAGGAATTTTACTCAGTAGAAAACGTTTTCACAGATACAGCCTCCGAGAGCAGTATCAGCTTACCTTTAAAGAATAGCTAGACCTCCCTCCCATCTGTAACAAAACTAAACAAGGTCATTGGCTTCCTAACCCGCGGCAAAGCTCCACCTGTAATCATCCAGGTAGAAAAAAAGACATCTCTGTTCAACTACCTGCATCAGATGGTGCAGCAATGCTAGGAAAAACAGTGTCCCATGAGATGCATTACGCTAACATCCTCACTCTATACAAGAATAAGTATGACCGAAGCGACTGTAACAACTAAAGTTGAATATCCTTCCTTATTATAGAATGTATTCGCCCGTGTTGTCCTCAACAGGTTGCAGTTGCTTGCAAAGCGTTCATACCCGGAAGCACAATGTGGGTTTAGGGCAGGAAAATCAACCGTCAACATGATCTCCTTCATGCGACAGCTTCAAGAAAAATGCCATGAACAGAGACAGCCGCTGTAAATCGCCTTCATCGACCTAACCAAGGCGTTTGACTTTGTCAGCAGAAAAGTTTTTTTCACTCTGCTGCAGAAGATTGGATGTTCCTCAGGCTCCTGAAAATGATAATATCTTTTCATGAGGACACTTTCCGAATCAAGAGCGGTGTTAAACAAGGGTGCTTACTCGCTCTGACACTCTTTGGCATTTTCTTCTCTCACCTGCTGTCTTGCGCCTTCAACAAGTCGCAGGATTGAGTGTACCTCCATACCAGAAGCAGTGGAAGCTTCTTCAATCTTGCCCGCTTCGAACTAAGGCCAAAGTGCGGAAGGTACTAACGTCTTAAGAACTTGACGTCTCTTTCTGCTCGTGTTGTGATTCGACCCCTTCGGGGTTAATACCATCAAAATGAGGAGGAAGAAAAGAAGAAAAAAACTATAAGACAGTCTCACCTAACAAAGTTGTTCTACAACGAAAGCTTGCAAAAAAAATTAAATTAATTAATTTTTCATTTAAAATTGCACGATTGTTGATTTTCAAAATATTTAACATTCTAATCCGTGCTTCAAAGATGTTTATTTCCTTATATATATATATATATATATATATATATATATATATATATATATATATATATATTATCGCAAGCATGAAAGGAAGACGAATCTTATCGTTCATAATTAAAAGTTAATCAAGAATAATAAGCCAGCCGACCGGTTTCGCCCTCTCTTAAAAGAGGATGTATCGAGGGATTTTTAAAAAGAAACAGGCGGCGAAACTGGTCTACTGGCTTCTTCTTTTCTTGATTAACTTTAACTTTTAATAATGAACGATAAAATTCATCTTCCCTTCATGCTTGCGATAATAAAATTGTGTAGCTCCCCAAAAAACATGAAATATATATATATATATATATATATATATATATATGTCCAAATTTATTTCAAACTTCGATTGTTCAATGCAAGGTATATTCTGTAATAAAATTATGTTTATTATTCTTTCCTTAAGCCAAGGCTTTTCAAAGATCGAAATCTAATCATCAAATGAATTATATACATAGATAAGTTAGCAGTGGAAAACCAAAATTCAACATTTGAAAAAATATTATTAATGAAATGGAGCGTGAAAAAAAGTTCGTGTAAAAAAGATATGGGGTTTGTCCAGTTTGTAATTGTCCGTTGATAAGGTGTATAATGAGATGGAGAAGAAAAGTTTTTCGTGAAGGCAGCATGGAAAAGCGTTCGAAAATGAAGTAACTCCAATAATGAGTTGTTGAGTTCAAATCGTAGATGGAGCGCACTTAAACGGAATTAATATGAGAAATCGGGCCATTTTAAAAATACTTCCTGGACCGGAACTGAATTGTATACAAATGACTTTGGTAGTGAAATATTTAAGCAATTCTAAAGAAGAAAAACAAGGCCAAATGAGGAAGGGGCTGGAAAAAGGGAAAGTGAAGCATAAAGGGAAGAAGGTGGGAGGGTTAGTTGAATGAACCATGGCTGCTGCTGGAAAGGAAAAGGGAGGGGGAAGGTTTCTAGTGATAAGTGAACATTCGTACATGTTTATCACTCTTCTTATTTGATTTTATATATATATATATATATATATATATTTTACTAACTAATTGGCGATGGCCTGATGGATAAGATCCCCGACTGCGAATCAAATGCGATTTGTGATCGGGGTTCGCGCCTACCAACCGTTGAGAATTAGTTCCTAGACTGAAGATTGCGTTAGCATGAAACATCGATGTCTCTAGGTATTTTAAAAGTAATTAATATTTATTTAAAAAAATATTATTGTTTATCAAAATGCTGGGCACTCTCTAGTAGCTTTAGTAACAAGCAGTAAGATCACTCTAACTGCCTGGTAAACAGTCGCCGATTCAGCTGTTTACATTTAAAGTTCCTATATATTTACTAACT
>OY744524.1:3409672-3444672 GCA_963556195.1 Sepiola atlantica
AAAACGGGAAGCAAGGAGGGAATTACAAAAGTCAACAGTCCGAGGAAAGAAGCTATCAAGGTAGAAAATATTCGGGCATCTATGGACTTCTATGGTGAGTTTGTAGGATTTTGCTGCTAGTCGGATTGTTAAGAAGTATTTACGTTGGGAGGGGTAAAAGTTCATTCGATTGATTGAACTGATAGATTGACCGAAGTGTGCATTTTAGCTGATGCAGAAATGGTTGTCTAAAAGAAGATAGCAAGATGACATATGTACTAAAGTTGTCAACCTACCAATTGTTGGATCATTCACAGTTAATGAAATAGTTAAACTAGACAGAACTAATGACTATATACAATAAATATTTTGATTGGTCTAAGTTTAAGACTCATAGTTTGAAGTTAATATTTATAGGTGTGTACATTCGCATGTATTTAAAGTTACGCCTATATCAGGTTCAGAAAACTGCATCTGTCGATGGGTAGCGTTGACGATGTGGTTATTGTGTACGGAAAATGTCTTTTAAGAATAAGAGTATATTTGAGAGATAATTACATTTGTATATATTTGGGCTCCTAGCAGAGTGACGTTTGACACAATTAAAACAGAATGCAGGATGATGGCTGGCTGCACAATTGTGAAATGTCGAGAGATGATGCGAGAGTTGTGCATTGAGCATTTCTTGCAACATCCGCAAATTCTTGGATCTGAAGGATGTACTGTGGAAGTAGATGAGAGTCTATTTCCAGAAGGAAAAGCCACGTTTGTGGGTGTTTGGTGGCTATGAAAACGCCACACAATCAGGTGCGTTTTTGGTAACCGTGGCGGCGAGAGATGCAGCAACGTTAATTCTTTTAATTAAAAAAAACCTATGTGAGACCAGGTACGACGATTGTGTCTGATTGTTGGCGAGCGTATGATCGCCTCGGTGCCGAAGGATTCCATCATTTTTGTGTGAATCACAAATACAATTTTGTTGATCCACTAACAGGTGCCACAACTAACCACGTAGAACGAACCTGGAATGAGGCGAAGAAAAGAAACAAAGTTGAATATTGCATCAACACACAAATGGTCGAATCGTACCTAGCTGAATTCATGTGGAAACAAAAATTCCGAAAGGACACTGGGAACTATTTTCAAACAAATGGCTGAATTTTACCCAGTGTAAAACTGTCGTTTATTTATTTATTTCAAAAACTTTATTTCACTTTTATTTTTTCCTTTACATTTACGTATTGTTCTATGTTTCCTTCTTCTTCTGTGATAATTAATTTCTTTTAATAAATCATTGGTGTCAAATGCGTTGTGATTGTTTTATTCCTAAACTAGAGTTATCTCCCCCTTATTTTATTCTCCTAAAATTAAAGATAACATTTTTTTCGTCCCTACGGTAAACAAGCACCGTTAATTTGTATACTACACACACATACATAGTGAGAAAAGAGGAAAATAAAGATATAAAATATATCTTTAAAATATAAAATATCATGAAAAGATAATGTTCGATATACGAAATAAGCCAATAATTTAAATAAGTCATGAGAATAAAAATTGTGTAGAATACAGTAGCTAATAAATCATCAATTGTTCAAAACAAAGGGTTAATATAAGAATATTATTTAATTATTCCTTCCTCCTTTTGTAATAAAATAATTTTCTTATAACTGACCCACACATATATATATATATATATATATATATATATATATATATATATATATATATATTTAATAAATATTTGTTTTTGTTTATTGTCTATGTACGTATACATTTCGTCCTTTATAATCGGGACTCATCAGCATAGAGATATAACTATTCACTACTGTCTCGCTAAGACTTAACAAACTTTTTTTTATTTGGTGCATACTAACAACTAACAGGAAAAACATATGAGTTCATAAACTATAAAAACAGTATTGACTAGGGTTTGTTTAATTCTGCTGAATTCCATAAAATGCCTTATGATGAAAGATGAAATTAATTAAAAATTTGAACTAGATATTTTTATGTAGAGAGATGCAACTATATCATGACCATATGTCGTCCTATTTTCTGTTTTGTCATATAAAAAGTTGTTACTTCAATATTTGTGGTCACGTTTTACGTAAAATTAATGATTGTAATATTGATTTTTAATAAAATAATGTTTTTATACATATTTTTCACAATACTTGACCGGGGCGGTTTTCCTTTCTCCCACCCTCGGCCACATTGTCGAAGTTTGGAAAATGAGTCACTTTTCTTACTTAATTAAATTAAATTTTTAACACTTTTTTAAATGGGTTTTTTATTACAAGCTCTTCTTTGATTCATAACCTTCATAATCCTAACCCTAACCCTAACCCTAAACCCTAAACCCTAACTCTAACCCCTAACTCTAACCCTAACCCTAACCCTAACCCTAACCCCTAAACCCTAAACCCTAACCCTAAACCTTAGCCTTAACCCTTACCTTAACCCTAAACCATGGGCAGGCAATCTTCGGCCCGCGGGCCACATCCGGCCTGCGTAGGCTTAGCGTCCGGCCCGCCACCCTGCTATGCCTTATTATTGCAATCCGGCCCGCGCACCTCCCAGTAAACCTCATATCATTTTGTGACATAGACGTAAAAGTAGGTTTCAATTAAGATTTACAGTATAAATGTATAAATATCAGCGAGCGATTATGCATGCATATTTCATTTTTTTTTAACTATTAATTTAAAATCCTTGGCCTGAGATGAAAATAGAAAAAGAGAAAGAGAAAGGCAAAGAGGAAACGAAGGACGAGGAAAGGGCATGAAACATAGAACCTATGTGATTTGTGTCAAAACGAATGCTGGATCAACTTGCTACTTCCCCCGTCATTATTTTTTATGATTCCAAAATTGGCGCTTCGTCGGCGCCTTTTATAACATCATATACAGAGGTCTCTTGAGAAACAATATCAGATTTGTAGAGTGTTCAATGCAATTTTTGTACAATTTATTTATGTAAACAAAATATAGTAATTCTAAGATTTCCTATTTCACTCCGGCCCGCGATCTCCTTCCAAAAGTCTCATCTGGCCCTCACTTTGAAAAGGTTGCCCGCCCCTGCCCTAAACCATAACCATAACCCTAAACCCTAACCCTAGCCCTAACCTTAACCCTAACCATAAACCCTAAACCCGAAACCTAACCCTAACCTAACCCTAATCTTAAACTACATCCTAACCCCTAATCCTAACCCTAACCCCAACCCAACCCTAACCCTAACCCTAAACCCTAACCTTAACCCTAAACCCTAAACCGTAACTCTAGCCCTAAACCCTAACCTTAACCGTAACCCTAACCTAACCCATACATAAACCCCCATCCTAACCCCTAACCCTAACCCCTGACCCTAACCCTTACCCTAACCCCTAACCTTTAACCCTAACCCTAACCCTTGACCATAAACCTAACCCTAACCCTTGATCCTTACCCTTGACCCTACCCTTGACCCTTACCCTAACCCTTGACCCTAACCCCTGATCCTAATCCTTGACCCTAACCCTTACTCTAAACCCTAACCCTAAACCCCAATCCTAACCCTTAACCCTAACCCCTGACCCTAATCCTAACCTGTAACCTTAAACTCTAACCCTAACCCTTGACCGTAAACCTAACCCTTGACCCTTACCCTTGACCCTACCCTTGACCCTTACCCTAACCCTAACCCTAACCCTTGACCCTAACCCTTGACCCTAACCCATGACCCTAACCCTTACCCTAAACCCTAACCCTAACCCTACACCCTAACCCTAACCTTAGACCCTAACATTAACTCTAAACCTTAACCTTTTCCTTAACCATAACCCTAAACTCTAAACCCTAACCCTAAACCCTAACCTTAACCCTAAACCGTAACCCTAAGTCTAACCCTAACCCTAAACCGTAACCCTAAACCTAACCGTAACCCTAACCCTAACCCAAACCCAAACCCTAAACCCTAACTCTAAACCCTAAACTCTTACCTTAACCCTAACCCTAACTCTAACGCTAACCTTAACCTTAAACCCTAACCTAAACCCTAAACCTACCCTAACCCATCAGATCGACCAATGAAATACCGTCTTGTATGTGTCCCGATATGTTAACAGATGATAAACTGCAATTTGATATAACTTATCACAACACAATTGTTCTACCAAAAATCCAGTCATTCATGATTCACATCAACACCACTTCATGTATCCACAGACTGGTACATATATTTCTTTTACTACAAAATAAAACATTTATCATTTATTAATTTTTAAACATAGAACATTTAACCCTGTATGTAAAAATAATAACTTGAATCTTACAGGCGAAAAAAATAAGTAGTCCGACTAAAGTAGTCTCTTTCTACAGAAGAGTTTCTATTTTGATCGATTGTTTGGTCTCGTACATAAAAGAAAAGAAGACAGGACACAAAAAAGAGAAGATCAAGTGAATAGAGCCGGACCCATTACATCGTTTTCGAAGAGCTAGTTTCATCATTTTGAAGATAGTAAACGAAGACATAGAAGATGGTGATGGTGTGACGGTGGTGTTATTGCAGAGGGTGGAAAGAGAGAGGACAACGGGGGTTGAAGCAGGATGAAGAGAGGATGTAGAGATTGAGTTTTCGTCCGTTGCGGTTGGGATGGGTGTTCAGTTATCTTCCAGTTCAGTTGCTGTTCTTCAACAAAACCTATTTAATCTAGAAACTGTAGATGGAGTTAATGGTTAGCTTTTTGCGGCAGGCGGGTGGGGGTTTGACGGTGTTTGTTGTAGTGGTGGTGGAAGACAGTGATTGGTGGCTCAGGGGGAGAGGATGGATTGAAGTGTAGAGGGGCGAGGGGGGCAGTGTTGTGCCGGTGGTCGGGAATCAGTGGTTGCGTAGGGCTTGAGCACAAGGAGTAGGTAGCTGGTGGCCAGAGGGTGGCTCCAGTCTGAAGATGGCATCGCTTTTTATCGTTTTTCTCCATCGCTCATCACATCTAGGGAGGCTTTATCTTCGGATTGAAAGTCTGCTTAAGAATTTATTAGATTTATCGGTAAATCGGCTTTTTTTTTTCGCTCTCCTTTACCTTTCGGACTCTTTGTCACGACGCTATCTGTAGTCTTTCCTCTCCTTATCTTTCTCAACCCAGAGTATCTTTTCTTTTTCCCCTTGATATCATACATACTCACACATACACACACACTCACATATATACATATACATACATATATATATATATATTTAATTCTGTATACCTTATAAATTGTCCTTTTTTTCATTATTTTTCCACATCTATATGTGTTCCTCCCTTCATATCAGACATATTTAGAAGAACATCCACATGTATATATATATATATATATATATATATATATATATATATATATATATATATATATGTATGTATGTATGTATGTATGTGTGTGTTTATGACTTTTTATTAATAAATGTAACGTTTTCCCAATTTTCTTTACTTTTCTCAACCAGCCCTCTCTACAGTTCTTCACTGATTTGATAGGATGCATACATACCACACACGTACAAATCAATATATCTGAAGGGCTTTGATACAACAGGAAAACAGTCGGCCTGCATATGATTACATGTCTCCCCCTTCCCGTCTTTGGTTATGAACTATGGTAAATGAAATTGACAACCACCGTTAGCGAGAGTGCAAAGCTCTTCGTTAAATAAACGGAGCACTCTGTCGTAGTTGACAGTGTTTATATAAACGTTAAGATGTCGTTTACTCATGACGAGTTTCGATAGCGGATTTAAGCACTTGCCTGTGTCACATGATTCTAGCCTGAATCTACGAACTGCGTTCGAGCCCATGCGATTGCCTGCAACCGCCACTCCTACACTAATGAGGGTAAGATAGCTCGAAATGACATCGTCTGTAGGTAGAAAAGCACTTTAATATTAATATATATATATATATATATATATATATATATATATATATATATATATATATATATATAGTTAAATATATATATATAGTTAAAAATCCCTTTAAATATGTAATAGTCTTAAAAGTAGAGCCCTGTTTGAAATTGAAAAGATTGTTGTCATTTCTGCGATAAGCTAGTTCTGCTCGAGTAAGTGTATCTTAATTTCAATTACTGTATGTGTCGATTTTTCGCGGTCGTGTGGTCCTTGGTGTTTGTCTCGTGATTCTAACCTTAATCTACGAACTGCGTTCGAGCCCATGCTACCACCTGCAGCCGCCACTCCTAAACGGATTAGGGTAAGAGAGCCCTAAACGACGGCGTCTATAGTTTAAAAAAAATTCAAACCAACATTTTAAGCCATTTGTACTATTATTTATTTCGTCCCGGAAAGGAAGTCTTGCTATATCATTGTTATGGTGTCGTACCTATGACGAATATTTGGACTCTTCAATTCTCATTAAATACTGGAGCATTACTCTACTCAGTGTTGCGCAACTCTATCCCGTTCAGTCTCTCAGCAATTTCGGTTGATTGAGGACTTTGGAACGGGTAATACCAGTCGAGGATTCGTTCTCGACAATCAGTCCGGCAGGAACTGAACCGTTCTGGTGGCCTTTTATCTGCCGGGCTGAGGTATACTGTCCTGGGGTATCCTAGGACGTGCACCCTCCCAGGCCTGGCCTCTCCTCTTTGGGGGGGGGGATAAGTTTATTGCTTACTGCCTGAGGTGCCCTGATCGAGGAATGCCGACGGGGTTGCTCAGGCTATTTTTGCTAGCCCAGAGTCCTCCTTCTTTAGGGGTGCTGGCTTGACTCTTCTCCCACCTTCCGACCTTGTGTCACATATTGCTGCGGTGGCAAGCAATTATATACTTGCACAACCCCAGGCTGTTCAGTCTTCGGGCTGTTGAGGACTTCGGGATAGTGTAATACTAGTCGAGGATTCGTTCTCGACAATCAGTCCGGCAGGAACTGGGCCATTCTGGTGGCCTTTTATCTGTCGTGCTGAAGTATCGGTTCTGAGTTGTCCTAGGGGCTGCACCCTCCCAGGTCTTACCTCTCCTCTTTGGAAAGAAGTAAGTTCATTGCTTACTGCCTGGAGCGCCCTGACCGAGGGATGCTGACGGGGCCGCCCAGGCTATTTTTGCTAACCAAAAGTCCTCCTTCTTTTAGGGGCGTTGGCTTGACTCTCTCCCACCCTCCGACTTTGTGTAACACATTTTCCCTCGATGGGAAGGAATTACGTAGTTGAACAATCCCAGTCTTCGAACTGGGGTACACCTGTCGAAGATTTATTCTCGACAGCCAGTCTGGCAGAGACTGGGCCATTTCGGTGGCCGTTTATCTGTCGGATGCCGGGTAGTCCTAGGAGGTGCATGTTCCCAGGCCTTAACTCCCCTCTTTGAGGTGGAGTAAGCTCATTGCTTACTGCCTGAGGCGCACTGGCCGTGGAATGCCGACGAGGCTGCCTAGGCAATTTTTTATTTAGGGGCGCTGGCTTGATTCTCTCACCTTCCGACCTTGTGACACATATTGCTGCGGTGGGAAGCAATTAAATCCCTGTACAAGTCAAGACAGACGGTCCACTTCTCTTGTTTCTCTGTCGTATATACTTTTCTCCAATATACTTTTTATACCTAAACTCCGTGTCCGTGTCTTAATTTTGCCCCCAAACAGGGTCATAACAGTTGGCGACGAGATATTCGAACTTACACGGGACCCCGCCACCACAACAATTGCCAACGAAGTATTCGAACTTACACGGGATCCCACAACAACAACTGTCGACAAGATATTCGAATCTACATAGAACCCTATCAACAATTCGCGAATCCCCTTAAAAAGGACGTCACAAAAACTGGCTACGAGGTATTTGAATTTACACGAGAATCCCCAACAACTGCAAACCTGAAAAAGAATATCACAAAAACTGGCTGCGAAGTATTCGAATTTACACGGGAAACAAAAACATTAATGTTTTTTTTCGCGTTAGAATCTTCAAAAAAAGGACCCCACATTATACTCTCTATATTCTTGGTGCAGGAGTAGCTAGTTTTAACAGATTTTATATTCAATATTTTGCGCAGAAGATTGTTTATATTGAAGTTCTTGTCTATAAGTTTCAGGAATGTACGACCACTGTTGATGTTTGATAGTTAGCAAAATGGCGTTTTAAACCAGATATTTTTTTCGCCTATATTCCTGGAACTTTTCGGCTACTGTGGCCTGCTACTAGCTGCCCTTCCCTATGGGCATGGTAGACTCCCCCATTTCCAAGAGTGGCTATAAATGGATTTGTATATTATTCACATAATAGGAAATAATATATAATTGTTTCTCAACCTGTTTAGTGTATTTATTTCTAGTAACTACACTACAACAATATATATATATATATATATATATATATATATATATATATATATATATATATATATATATATGAGTTCTTGTGATAAAAAATATCGAAAACTATTCACGTTTTGATTTTTATTACAAAAACTTTTTACTTACATAAGTTATAATCAGTGTAAAGAGTATATTTTATTGACATATTTGTACAATTTGAAAGCCTCTATAATCTTTCTATCTGTCTGTCTGTCTCTCTCTCCCTCTCTCTCTCTCTCTCTCTCTATATATATATATATATATAGAGAGAGAGAGAGAGAGAGAGAGAGAATTATAAAAAGAAAAAACTATACACACATTAAAGTTGTACACATTATAACTTATTTCGACCCCTTAATTAGGTCTCCTCAGATGTATAAACAACCACGTCAAAAAACCAAAAAAATCTTTTTTTGGTTTTTTGACGTGGTTGTTTATACATCTGAGGAGACCTAATTAAGGGGTCGAAATAAGTTATAATGTGTACAACCTTAATGTGTGTATAGTTTTTTCTTTTTATAATTCTGTTTTGCTCTGTTTAAATTACATTGAGCTCTGTTATTCAAATTCTCAACACAAAATTGAAATCTACACACTATATATATATATATATATATATATATATATATATATATATATATATATATATATATATATATGTGTGTGTGTGTGTGTATGTATATATACAAATAAAACAATAAAGATATTATGTACGAACTATTGATTTTATTGAGTCAGTAATTCTCAGCATTCGGATAGTTATCTATTTTTTCTACCTAGAAACTGAAAATTACCTGTAGTAATGAAACCAGTGGCATGTTCATAATATTCAGTCGGTATGTATTAAAATTAATATGTTGGACGCTTACTCCGGTAATCGAGCACTCTGGTCAATTTCACTTCTTTTATATGCTCGATTGTAAGAATGCGAGAGCTGAAATACAAATTATCTATTTAGAAACGTACATATTCCAAAGACAAACCATAGTTTCATTGACATGGGTAGAATTTTACTGTTTAGAAAAGGTCTTTACAACCTATTTCAATTTTTCGGCGACCTACGAAAGGAAATCCGAAAAGATGGAATCCGACGATAACCGTTTTAATCGTCCGATGAATTCTCTCAAGTGTTTCTTTTGGGGAAAGTATCGAATAAACGGGGGATGTCTATGTGTATATGCGGACCTTAATTGTAACTTAGTATTATTTGAATATAACTTAATTGGTGATTCCGGATGTTGTATGTTTGTCTGTTTTTATTGTGTGTTCGTATTTAAGGGTGATGGTGTGTAGTGCAATTTATTTATGGATCGGCGAATGGGTTCAATTCCGGTGTGACCGACTGTTATTAATCGACACAGTGGTGGTGTATCGATGTTATTAAAAGAATTACTGCGTTATATTTATATTTATTGGTGGGTGCTTATGTTTGAGTATAAAGTATATATATATATATATATATATATATATATATATATATATATATATATATATATATGTATATATACTTTATTTGGCTCACGTGAATTTCAGAGAAACCCTTTCATTATTTTTGTTTTTAATTTTTAATTTTTAATTTTTAATTTATTTTTTTATTATTATTATTTTTTTAATCTTTAAATTTATTTTTAATTTATTTTTATTTTTATTCATTATGTTTTTATTCTTTCTCTCTCTCTCTTTTTATTCTCTATATTTTTTTATATTTTTTTATTCTTCTTTTTTATTCTCTCTCTCTTATTTTATTTCTTAGTATTGAAATGTTTTTATATATATGTTTTTATATATATATTTTTTATATATTTTTTCATATATTTTTTATTTTTTATTCCCTTTAATCTTTAATTCCCTCGTGTTTTAAATCTCAACGGTCTTATTACACTAAATTTAAATTTAAACAAACACACACAACACACTGAACAAATAACGCATCCACACCGAGAGTGTCATGTGACCTCACATTTCCAATACAGATGACAACAGAAGCTGAAGAGAGCCGGATGGGTAAGACCTTCCGTGCTTGAAACCGACGGTACGAATGTTGTACTAATTTTTCTGTACCAGAATAAATAAAAATATATATATATATATATATATATATATATATATATATATATATATATATATATATATATATATATATATATAAAGATGGGGGAAAGAAGAGGGATAAACATGTACGAATGACAAATGTATTTCAACTTCGATTGTTCAATGCAAGGTATACTCGGTAAAAACATGTAAGGAAAGAATAATAAACATGTTTTTTACCGAGTATACCTTGCATTGAACAATTGAAATTTGAAATAAATTTGTCATTCGTACATGTTTATCCCTCTTCTTTCATCTATCTTTATAATTGCTCTATCTCGTATATTGAGCTTAAACCATTTTACTATAGGTTCTATCTACTAAAAGTATACTTTTAGTTTCATATTATATATATATATATATATATATATATATATATATATATATATATATATATATTTAAGTTGATCCCTAGGTAATCCAAATCATTAACCTAAAAATTCTTTGCCACTAATGTCAATGGCGAATCACCTGATATTGTTCACCTGAAGTTGTTCCAGCAATTAGACTAACATACCAATCATGTTTAGTTTCAATTAAACACTTTACTATTTTTAAAATTTGGGAACGAATCCCAATCAGATCGAATCTATCTTTTAACATAAAAGTATGCGCAACAAATATTGCAAAATCCAAGTTTTAAGATAAATATGAAGATCCGCATTTTTGTTTAATAAGAAAACATTCTCGGGGACGTTCTATAACAGTGGCTATTAACCTCTTTCGAGTCTACCTCATTTAAAGAATGTTTGTTTTGTCATATGCGTAACCACAACTTAAAATATTATTCACAATAATACTGGCTATTAGATGTTCGTACCCCGTGGAGGTAAATTTAATTGCAGGTGTTGTTTAACACAACAGAATAGACTAATACGCATAATACTGCTGTACTGCTGCGAAGCCTGGCCCCTGTGCAAAGATTTGGTCGAGCTGGTCGTCAGCCCCCGCGTTTTATTTTTGTTTTTGTTTTTTGGCTTTGTTCTTTTTTTTAGTGTCTGAAACTGGGAATGACTGAAGTATGCCTAGGGCTCAACTGCTGATCGGCGTGAGTTGACTGACCGCCTTGACGCGGGAGGCGATGAAGTCATTTGGAACCGGCTCAATCCATCCCACGAGAATGCTATCACAGTTACAGTTTTCACACGATTCTTTTTTTTCCGTGTCTTTAAAGCATGTAGCTATATGATAGTTTCTCACCTATTTACACAATCCTTTGCAGTATCATTCAACTCTACAAGATCTTAGAAGCTGCACCATTTGTCCAATAAAGTGCATACAAGACAGTGTTGCATAGTGAGGTCCTCCTTTCCATATTCACAAATGATTGGGTCGATTGTGTAGCTCCATTTTATCAGAGTATCTTTCGAACGACCCATTCCTGTTGTCGGGCGGTTTGATGTCTGAAGTTGCACGGGAAAACGACATCAGTTTATTATATAGATATAGTGTATTAATGCTAATATATATAATAAATAATAAATTCGGCTTATATAATTACTATTATTTATTTATATAATAAAGCTCGGTCAGAAAGACATTGAGCACTTTATATATACAAAGATTGAAGTTTCCAGAATTCCGAAATAATTAGTTGATTATACATATACACACACAGACATATATATATATATATATATATATATATATATATATATATATATATATATATATATATATATATGCGTGCATTTATATTATATATTAGTATAATGTTTGTATAAATAAAAATTTATACTTAAGAACAGCTCTACTTGGTATTGAGCACTTTATAAACACTTGAGTTTCAACGGAATTACATCTAAAGAAACTAATACAATACATAGACTATATATATATATATATATATATATATATATATATATATATATATATATATATATATATATATATATAATTAGGGATGGGATGTAATGGGTGAAAATTTCAGATTCATGCGAGGGGTTCAATAAGCGGGAATTCCCATATCATTAATAGGGGGTCATTCTCTAGCACTCTTGTTCACAGCTGCAGACTCGTCTTCCTGAGATGTTATTAGGGGTTGGACATAGCCGGAGAAAGCTTCTTTTTGACTTCAGACGTGGTTCCGGTCTTCATCTCATTGAAGGAGATGGCCTTCATCACTAGATACCTGTGTGATCTCTACTCGGTTGGCAACTTTCCGTCTCACACTTAACACGACGTTAACTTTGAAAAAATATGTGCTGGTTACAGATATACTGACACGACGTCTCCATTATAATTATTATAACGACGGTATTATTAGTCATTCAGAAGAACGCAATAAGTCGCTGTCCTAAATTGATGAAAGATCTTGCAAAAGCTACAATTATTGATAGTTTCCTCATATCAAACTATTTCTTTTGTCCATCTTATTACTTTCTTTCTATTTATTTTTATTTCTGTAGGACGGTATATAAAGGGTTCGCTTTTAGCTTTCTCAAAACTTTGTGATTTAACAGCAATATACTTTAAGGGTGTTGTAGAAATGTTTTACCTGACGTCCGATACAAGGGGAGTGTAATTCTGATTGGTTGGGTTAGTAATGTGACAACATAGTAAGGATTGAAGTTATATAGACAGTCA
Source organism: Sepiola atlantica (assembly GCA_963556195.1). Classification (NCBI taxonomy): domain Eukaryota; kingdom Metazoa; phylum Mollusca; class Cephalopoda; order Sepiida; family Sepiolidae; genus Sepiola; species Sepiola atlantica. Next base: position 3,422,646 of record OY744524.1, read on the forward strand.
CAGTTTAAAGTTAGCGGACGAAACATGTAAATAAAAACCAGATAAATATGTCGCTAAGACTCCCCCTCCCCTTCGACGAATATACTTCGACGCAACGCATAGTTAAGTAAAGGGATGCATAGATAAGTTAATAAAGTATTTGTTTCTGCAGCAATAATTAATTGTAGGTCTGTAAAAATACAACAATAACACTATTTTTCACCATAAGTTTAGAATAAGCATAAGGTTACAGTAATGGAAAATTCTTTTAGAAGTAGAATGTAGTGTTGGGACGCTTTAATCGGAATCGGGAATCAAAGAACCTTTTTGCCACATCTGAATCGGAATCGGAAAATTTTAGCCTAATTTCATATTTTAAAAAAAAAATGTTTTTACATATTTTCAAAATTTTTCTTTGTTTAAAGCTTAATTTTCTATTGCTGGCACAAGTGAAAAATACAGATGAAAATTTCACAATGAGTTTATAAAAATCTTGGATACGATACATAAAGGGAAAACATTAAGAAAACATTGTCAGATTTAAAAGAAAATTATATCTACTTTTAAAAGTAAATGAGGACTCTCCAGTATGTCACTCCTCCTAAAAAAATGAAATTCTACTATTTTTAGGCGATTTTAAAATTGAAATCGGTAATTGTATCGGAATCAGGAATATAGAAAATAATCGGTAATTGTATCGAAATCAAGAATATAGAAAATAGTCGGTAATTGTATCGGAATCAGGAATATAGAAAAGAATCGGTAATTGTATCGAACTCAGGAATATAGAAAAGAATCGGTAATTGTATCGAAATCAGGAATATAGAAAAGAATCGGTAATTGTATCGGAATCAGGAATATAGAAAATAATCGGTAATTGTATCGAACTCAGGAATATAGAAAAGAATCGATAATTGTATCGAACTCAGGAATATAGAAAAGAATCGATAATTGTATCGAACTCAGGAATATAGAAAAGAATCGGTAATTGTATCGGAATCGCTAAAAATATTGGAATCGTCCCATCACTAGTTTTAATATAAAGCTTTTAATAGAAATCCATCTCATTTAGGGATTTTTTATTTCAGGAGATTTTCATGATTTCTGTTTGTCCAAAAATGATTCTTTTACTTATTTTTATGTTTTTGTTTAAAACTTTATTTTCTATTGCTGGCACAAGTGAAAAATATTGATGAAAATCTCAGAATGAGTTTATCAAAATCTTGGATGCAATACATAAACTGAAAACACTAAGAAGTTTGGCAAAATTAAAAGAAAAATTATATCTACATGTAAAAGTAAACGAGGACTCTCCGCTAAATTACGCCCCCTTTCTCCCGCCCCGAGAAAAGTAAAATTATAATATTTTAGGCAATTTTAGAATCGGAATCGGTAATTGTATCGGAATCGGGAATAAAGAACATAATCGGCAATTGTATCGGAATCAGGAAAAATATTGGGATCGTCCCATCACTGCTAGAATGTTTAGAATTAGAGCTACGTGCCTGGATATTGCATCATCAGACAAGAAGTCGATAGTGATACGTAGCGAATAAGCTGATGAGATATTCCTTTTTTCTGAACCGCGAAAGAGAGCGATCGTTCTTTGGGAGAACTGCTCTCATTGCCCAATGTTGGTGGGTGAGGAGTATTATGTGTGTATACTGCATATTAGAAATGAAAAGTAAAACTCCCGTGAGCCTCGTTAAACCCCAATGATTGTGTTTTGTCTCATTATTTACAGCCACTGCTTATGATCTACACGCAACTATGCTTCTTGGAGAGCATATATAGTCGATCGTAAAATACATCTTTTAAATACTTCGAGGTCGGTCAACAGCCATGAACTGGTTTCACTGAATGTTTCGGGTTTTAGATTATCAGACCAGCTCCACCAGCAACCCATGCATTTTTCGAATGATATTGCTTCCTACGCACTTTATAAACATTGCAAACTAAACAGACTGACAGAAAAATAGATTACAGTTGTGACGTAAACGTCTAACTTCAGCCAATTAAAATTGTTCTAGCAATTCCACTTTGTGTATTTAAAAGCCCTTTTTAATGATAGATCTGGTTACTTCACGGAGATCTGAATAGCTTCTGATTCACAATTTTTATCGTATTACCTGGTTGTTCCGTGAAACGGTTCTTTCAAGCACATTAAACCTGTTTCAGTAATGCCTTCCATTTCTTTACGCTTTGCTGTTTCCATTATTCCTCTATTTCTTTGGGTCCCTACACAAGGTCTCACCTTTCAGGTCGGTTGAAATTCACCTCCTAAATTATTTGGTAACGGAACAAGTTCTTCGAAGGTTTTCGCATTTCTCCTCGTTATTTCGAATAATAAACTCCTCCGACGATACCAAAAATTCCCACATAACGCATTTATTCGTACTCTTTCAGTATAGTATTGGGTCTGGATAAAGAGTCGTTTGCAACTTGGGCACAGTTATTCAATGTTTCATGATGAGCAAGCGGTTCATCGAAATCCGACCGCGTTGTCAGCAGTCGGTGCTCCTATCCCTACGCCATGATCCACAAATGTAGTCTGTTTGTTCACTTTTCAAATACATTTTTAAGTTGATATATAGTCTTCGTCGCTTTCAGTATCAAAAGCTTAAAACTAGCAATATGGTTAGAGAAAAATGTATGTATTTAGGTTCCGGAAGCAATCAGACTATACGTCAACTTGAAAAATGTATTACAAAGGTGAACCGACATTATATAGTTGCTGGTTTTAATACAACACGTGTAAATAATTAATTGCATCACATAATTCACACACACACACACACACACACACACATATATATATATATATATATATATATATATATATATATATATATATATATGTATATATATATATGGTTATGTATGTGTGTGATATATATTTTGTTTTGCTTACTCATATATTAAATTCAGATTCCAATTTTTCATCCCCAGCCATATTTCTGATTTACTTTTCTCACAATTCAGCATAAGTTGAAGCTTCGCATATATATATATATATATATATATATATATATATATATATATATATGTATATATATATATATATATATGTATATATATATATATATATCAGGAACATGTGTTATTAATATATTCATAGTTAACTTTCATGAGTATTTTATCTTTGACTATATAAGTCTGAATGTTTATGTATCCGTATATAAATATTTCATTAAGCTGATAAAAATGTATATGTGAATATATAGTTATGTCTCAATATATATATATATATATATATATATATATATATATATATAATTACATAAAAAATACATTAAATATTTAGGTGATAAAAATCGTACACATTTCTAAACAAGCGTCTAGGTCCAGTGGTAAAGACGCTGGACTATAGACATCAATATCGTAGGTTCGATCCTTGTCTAAGTTAGCCATGCTGATTACGGCTGTGAGCCAGAAACACGTGTCCATAGATTTCTTTTATGTACGTATAAAAATTATAAAAATCTATATATTAACGAAAAATACGTCCTATAAAGTTAAGGGCGACTAATAATGCAATTTTCTATATCTTAATCACTTAAGAAGTAAGACAATTGAAATAATAGTAAGCAAAAACACAACGAACGCTGCAATCACAAATAATTAAAAAAAAATAACATAGAAAATACATTATATTAGGGGTGGGACGTAATGGGTGAACATTTCAGATTCATGCGAGTAGTATTTTTTGTGTTCATTTATACATAAATAACAATCAAACATTTTGAAAATTTTGAAAACATCCTCAAAAGCTATAAATGGATATAGATGGTTAAATTTGATATACTACTGTAATTTAGGACCATTTTCAGGCTGAACCCCCCCCCCCCAAAAAAAAAACATTGTGCCGCCCGACGTGAAAGTGTATTATCGCACATTGTTCCGTTTTTTTTTTGGGGGGGGGGGTTAATGCATTTGGGACCGATTATTTGCTTGTTGGCTTGGTGGCAGAAATAATGCACGAGCTACTTTTCTAAGACATTTTCTAGGACTTTCTTTTTTTATCGTTGTTCTTTCTTGCTTTTTAATTTTAACTTTTATTTTTATTTTTTCCCTCTTCTCTTCTTAAGTGACCTGAACTATTGCAACGCCACATTGTGTATTGTCGGCAGTTGAAACCCTTATTCTAGACATTTAATTCCCCTGATGATCTGTCAAGCAAGTACCTGCTTGGTAGTGAAACACGTGTAGGAAAAAACATTTTATTTGAATAAATAATATTTGTAAGAAAAATGGTGATCTGTTTCAGGACGAAAGGAATGCTTTGGTAAGCCTTCATAAAATCGCATATATATATATATATATATATATATATATATATATATATATATATATATATATATAGTCCATGTATTGTATTAGTTTCTTAAGATGTAAATCCGTTGAAACTCAAGTGTTTATAAAGTGCTCAATACAAAGTAGAGCTGTTCTTAAGTATAAATTTTTATTTATACAAACATTATACTAATATATAATATAAATGCACGCATATATATATATATATATATATATATATATATATATATATATATATATATATATATATATATATATGTCTGTGTGTGTATATGTATAATCAACTAATTATTTCGGAATTCTGAAAACTTCAATCTTTGTATATATAAAGTGCTCAATGTCTTTCTGGCAGAGCTTTATAATATAGATATATAATATTAATTATATAAGCCGAATTTATTATTTATTATATATTAGCATTAATACACTATATCTATATAATAAACTGATGTCGTTTTTCCATGCAACTTCAGACATCATAGCTCAGTAAACACTCGCTATGAATGGAATTCTACTATGGATACGCTTTATGCCAATAATTGATGGGTGTTTTCGAAAATTATCTTTTTTTAACATATTTCACCCCAAACAAGGCAGGCCGCCACTGTAGACGTAAGGGGTTACTGAGAATTAGGGTGTAGGTTTCATTCAATTGCATACTACTACTACTTCTACTACTACTACTAGTAGTAGTAGTAGTAGTAGTAGTAGTAGTAGTAGTAGTAGAAGAAGAAAATGTATCTATAGCATATAAGCTTTATCGGGGCGTTCATGTTTCATTCTCACGGAATTTAGATTAATATTTTTTTTGCTTCAGAATTGTTTAGATGAGGGTGTATAATTTTGATAATTTGGTATATTCGGACTACTGCTCTTATCTTGGGTGTTTTTATCACAACGTTTCGGCCGCTGTAACCTTCGATCTTCTTCAGGTGTACTTTGTCGAACTCGGAAATCTTTCTGTCGAACTCAGGAATCTGGACGGAATTTCGAACGGAATTCTTTATTTAATCCAGTCGGCAGATGGAACGAGAGCATGCTACCCCGCAGTTTTTATGTTTTATTTTATGTAAAATTTTCAAACTTAAATGTTGCCGATAATATTTACAATTACATTGTCGGCTTTTCCCTATCCTCTGATGAAAAAGAGTTTATCTTTGAAAATCCATGGATTCAGGATATAAACTTTTTATGCTCTCTCTCTTTATATATATATATAGAGAGAGAGAGACAAAACAGACAGACAGATAGACAGACAGATATCTGAATATATCAAATAAATATGTATGTATCTATCTATCTATCTATCTATCTTTATATATATATATATATATATATATAGGGAAAGAGAGAGAGAGAGAGACAGACAGACAGACAGCCAGACAGACAGAAGGGAGGTAGATAAACCTATGTATATATTGTATTCATTTCTATTAATTATTACTTGCTTTTTTTCTTTCCTTTCTCGTGTTTACTTGTTTTACCCGTTAGACTTCAATTTTACCTACTAATCTTGTCCCCCTTATAGTATGTTTTATATCTCTCTAGCTATGTATATGTATATATATATATATATATATATACATATATATGTATATATATATACAAAGACATATTTCTACTATATATTAGGAACACATCAAACGCTCACACACGCATATATATATATATATATATATATATATATATATATATATATATATATATATATATATATATATATATATATATATATATGCACCAGTCCTTGCGTTCATTGTGTTCTTTATGTGTTCCTTTTACGTGTTTTGCTTATTCCCCCTTTTCTATCTCTCTCTCTCTCTCTCTCTCTCTCTCTCTCTCTCTCTCTCCTTGCCGGACGTGCAGCCCAATCGATTTCGCGATAGAAAGCTCGGAAGGTCTTGTCAGGATGTTATCGGCCGCCTATTCTCTTACGTGAGATAATGTTCAATTCCACCTGACTTCAATTCTTTAGATAAAACCGTAGAAGACACGGCCGAGCAGGAAACAAGATAGACCAAGATTGGCGCACTTAAGTACTTGATATGGGGCCCAACTGAAAACACACACACACACACACATCCAACCAGAGGACACAATGGCTGAGAGGCCGATTGAGGCTGATATTCATGCACCCGCACTTACAGAGCAATACATAAGTAGACTTTGAAAAGACACACCCACGTAAACAAGAGCCCATGTTCTGAAGATGCGGCCATCAGATCTGTGCGTTTATCGTATGTCATTTCGAACTGAAGCACATGAGAAACAAAAGTAGATACAATTACGAACTTAAGTATAGATAACGTAGGAAAATGTTATTTCAAACTTAAGCGTGACAGACCAAGGAAAATGTTATTTCAAACTTAAGCGTGACAGACCAAAGAAAATCTTAGTTCATATTTAAGCTTGACAGACCAAAGAAAATGTTATTTCTAATATAAGCGCGACAGACCAAAGGAAATCTTATTTCAAATTTAATCGTGATAGACCAAGGAAAATGTTATTTCTAACTTAAGCGTGACAGACCAAAGAAAATCTCATTTCAAATTTAATCGTGACAGACCAAGGAAAATGCAATTTCAAATTTAAGCGTTCAAAACTTTAGAGAATGTTATTATTAGTTTGGGGCAAAAACAATGGCGTTTCCCCACATATGTTATATTTATATATGTTTTCTGGATTAATTTATTGATAAATATAGCGTTGTTATAAGTCATTTTAAAGCGCGTTTCCATTTTTAATCTCTTCATTCATTGTTTCTGCAAGCTTTTCGAAAGCATGAGCAAAATTAAAATCCGCACGATATTCTTGTTCCAGTCCAAACCAGGCCGAAAAGCTGCCGAAACAGCTCGTGACGTACATATGCGTTTAGCCCTGGAACCAGTAACGAACATACGGCACAAAGGTGGTTCAAGATATTTCGCAATGGTGACGAGAGCCTCGAAGATGAAGACGGTCAAGGCCAGCCGACTGCGGTTGATAACGAAGATCTAAAACCCTTAATTGAAGGTGATCCTCGCAAAACCACACGAGAAGTTGCTGATGAACTCGAGGTCGACCTCTCAACAGTCGTTCGCCATTTGAAGCAAATAGAGAAGTCAAAAAAGTTTGATAAATGGGTGTCGCACAGATTAAACGATCATTTTTTTTAAAAATCGTCGTTTTGAGGTGTCTTCTACGCTCTTGCTGAGGGAGAGAGGTGACAGGAGGGGAGATAGTAAGAGTAGCTGACCCTCCTGTCGCCTCTCTCCCTCTCCCACTACCTTCTCCATACTACTCATTAGGTGTGGAAATATAAATAAAAAAGAGAAAGAAAATAAATAGAAATATAAACAGAAGAATGAGAAACATAGTAAACTGTGCCACCCACCCATCATTTTTCAACATCACCTAATGTCTTCTCATATGGTCCAATCAGATCATCATCTCATCCCATGTGTGTGCCTTCAAAATAAAACTATTTTCAATACTTCATTTCTAAAGACGTTCTCCAACAGAACGAAACCGGTCAAAATCTTTTGTTTTTGTTTTTCTCCTGCACTTTAACTTGTTTTTCCGTTTGTCATTTTTTCACACATTTTGTCCACAATGACATTTCTTTTTCATGAATTACGGTGTACCTTACCCCATATATATATATATATATATATATATATATATATATATATATATATATATAATTACTATTTCATGTATCCACATTAATGTTATAAGGCGATATAATTTGTTATGTATCACTTTTTAGTATTTACTTCAACAGTGTTCGATACGTGAGTAGAGCTAGGTAGTAATTTATGAAAATATATTTATGGCAATTAAGCTACACAGAGGCTCCCGCGTCTCATCCCCGGGGAAAATCTTCAAGCTAAAATGCATGGAATTCGTTTAGCCAGGTGTTTTTATATACATAGCTAGCTAGTTAACCAATCAGATCTTTTGTTGTTCTCTCAGCCAATCGTTGGGCTTCTCACAAACCAAGGCCCGGTTAGTTCTACTTCCCTATTTCCTGTTCTATTGTTCTCTTTTCTATAGAGTGGCCTATATCCTGTTTCTTTGTTGTGTCAATATAATGGGTGAACTTATTTTAACACGTGGTTCCTTGTATTTCTATTTTAGGTTTTAGTTTTTAATTGTTAAGTTTTAGTTTAGTTTAGTTGTTTTTTATTTATTTATCTGTTTGTTTGTTTATTTATTCATATATTGTTAGCTTACGGTAAATTTTATTCTGTGCAGGCAGTTGTTTGCTATCTCACATCTACAGTTTAATAGATTTGGAGGTCTTTAAAGTTTAGAATTTCAAATTTCCTATTCAGACACAATCTACACGGGTCGTTTAAATTTCTACATGTACTGGCCTGTCGTATTATTTTTCATTCAATTATTGGTGACCATCTATTTACTTTGAGCTCCCAATAGTGGTTAGATAGTGCTGTTTTAATTCGACGTTCTCTGTTTATAAATGTGCTTTTTGTGGTCATAAAAGCTTGTTCAAAAATCTAGGTAAGTCATACCCACGTAGTACTTGTTATTCGGTCTTTCCATTAACAAATATTGTGGCTTGTAAACAATACTTTTGGTTAGGCATTTATTTTGTAGTGGACAAAGTGTACGATTTATGCAGTTACATTTTTTCTCTTCATTGCTAACTTTTTCATTTCTATTCGGGTGATTATTATTAGTGTTTTGATTATTTCTATTTGTATTGCTTATATTTTGGTTCTTATTAGTGTTATTTTAACTATATTTGTCACCTTTTTATGTAATTTGTTATTTTTTATTCCTCTCTGCTATTCTCTTTTAGTATCTTGTTATTGTGTGCCTTAATTATAATTTCTAGGTTTTCGAAGCAGCTGTAGGACAGTTTTATGTTATTTTTATTGAATATTTTATGCAGGAGATTGGTTACGGGGAAGTGTTTTTCAATCAGATTTAGGAATGTTTTGCGCAGTTCAGTTTTTATCGACTGGTTATAGGGCAGTGTATCATAGATTATATTTATTTTTATTTCATTTTTAATTTTATTATAATTATTGGTGTCCTGTTTCTTATATTTAAGTTCGGTATTATGGTAACCACTATATTTTAGAGCTGTATTGTTGCTTGATTTTTTTAAAACACTTTCGTCGCTAGAATTATTGATAAGCCTACGTTCGATAGAATTCGGAATATGTTTTTTGATTGATAGCGGGGTGATTAGACTTTGGGTTTACCTATATTGGATTGTCCTTATCTTTTAGGTATGGTATATATATATGTAGAATTTGGTATATTCGAACTAATGTTCTTATCTTGGGTGTTTTTATCACAACATTTCGGTCGATGGAACCTCCGACCTTCTTCAAGTGTACCTTGTCGAACTCGGGAATCTTTCTGTCGAACTCGGGAATCTGGACGGAATTTCGAACGACGGTTTTAATGCTACAAGAAATACATTTTTTGTCTATTTAAGTGCCATCGTCATTCTTAACATAGGAATAATGTCTACAATAACAACTTGAATCATATCCAACTCATGCAGAGAGGATGGAATATTCAGTTTTTTGTGAATAACGTTCATACTGTGACCCATATACAATCTCCGCCAATATCAATAATATCATTCTGTTCTTTTTAGAAGTGATAGAAAGCAGAATAACCTTTCAAGATCACTCATTATCCTTAATTTTGGCGGCTTTCTTAACTTTCAAATGGGCGTGTTTCAATGGTGGACTCCATTACACTCCATTCGACCTCATCAACAATATGGATACTGTGTTCTGAAGATCCTATGAAAAGTTCTTCAGAAGCCATTGCACTCTGTGGAGTGCATCGCATGAATGGCTATCTGAAAACATGGCATAATCGGACATCTTAGGTTTAAGAATGATGTTGGAGAAAGAGCAACGGTCAATAAAGTTTGCCATCCGCCAAAAAAAAATCCGACCTCTTGGATTTGAGAATGATGTTGGAGAAAAGGCAACAGTCAATAAAGTTTGCCATCTGCAAAAAGAAAATCGGACCTCAAGAGGTTCGATTTTCTTTTTGCGGATGCCAAACTTTATTGACTGTTGCCTTTTCTCCAACATCATTCTCAAATCCAAGAGGTCCGATTTTTTTAGACACACATTTAAAGCTTGCTTTGTAAGATATATCAATCTTATAACAAGAAATACGGAATAAACACTCATTTTAACTGTGATAATTTCGGTTTTTAGGAAATCCAAATCATGAATAGGGGTTACGTTGATATTGAGAAACGCTATATAAAAAAAACAGTATTTTATTTACAAATTAGGTTGTCTTTCAAAGTGTAAATTTTACAGATTTAAAAAATATTATATTAGACATAAAATGAGGTGTTTTTTTTATATGAATACAAACTGCTTGGTAATGAAACCAATTAAAAAACTGTGTTAATATATAAATGCTTTATTTTGGCACCTAAAATGCATATATAGATATATGCTACGTAAAATGGAGCTTGCACTTCTTCATGATTCTTCCCGAACGAACAGAGCGCTGTCTAGAAAATAAGTTCTTTCATACGTCAAAAAAAAACGACTAAGCCATTCCAAAACTATTGAAAGCAGAGGAGGCTAATTCACGTTGATCTTCGTTCCAAATCAGTGACCAATGGAGTGAGTTTAGAGACCTAAAAGATCGATAATAACGCTTTCTTTAATCATGTTTGCAAATCGATTAATTCACATCGGTGTCTCTAAGTTTAATACTTAAATAATAATTCGTTTAAATTTATCAATATTTGATGGATATTATTTTCTTAATTTCCACTTGATTTCCACTTGAAGATGTCGTTTTATATTGGATTATGATTTAGAAAGTTACCAAGCCAATTAGAAACATCTATCCTCTTAATCCTGAAGAATTCTAGCGTAAATTTTTCTGTGTGGGATGGAGGAAAGTCATGATGCAAATTAAATGCGTTCTCCCATAATTGTCGCCAATAACACTGGTCAATAGCCAAAGTGTTTCTCACGTGAACATATGTGAATGTTGATATTTATATAGTACTAAAATCAGTTTTGTTATCGTAACAGAATGCATTAATATTGTTTTATTACGCCTTACCGATGACTATATAAATACTTTATACCCCGCAATCATCGTTATGAACCCATTTTTTTAGTCTGTTGATTAAACTAACGTCGTTTAGTTTGGTTTGTTAGTTTCTACAAGATCTAGTCCAACGGACAGAAACAGAAAAAAAAGACTTCGCATGCGTGTGAGAGTAAGAGACAGATAGACAGATAGACGGATAAGCAGATAGCCCGTCTCCTACATTAGCCACTCTTCGTGTGTCGTCCCATTTTAGGGATAGCACGAAAACGCGTCTTTTCTCGCTGAAATCTCTCCACGTAAGAGAGGGAAATAGAGAAATCACGTGGTTTGCATAACAGTCGCCTAGTGTCCTTCTCTGTCCCTTGTTTGTTTTTTCTACGTCCGATATCCTTAACTATTTGCATTTATTATACTAAGCAACAATATTATACTAAGCAACAATATTATACTAAGTGACAATATTATACTAAGCAACAATATTATATTAAGCAACAATATCATATTAAGTAACACTATTATACTAAGTAACAGTATTATACTAAGCTAAACTATTATACTAAGCAACACTATTATACTAAGCAACACTATTATACTAAGCAACACTATTATACTAAGCAACAATATTATACTAAGCAACAATATTATACTAAGCAACACTATTATACTAAGCAACAATATTATACTAAGCAACAATATTATACTAAGCAACAATATTATACTAAGCTAAACTATTATACTAAGCAACACTATTATACTAAGCAACACTATTATACTAAGCAACACTATTATACTAAGCAACAATATTATACTAAGCAACACTATTATACTAAGCAACAATATTATACTAAGCAACACTATTATACTAAGCAACAATATTATACTAAGCAACAATATTATACTAAGCAACACTATTATACTAAGCAACACTATTATACTAAGCAACAATATTATACTAAGCAACAATATTATACTAAGTAACAGTATTATACTAAGCTAAACTATTATACTAAGCAACAATATTATACTAAGCAACAATGTTATACTAAGCAACAATATTATACTAAGTAACAATATTATACTAAACAACAATATCATACTAAGCAACAATATTATACTAAGCAACAATATTATACTAAGTAACACTATTATACTAAGCAACAATATTATATTAAGTAACACTATTATACTAAGCAACAATATTATACTAAACAACAATATCATACTAAGCAACAATATTATACTAAGCCACACTATTATACTAAGCAACAATATTATACTAAGCTAAACTATTATACTAAGCAACAATATCATACTAAGCAACAATATTATACTAAGCAACAATGTTATACTAAGCAACACTATTATACTAAGCAACAATAGTACACTTAGCAACACTATTATACTAAGAAACAATATTATATTAAGCAACAATATTATACTAAGTAACAATATTATACTAAGCAACACTATTGTACTAAGCAACAATATTATACTAAGCAACAACATTATACTAAGCAACAATAATATTCTAAGCAACAATATTATACTAAGTAACAATATTATACTAGGCAACAATGTTATATTAAGCAACAATATCATACTAAGCAACAACATTATACTAAGCAACAATATTATACTAAGTAACAATATTATACTAAGCAACAATATTATATTGAGTAACAATATTATACTAAGCAACAACATTATACTAAGCAACAATAATATTCTAAGCAACAATATTATATTAAGCAACAATGTTATATTAAGCAACACTATTATACTAAGAAACAATATTATACTAAGCAACAATATTATACTAAGCAACACTATTATACTAAGCAACAATATTATACTAAGCAACAATATTATACTAAGCAACACTATTATACTAAGCAACACTATTATACTAAGCAACAATATTATACTAAGCAACAATATTATACTAAGTAACAGTATTATACTAAGCTAAACTATTATACTAAGCAACAATATTATACTAAGCAACAATGTTATACTAAGCAACAATATTATACTAAGTAACAATATTATACTAAACAACAATATCATACTAAGCAACAATATTATACTAAGCAACAATATTATACTAAGTAACACTATTATACTAAGCAACAATATTATATTAAGTAACACTATTATACTAAGCAACAATATTATACTAAACAACAATATCATACTAAGCAACAATATTATACTAAGCCACACTATTATACTAAGCAACAATATTATACTAAGCTAAACTATTATACTAAGCAACAATATCATACTAAGCAACAATATTATACTAAGCAACAATGTTATACTAAGCAACACTATTATACTAAGCAACAATAGTACACTTAGCAACACTATTATACTAAGAAACAATATTATATTAAGCAACAATATTATACTAAGTAACAATATTATACTAAGCAACACTATTGTACTAAGCAACAATATTATACTAAGCAACAACATTATACTAAGCAACAATAATATTCTAAGCAACAATATTATACTAAGTAACAATATTATACTAGGCAACAATGTTATATTAAGCAACAATATCATACTAAGCAACAACATTATACTAAGCAACAATATTATACTAAGTAACAATATTATACTAAGCAACAATATTATATTGAGTAACAATATTATACTAAGCAACAACATTATACTAAGCAACAATAATATTCTAAGCAACAATATTATATTAAGCAACAATGTTATATTAAGCAACACTATTATACTAAGAAACAATATTATACTAAGCAACACTATTATACTAAGAAACAATATTATACTAAGCTAAACTATTATACTATACAACACTATTATACTAAGCAACAACATTATACTAAGCAACACTATTATACTAAGCAACAACATTATACTAAGCAACAATATCATACTAAGCAACAACATTATACTAAGCAACAATAATATTCTAAGCAACAATATTATACTAAGTAACAACATTATACTAAGCAACAATATCATACTAAGCAACATTATTATACTAAGCAACAATATTATATTCAAAAAACAGATGTACCAGAATGGATGACCAAAGGAAGGACGACGCTCATACAAAAAGACGCCAAGAAGGGAACGAACCCAAGCAATTACAGACCAATAACCTGTTTACCAACAATGTGGACAATTCTGACGGCACAACTTAGAGAAAAATCTACCAATCCCTGAACAATCGTGGATTACTCCCCGAAGAACAAAAAGGATGTCGAAAAAGGAAAAGAGGGACGCACGATCTGCTATACATCGATCAAAAAATCCTGAAGGAGGTAAGAAGCAGAAAAAAGAACATTGACTACAAAAAAGCTTACGACAGAATCCCCCAAGCGTGGAAAATTTAAGGTTAAAAATATATTCGACAAGATAATTAATCTTATCAAGAAAGCAATGAAAACATGGAGACTAAAAGTGAGAGCTGGATGGCAACACCTGACTGAGATAAAAACGAGGCATTTTCCAAGGAGACTCCCTATCACCACTACTGTTTGTATTAGTCCTGATGCCGCTCAACTACATACTCAAACATGTGATGCTGGATACAAGCTTACAAACACTGAACTAAGAGTAAACCACCTGATGTACATGGACGACTTGAAACTTTTTGCAAAAAGCAAAACAGAACTGGAAGAGCTGATAAATACAACCAGAATCTTGAGTCAAGACATTCAAATGGAATTCAGAATGGACAAATGTTCACTACTAGAAATGAAAAACGGAAAACTGGAGATGACAGAGGACATGGAACTCCCCAACCAAGAGGAGATGAGGGTGCTAGGCGAGCAGGATAGCTACAAATATTTAGGAATTCTAGAAGCAGACACCATCAATTAATGAAAGAAAGAGAAGATTAGAGAAGAATACTTACGAAGAACAAGAAAACTCCTAGGAACGAAATTATACAGCAGGAATCTAGTAAAAGGTATAAACACCTGGGCAGTATCGCTAATAACATACTCCGGACCATTCATAGGCTGGACTAAAGAAGAACTCAGACAACTTGACCAGAGGACTAGAAAATAAATGACCATGCACAATGTCTACACCTAAAATACGATACGGGCATACTCTACATTAAAAGAAACGAAGGGGAAGAGGACTGGTAAGTATAGAAGATTGTGTGGAAGACTCAAAAAAGAGCTGGAGAAATGCATAACTCAAAACACGGAAATCCTTATCACTGCAGCAAGAGACACCGTTCCAACGAACAACTCGGAAACTCAACCAGAAACAAAACGACAAGAAAAAAAAGTGGTAAGAAAAACAACTACATAGACGCTTCAGAAGACTGACAAGAGAAGAAACTAACGAAAATAGCTAAGCATGGCTAAGAAAAGGAAACCTGAACAGAGAAACGAAATCTTTACTGATGGCTGCACAGAACAATGCAATTGGAACAAACTACATTAAAGCTAAAATAGATAAAACCCAGGAAAACAGTAAATGCAGACTGTGTGGACAAAGAGACGAAACAGTAAATTATATAATAAGTGAATGTAGCAAACTAGCCCAAAAAGAATACAAGAACAGACATGATTGTTTGGGGAAAGCAGTACACCGGGAACTGTGCAAACAATTGAATTTCGAATACGCAGATAAATGGTACAAACATAAACCAGAAACAGTACTGGAAAACAAAAAACACAAAATCACCTGGGATATGGATATACAATCAGACAAACTCATACAAGCAAGAAGACCGGATGTTATAATAATCAACAAGAAGGAAAAATCTTGCAAATCGTAGATTTGATCATTGAAACTATACAAAGGCCGGCAATGATAAAAACAGCTACAATCTTAAGAAAAATCCTCGAATATGGAAACCAACCCGCATGAGCTACGAAGGATCACATGGAATCTACAACAGGAAGAAAAAAACACAGAAAGAACACTACATCACAAAGGATCAGAAACGTAACTTTATGAGCCCCCACATCTACATCGGCCACAGCTGACACGACACAAAAATGAACCAATGAATAGAAATAGCAAAAACTATAAGCTCCCCGCTCCCCCGCTCCCCCCCCCCCCAAAAAAAATAAATGGTACCAGCCTAGGCTGACACCACACAAAATATTTGCATAGGGTCAAGGAAGATGAGAAGACCGAGGAGGGACAGCACAAACCAGACCTCCACGGGAAGTGCAGAGAAGAGCAATGGTCCTTACCAGCGAGAAATAAATGGTAAACGGCTGTTGCGATAATGCAAGTTTATTTGCGGTCGCTATCGAAAAAGAGGTGGAGAATACTGGAAATCTGGAGAGACTTGTTGTCACTCAGCCTCCAGGGAATACCACCTGTGTGAGAACTCCTAGTTAGTAAACAACAACAATAATAATAATAATAATAATAATAATAATAATAATAATAATAATAATAATAATAATAATGAAGAAGAAGAAGAAGAAGAAGAAGAAGAAGAAGAAGAAGAAGAAGAAGAAGAAGAAGAAGAAGAAGAAGAAGAAGAAGAAGAAGAAGAAGTAAAGTTATTAATCAAGAAAAATGTCCTAACGGGGCTATATCCCAGTTTTTTTATGTTCGGGTGAAATCAAAGTATAATAAAAATAGTGGTAGCGGCTGTAATAAACGGGTTACGGGTATATATATATATATATATATATATATATATATATATATATATATATATATATATATATATATATATATATGGGGAAATGAAAAAGGAAAACCAAAAAATGGATGTTTTTTATGTGTACATCAACGTTTCGTCTTTATTTATAAGACTTCATCAGGATGATAATATAGAGAAAAAATGTCATGCAAGTACAGATACATGTAGGGTAGACATATTGGGAGGAAAAATAAAATAAAATAATGGCCACTACTGGGTGGACGTCCGTACTTGTTGGAGAATAAAAATGAATGTTGAAGAAAATGAGTGGGGAAGAAATGGAAAGATGGGGTGAGCAAGGACTACTGTGGCTGGTGGTAAGAGAAAGAGGTGGGGGATGAGCAGGGGTAAAGTGGATGGCAGAGAGGGAGTGGAGGAGAGGGAGGAGGGAGGTGTTTGACCAGATGGCTGCGGTCAAGATTGAAGGGGGAAAAGTAAGTTGGAATGTTTGTGTGTGGGGGTGTATGCAGGGAAAGGAGGATGGGTAGAGAAGGAGGGGGGCTGTGATTTTGGTGGATTGGCGAAAGTTATGGTCTTAGAGAGCGTTTTGAGAAAATGAGGGAATTTAAGAAGGGGGTATGGAAAAGTGAGGGTATGGGAGAAATCGTTGAGAGGGGGAATGGGTGAGGGGGAGAGGGAGGATTTGTTGTGATAGGGTATGAAATATTTGAAATATTTGGAAAATGATAGCAATGAGTGAGGGAGTGGAGGGGTGGAGGAGGGCGGTAATTGAACGGGTAATTGAAATATTTATAAACAAAAAAGTAAAACTAATTATCTATTAGAATAAAACTAAAACTACCAATCTGGTTGTTAATAATAATTCTTCACCCCGGATTAGAGTTCTTGATAAGACCGGCCTCGTATACAAGTTTAAATGCCCTTTTGGAGAATGTGTCTCCGACAATCATGAAAATGTATACATTGGGTCGACTGTTACGACGCTATCCAGAAGATTAACTATGCATTTATCTAACGACTCCGCCATAACCCAGCATCTCTATAAAAAGCATTCCTGCCCCCGTTCGCATATCCGTAAACTTCTAGTAGATAACACAAAAATCATCGCACAAAATACTAATACACTTAAACTCTACATACTCGAAGCCCTATACATTAAAACAGAAAAACCAGCTATTAACAAGATTAATTATAATATTAGTACTAATATACTCAAATGCCTATAAATATAAATTTAAATTAAACACAGTCCTTTATTTTTTCCGCCAAAATAGAATATATATTCACTCCTAGGTCTATGCCTGGTTAACATTACTCCACTGACGATGGACCTGGAAGGGTCCGAAAGCGCTTTGGGAAGCTTTGGCAATTTTATCAGCCAGTTTCCGTCTGAAACTAAGAACCTAATCAGAAAAACGGAAAGGATCATAGAAAAAAAAATATCCAGACACAAGATGTCCGTTATTTTTAATGATATATATATATATATATATATATATATATATATATATATATATATATATATATATATGTATGTATGTATGTATGTATTGGTAATGAGTGTGTGTATATGTGCGTTTGTACGTAAGACAGAACACAACAATCAAATGGCAAACATATTAATTTCAACATCGCAGCAATTAACAGCGATACATAGTACAACATCACTCGCTAAGCGCTACAATAAAGATCATTTACAACTAACCCAACCATACAGCAGGAAGATCCAAGATAAAAAAAGCACTGCCAACTAGAGTTAGATATATGCACTGAAAAGAAATAGGAATTTCACAAATCACTCAACTGACATATCTAAATGCTTAACTGATAATATAGTCAATAATCTTTAGAAGGCCGTCTGAAGGGTAGGGTTTCCAAATCTTATTTATATCAATTATTTGAAATCTTTAATTTAAACTTTTGCGTATGAAAATGAAATAAGACCGGACAATATGGAGTCGATTTCTTGTTACTTAAGTAGGAAGTAGGTATGACAAAGTGCTGAGACCCCGCGAAGGATTTAGAGCGACCCAAGACGCTAGTATACATTTGTAAAATTGTACCGAGAAATTATTATTTATTATTCACATGAGTTATGAAAATCGAACCTGGGGAGAAAATATTGTTAAGACTACGTGCCGAGTAAAACTTAGCGGAAATCTGCAGGTGTGACCTGAGAAAAAATCCAAAAAGAGGTCAGCTAGAGTAAGTCAACAACAAACAGGCTCTCCGTTCAGTCTAGAGAGACTATGGATACCCCTGTAAGGGGCTGGTTGCGCGTGTAATTGTGAAGCAAGGGTTGCGCAATCTCTGACAACACTTCCCCTGAGTCGGCACTGCTTGATTCCAATGGCAAGCAGTTCAAGACGACTGGAAACAATGCCGAGATAAACAGAGAACCTGGTATTCCCAAACGGTCACCCATTTAGTACTGGCCAGGCCCGACGTCGCTTAACTTCGGTGATCTAACGGGAACCGGTGTGTCAACGTGATTGTGCCGTAGGGTAAGTAGTGTCATAAGTAACAAACAAGTCGACTGAGCTAAAACTGAATACATGATAGAATTTTAATCGTTAGTAAATAATGCTGAGTGATTGACGTGACTAATCCCGCCCCGAGGAATAGCCCGCGGTAGCGAATACAACATGCAGGCTGGTCGAGGTAAAAACATTTAGTCAGGGTAATGGTGATTGATCTTGACTGATTATATAAAGAGTTGCGCAGAGTTTCAGAGAGTTTAATCAGAGATTTAAGTGCAGTTGTTCTCATGATACAATCCTTTGAGGATTATCTTCTCTTTTGGGTGGGGTGTAGTATATGTTCTGATGTCAAGGTATCATGCTCTCGGGCATTACCTCCTCCTTTATCTGGATGGGATGGTAATGTAGCATATGTTTGTTCGTCATGATAACACCCTTTCAGTCATTACCTCCTCCTTTAGGGGTCAGTGTAGTATAGTTTCGTTCATCATGATAGCATTTTGCCAGGCTAGCAATAGTATACAACCGAAGGCATATATATTTGCTAGTATATATACATATATATATATATATATATATATTTATATATTTATATATGTATATTTATATATATATATATATATATATATATATATATATATAGTACAAAAATGTACTTATAGCAAGTAAGCTACACAAAAATGTTTATGTTTTATTCTCGGGCAATATCATCAGGATAATGGTTTCACGTATTGAAATAAATACTAAGAATAAATACGTGATATAATATTCCGTCACGGAAAAAAATGCTTGCCAGTGTTCGCACTAATATCCGTATGCAATATAATTTTTAACTTTCCAGTTTGAGACGTTTTCTATCTTTCGTTGTTTTTCTTTAGTTTCACCGATTAAGACGTTTGGTTATATGAATATGAGTACGAAAGCATATTGTTTTTGTTTTTTTACTATATATATATATATATATATATATATATATATATATATATATATATATATATATATATATATATATATATATATTAGTACTTCATGTATCCACATAAAATATTATAAGGGGATATAATTTTTGATGTATCAGTTTTCAGTATTTACTTCAACAGTGCTCGATACGTAAGTAGAGCTAGGTAGTAAGCAATGAAAATATATATGGCAATCAAGCTACACAGAGGCTTCATCCCCGGGGGGAATCGTCAGGCTAAATGCATGGAGTTATTTTTGTCAGGTGTTTTTATATACATGGCTAGCCATGTATATATTTATTTATGGCAAGCCATGTATATAAAAACACCTGACAAAAATAACTCCATGCATTTAGCCCGACGATTTCCCCCGGGGATGAAACACGGGAGCCTCTGTGTAGCTTGATTGCTATATATATTTTCATTGCTTACTATATATATATATATATATATATATATATATATATATATATATATATATATATATATATATATATATATATATATATATATATATATATATATATAATCTTTGGACATAAAAATAAATGTGTTTATATGAAAACTCATTTTTGTTTTACAGTTCACACATTTTATTTAATCCGAGAAGTAGATGACATTCCCCTTTCTCTCATAAATCAAATCTGCCATTCTCTTTCTTTCCTCTTATTTCTGTTCCCTTCCGTGTTTTTCTCCTTCCATTTCTTTATTTAAGATTAAGGAGGTGGAAAGGCATGGAATTTTGTTTTTACACAATCTTTTTCTTTTAACTGTGTTAGTCTTAATTCATTTCAGGATTAAACAAATCTACCAAGGTCGAAATTTAATTAAATAAATCTTTACGTTTAGAGTCTCATCCTTACTAATTTTGACCAGATACTTCAGGTTTTTATGAAGTGTTAACAATAGATATTAAATATCAATTAATAAATATTCCAAATATTCCAGTTTTTTAGTATTTTTCAAAGTTTTATGGGGATAATATATGCACAAACTCCTATTTAAAATTGTTTTAATTTTTCAGAGTTTCATTTTATTTGATCCATTCCCTTAACTTCAATTTCTTTTTAAGTCGCCTTAAGCTTAAGCCTTGAATTTTAGATTCAAATTCATATAATAACTTTTAATAAGAATTCGAATAAAATTTCTCCACAGTATCATTATATCTTTATTTGGTTCTTCGTAGATGAAACATAAATTGATGCAAAACTGTACTGTTCGTGGAATTAATCTAATGTTACCTGTCCTGGGGCGTGTATTCTTCTAGTATATATATGTATATAGAGAGAGAATGGTAGTTTGGTTGAAGCATTGCTGGGAATAGTAGTAGTATGTTTAAGAAGGCAATGCAATGCAATGCAAAGTGCCGGGTAGGTTGTAAGCTGGAAAGAACAAAAATAATAAATCGAAATGGGACTTACTATTTATTTTTTTCTTAAAATCTTACATAACAGCAAGTGGTGTGTTGGCTGTTTGTGTGTTGTCCGGATGATTATTAAAAATCATTTATTTAATATTTCGGGAAAAAACTTCCCTTTGTCAAAAATAATAAACATCAAAGGAAAAATCCGCCTGTGTAGAGAATTCACCAAAATGGATGACAT
>OY744524.1:3449672-3492172 GCA_963556195.1 Sepiola atlantica
TGATTATCGCCAACACACAAACAGTGACTCCATCACCGCCGTTTCTCCCTCCACCCTCGTCTCTACCCAGGAAAGCCAAAGCCGCCATCAGTTCTGATAAACACCACTGTGTTGCCCTGCCCAGTCGGCCTATCAACAATATCAGCGCAATAATTACAAACAGATGCTGAATGTGTCTTATTTTAAAAGAATTATCGTTCAAGATTATTCTCAATATCGTCCATCATGCTCCCCTTCGACTCTCAGAGGTTCGGCCTATCGTTAAAGTTTGATTTTCGAAATTTGGTCGAGTTGATAATGGTTTTTTTCCTGATTACTATGTCTGTGCTTAATTTAAGGAGCGACTGAGTGGTTTATGATAATGGTATTGAAGTGGTGGCGCTGATGGTACTTTTCTGCAGATGGTATGTTGGTGGTGGTTGTCTTTTTTTTAGCAACGTTATTGGGTGAGAGACAAGCTGATAAGTGATTTTGATAAAAGAGATAATGTTTATAATGATGGTAATTCCGATGGTCATCATGATTGGTCTGATGATTATGGAGACGAGAGAGGAAGCAATGAACAAGGCTTATATTGTCAAGGTGGTGATGATTTTAGTCGTAATAAAGATCCTTAATATAATGAAGACTACGTGTTTGTAGGCTTTTACTTAAATCTCAGAATCTGTATAATAATTTACTTACCTCCTCTCCAGGGGGTTAGGCACAAGGCCAGTTTTATCTTACTCCCACAAGGTAAGATGTGACCACAGAGCGAGTCGGGAAAGTGGAGCTTGAAAAGCCAGCGCCCGAGAAGGTGAGCACTCTGGGAATTAAAAATTACCTGGGCAACCCCGTCGGCATTCCCCGGTAGGGGCGCCTCAGACAGTAAGCAATAAACGTACTCCTCCCCAAAGAGGGGAGGAAAATCCTTAGAGGGTGAACCTCCTAGAACTGCACAGAAAAGACCCATAGACCGGCGTAAATCAAGCTCCGAAGGCCAAGACAATACCAGTCTATGGGGTGCAGTATCCATCGGAACAGATACTACACTTTCTTCCTAGCCAAAAGGCCAGTAAAAAATATATACTCATACGCTACAGCATTTATACGTTATCGCTTTTCACACAGATTTGTTTTAAAATATTAGATAGACTGATCAACAAAGATTAGTGATTTGTGATTAACATGATGTCGCTAAGGTAAAAATCAGGCTTTACTTTCTTTTAAATCAATTGTTCCAAAATCGAATCATGTCGTCCCGTCAACTAATTTTAAAGAATATTTAGCGTCAATTTATATTTTTACGGTCATGAGACAGATGATATTTATTGTTTCAAAAATTAATTTAGTTCCGAAAAGTTTGAATGAATAAAGAAGGAACGTATTCGTTTTATTTATTTAAAAAACTTAGTTATACTATTTTCCCGGGAACGCGGGGGCATGGGTTAGTTAGTAACACTGACCCTATAACCACCACTGCTTTCAACCGTTGATATTGTTATGTGCGTCATCGTATCACTGCCCCTATAACCACTACCGCTTTCAACCGTTGATATTGTTATATGCGTCATCGTATCACTGCCTCTATAACCACTACCGCTTTTTAACCGTATATGTTGTTATATGCGTTCTCGTATCCCTGCCTCTACAACCACTACCGCTTTCAACAGTTAATATTGTTATATGCGTCATCGTATCACTGCCCCTATAACCACTACTGCTTTCAACCGTTGATATTGTTGCATGCGTCATCGTATCACTGCCCTTATAACAACTACCGCTTTGAACAGTTGATATTTTTATGTGCGTCATCGTATCACTGCCCCTATAACCACTACCGCTTTCAACCGTTGATATTGTTATATGCGTCCTCGTATCACTGCCCCTATAACCACTACCGCTTTCAACAGTTGATATTGTTATGTACGTCTTCGTATCACTGCCCCTATAACCACTACCGCTTTTAACCGTATATGTTGTTATATGCGTCCTCGTATCACAGCCCCTATAACCACTACTGCTTTCAACCGTTGATATTGTTATATGCGTCATCGTAGCCTTGTCTTTATAACCACTACCGCTTTTAACCGTATATGTTGTTATATTCGTCCTCGTATCACTGCCCCTATAACCACTACCGCTTTTAACCGTATATGTTGTTATATTCGTCCTCGTATGACTGCCCCTATAACCACTACCGCTTTCAACAGTTTATATTGTAATGTGCGTAATCGTATCACTGCCCCTATAACCACTACTGCTTTCAACCGTTGATATTGTTATATGCGTCATCGTATCACTCCCCTATAACCACTACCGCTTTCAACCGTTGATATTGTTATGTGCGTCATCGTATCACTGCCCCTATAACCACAACTGCTTTCAACCATTGATATTTTTATATGCGTCATCGTATCACTGCCCCTATAACAACTACCACTTTCTACCGTTAATATTGTTATATGCGTGCTCGTATCCCTGTCTCTATAACCACTACCGCTTTCAACCGTTGATATTGTTATATGCGTCATCGTATCACTGTCTCTATAAACACTACCGCTTTTAACCGTATATGTTGTTATATGCGTCCTTGTATCACTTCACCTATAACCACTACTGCTTTCAACCGTTGATGTTGTTATATGCGTCCTCGTATCCCTGTCCCTATAACCACTACCGCTTTTAATCGTATATGTCGTTATATGCGTCCTCGTATCACTGCCCCTATAACCAATACCGCTTTCAACCGTTGATATTGTTATATGCGTCCTCGTATCACTGTCTCTATAACCACTACCGCTTTCAACCGTTGATATTGTTGTGTGCGCTATCGTATAACAGCCCCTATAACCACTACCGCTTTCAACCGTTGATATTGTTATATGCGTCCTCGTATCACTGCGCTTATAACCACCACTGCTTTCAATCGTTGATATTGTTATGTGCGTCCTCGTATCACAGCCCCTATAACCACTACCGCTTTGAAATGTTGATATTTTTATGTGCGTCATCGTATCACTGCCCCTATAACCACTACCGTATTCAACCGTTGATATTGTTATATGCGTCATCGTATCACTACCCCTATAACAACTACCGCTTTCAACCGTTGATATTGTTATGTGCGTCCTCGTATCACTGCCCCTATAACCACTACCGCTTTCAACAGTTGATATTGTTATGTACGTTTTCGTATCTATGCCCCTTTCAACCGTTGATATTGTAATGTGCGTCATCGTATCACTGCCCCTATAACCACTTGCGCTTTCAACCTTGATATTGTCATGTGCGTAATCGTATCTCTGCCCCTATACCCACTACCGCTTTCAACCGTTGATAATTTCATGTGCGTCTTCGTATCACTGCCCCTATAACTACTACCGCTTTCAAATGTTGATATTGTAATGTGCGTGATCGTATCACTGCTCCTATAACCACTACCGCATTCAACCATTTATATTGTTATGTGCGTAACCGTATCACTGCCCCTATAACCACTACTGCTTTCAACCATTGATATTCTTATGTGCGTCATCGTATCACTGCCCCTATAACCACTACCGCTTTCAAATGTTGATATTGTAATTTGCGTCATCGTATCACTGCGCTTATAACCACTACCGCTTTCAACCATTTACATTGTTATGTTCGTCATTGTATCACTGACCCTATAACCACTACCGCTTTGAACCGTTGATATTGCTATGTGCGTCCACCTATAACTGAAGGGCTTTGTCTGTCAATCGGTTCGTTCGAAGTTTGGTTATGCTTCAATTTTAAATAGCATTTCCGTCGCTAAACATATAGATTGAATAAACACGTTCTATTTTAGATGCGTTTATCTCTTGCAAACTCTCGGCCCGTCTGTTGGTGTGTCACGCTTAAATTCGAAATAGCCTTTTCTTTGGGCTGTCATACTAAAGTTTGAAATAACATTTTCGTAAATTTCTTACATTTTTACATAGTATGGTCGTAGATCTGTGGTGACGAAGTTAAAAATAGAATTTTTCTTTTGTCTGTCACGCTCAAGTTTGAAATAGAATTTTTATCGTTAAATGCGTAAATTGAATGGACGCATCTTAAGAATATTCGTTTTATTGATCAAGGACTAATCCTAATAAACCCACGACTATTATATTAAATACACGAAAGTTTTCCCGGTGTACGTTGGTGGCAGTGATAGTGCATCTGAGTATGAGAGTAAAAATTTCTCCGGCTTCCGTTATGCATGACCCTTTTAAGGCAAAATATCGACCAGGACTAAATATTAAAATAGTACAAATCTAAATTTTGGTTTCTAGCAACATGAAGACATTGCCAAGGCTGCCGCAAAGAAGGTAGGCTCCCTCTACCATGCTAGTAAACTCATCACACCTGACATTATCCTGTATCTCTACAAGGCTACCATCCGCCCATGCATGGAGTATTGTTGCCACATCTGGGCTGGTGCATCATCTACTAGTCTCTCCCTCCTTGACAAGGTCCAAAAAAGAGTCGCCAACCTAATAGGTCCCTCACTGTCAACCAAGCTACAGTCCCTGTCCTATCGCCGCAATGTAGCATCCTTGTGCTTGTTTTACAAATACTTCAATGGATTATGCTCCGATGAATTGGCTACTCTGGTGCCCCCTCGACGTAAGTTCACTAGACCAACTCGACAATCAACTAAATCCCATCAATTCACTGTGGAGGTCCCCAGATGCCGGAGAGCTTTCTACTCAAATAGCTTCTTTCCTCGTACTGCTGGCCTCTGGAACTCCCTCCCTGCCCCCTGTTTCTCCGACAGTACTGACATGCAGAAATTTAAAACTAATGTAAACAGACATCTCGCTGCGCAGATCCACGGTTGACCCCCCCCCCTACCGTCTTTCTTTTTTTTTCTCAGTAGCCTCTTACGTCTACAGGGGCGTCCTGCCTTGTTTTGGGTGAACTATGTTTTTTAAAAAAGTATGTGTAGGAAAATACTGATTGAAAAGATTTATGGAAGTGCCTTTTGTTACTGTAACTATCGAACAGTTCTGTAGGGAGTAATTGAGTTTAGTTTATATATAAGATATATCTAAACGATCGATATCCTCATTCATCAAGATGTAGTAAAATAGAGCAAAACTTAATCTTTATTTCACAAATAGAAATAGGGCGGTTTGAGTTAATTCCCTTGCAATTCATTTTCATCATCCATTCGCTAGTATTTATTTATATACACGTTTGGTAGATGTTTATCTTTTTCCCCCGGAATATATTTAGTGCGGATAAATATTTGTGAGTCGGTTGTATTTATGGAGAATGTCGCCAACGTGTTATCTAAACGTTCACATTTATTTCGCTTTAATATTTGTTTGATTTTATATTTTACTTATCCAATTTTTCTTTTTTTTCTTCGTCTTCTTCTTCTTCGTTATCTCTTTCTTCTTCGTAGTTTTTTCTTCTTCGTCTTCATTTTCGTCTTTTTTGTCGGCTTCTTCGTCTTCTTCTTCGGCTTCTTATTCGTTTGTCGTCTTTGTCGTATCCTTTTCTTCTTCTTCTTCTTCTTCTTCTTCTTCTTCTTCTTCTTCTTTTTCTTCTTCTTCTTCTCTTTCTACTTTTTCTTCTTCTTCTCTTTCTACTTTTTCTTCTTCTTCTTCTCTTTCTACTTTTTCTTCTTCTTCTCTTTCTACGTCTTCTACGTCGTCGTCTTCTTCGTCTTCTTCGTCTTCTTTGTTGTCTTCTTCTTCTTCGTTTATTTCATGTAAACTGAAAAGTCTACAATATTTGCCCAAATCGAAATCCCGTATCAAAATTGAAAACGGCTTACATATAATCAAAATGGCGGCCTTAACACGATTGGCAGTGGACACAAACTACAAATAGATAACAGTTCCGGCGCTTTGTTAGTAAGGACTTCCGGTGCACAGACATGCGCAACCGCCGTTCTCGACGTTTCTGTTTGCTTGTTGTTTTTAAGTACATTTAGAAAACAGAAAATGGTAAAAAAAAAAAATAGCAAGTCGAACAACCGTTAGAGAAAGCTATCACTTTAATGGCTGCCCACCAGCTCTTTGGAATCATTTTTTCCGACGCTATCAGATTGAAATTAGTCACTGTCCGTAACAAAATCGCTCAGATCTGAAATTGCGTTATAATGAACCGAAGCCTCTTTACCCCTTCGCCATTTTATTCTGTCTTTATCTTCCACACACAAAACCTTCTTTCTATCAATTATTTCTATAAAACGCTCAGATTCTATTGGCCCCTTTTTATGCATTCTTTTTGTAGTGTTTTTTACTTATTCAGTCTTATCATTGCATTCTTGACCAGCCTTTTTTTAAATAAAAAAATGTCAATTCCCTCTTCTCTTCTCTCTCTTTCTCTCTCTCTCTCTCACTCACACTCTCTCTCTCAATATCTCTTTCTCTCTCTCTCTCTCTCTCTCTCTCTCTATCTCTCTCTCTCTATATATATATATATATATATATATATATATATATCTTTCTATCACGTTATCTATCTATCTATCTATCTCTCCATCTATCTATCTATCTCTATATATATCCCTCTCTTTAACACTCTATATCTCTCCCTCTCTCTCTCACTCTCTATCTCTCTCTCTCTCTCTCTATCTCTCTCCCTCTCTCTCTCACTTCTATCTCTCTCCCTCTCTCTCTCTCTCACTTCTATTTCTCTCCCTCTCTCTCTCACTCTCATTCTCTCTCTCTCTCTCTCTTTATCTATCTATCTATATATCTATCAGTCGGTGAAACAAACAAATATAAATACATCGTAATTTCCCTTATTTTCCTGGCGAGTGTGATCGAGCAATCAGATTGCGCATCTAAGCCTGAAAGACTCGCTATGTTTAGCAACACTGAAGAGTTATGAAACGACGAAACAGCTTGTTGTTAATTGATATATATATATATATATATATATATATATATATATATATATATATATATATATATATAATCATGCTTGTGTTTGTTTTACAAATACTTCAATGTATTGTGCTCCGATGAACTACCTGCTCTAGTGGCCCCTCGACGCAAATAAACTAAAACAACCCGACAATCAGCTAGGTCCTATCCATTCACCAGATTCTGGAGATCCTTCTACTCCAGCAGCTTCTTTTCTCGTGCTGCCGGCCTCTGGAACTCCCTCCCTGCTCCCTGTTTCCCCGATGGTACCGACATGCAGAGGTTTAAAACTAATGTAAACAGGCATCTCGCTGCACACCTGCACACTTAGGATGACACCCAAAACCTACTCCCTAATTCCCAGTAGCCCCTTACGTCTACAGTGGCGACCTGCCTTGTTTTTTTTAATGTATTTTATAATTTATTATATAGACGTCTCAAGTAGAAATTCTAAATTATCTTTACTTTAAATGCTAGTTATTATAATAATTACATGCTCAATTCATGCCATAAAAATAAAATTCAATTCGTAGATAATATCAAAGAACCCCGGAAATTATTTAACACGCTCATAAATAATAAGATTAATAAATCATAAACTAATTATCACAGGAAAGATGTATCTAATAATATATACATAAATACTGTTCCTAAATATTACTTTAAGTAGAAAATATTATAAAAATGTAGAGTATAACAATCAGCTAATAAATAACAAGAAAATTAAAAAAGAGTAGAAGAATTGCGACTTGGTTCAACCCTCCTTATTCGCTCATTATTCAAACTAATATTCACATAGAATTCTATATTAATGATCCTAAATCATTTCCAAACTCTACATAAATATCTCAACGTTTTAAATAGAAATACAATTAGGATATTCTATTTGACTGACCAAAATCTAATACAAAACATAATTACATCTAATCATATAAAGGTTAACAAAATTCCAGACAGATGTAAATTCCATCAAAGAAAATGCATCTAATAATAGCAATTGTAAAAATAAAATGTGTTGCCCTCTAAATAATAACCACATACATAATGATGTAGTTTACAGGTGTGTTGTAAGATCGTATAATGATGATGATGATGATGATGATGATGATGATGATGATGATGATGATGATGATGATGATGATGATGATGATGATGATGAGGAGGAGGAGGAGGAGGAGGAGGAGGAGGAGGAGAAGGAGGAGCACTCTCCCTTCTCTCCCCACCCCACCGAAAAAATAAAAAAATTAAATTTAAAATTTAAAAGAATAATAAAAGAAATTTTTTTAAATTAAAAATTAAAAAAAATTAAAATTAAAAAAATTAAAATAAATAAAAATTAAAAATAAAATAAAATAAAATTTTTCAAAAAATCAATAAATAAATAAATTTAAAAAATGGTGTCGGCTTAGGCTGACACCAGACAAAACATTTGTAGACGGTTAAGGAGGATGAGAAAGCCGGGGAGGGACAACACAAACCAGACCTCCACTGGAAAAAGCGCGGAGAATGCTGGGACATTGAGGAGGCTTACTCCCACCCAAATCCCAGAGAAAACCAACGGTCCTTACCAGTGAGAAACAATGGTAAGAGACTGTTGCGATACCGCAAGGTTATTTGCGGTGGTTATCGAAAAGAGGTGGAGAATACTGGAAATCTTGGGGGGGGGTGTTGTCACTCAGACTCCAGGAAATACCACTGGTTGTTGTCGGTGACCAATCACTGACGATGATCTGTGTGATAACTCCAAGTGAGTACCAATAATAATAATAATAATAATAATAATGATAATAATGTCAACAGAGTGAATAAAACAGCACCCAATTAATCTCAGACCTAAAAAATATGTGACACACCAATAAAAAAAAACATATTCATAAAGTACTAACCTTCGAATGACACATATAAAAAATTGAGCACAATCGGATTATTAGTTTACAAATTACATTTATTTAAGTGAAGCTACTGTTACAAATTTTCAAAGCAATGGAAAAATCTGAATTTTGTGTGTTGATAAAGCATTTCTTTCTGATGGGGAAAAATACTGTTCAAGCAGAGCAATGTATTGATAAATGTTAATTGGACTCTGCTTCGTCGAGAACAATTGTTGTACATACACAAATGATGCTGAAAAGTAAGGTTATTCGGTAGTTGTCTCGGAAAACATTAAAAAAACCTCAACAAACTGGTGTTGGCCTATCGTAAATTGAACTAAACTGAGATATAAAAAGAGTTGAAAATTTCACCATCTTGCATGAACGTTTTTCAGTGATAAAGCTCTGTTTAAAGTGAGTGCTGCGTTTGCTCACAGTCGATATAAAACAACAATGCATCGCCGATATAGAGCGTTGTTTGCAACTGTTCCAACGCAATAAAAATTAATTTGTGCATCAATGCATGACAATTGATGAAATATGGGTGCCCTACTTTTTATGGAGTTCAATTGTCGGTTAGCTGGGTGGACGGCAGCAGGTGAAAGCCGTCCAAAGCGACCAGAGGCAAACATCAGCAGACAAGGTTTTGGCCTCCGTATTTTGTTCATCGATTTTCTTTGAGAAACTAAGAACTATGAATAGCGAATATTATATGACATTATTGGTGCGTTATAAGGAAGACCCCCTAAACGG
This sequence comes from Sepiola atlantica, assembly GCA_963556195.1. NCBI lineage: Eukaryota > Metazoa > Mollusca > Cephalopoda > Sepiida > Sepiolidae > Sepiola > Sepiola atlantica. The sequence goes on from OY744524.1 coordinate 3,459,172, forward strand.
CAATAAATTAATAAGGAAAAGGTGATTTTAAGAAGAAAATACATCGTAGCACAAGTTGATGGCAATGATAGCAAAACTACTTAAATTGAACTTCGAATTGCTTCCGTATCCACCATATTCTTCAGATATGACCCCCAGTGACTATTGATTGTTTGCAGACCTCGAAATAATGCTCCAGAGACAGAGGTTTGATTTCAATGAAAAGGTGATAACGAAACGGAGACTATTTTGAAGTTACCGACAAATTGATCTCCAAAAAGGCATCGAATTGTTAGAGAAGCTTTCGTGTCAGGGGATCACGATAAAAGGAGGCTAATGAAGTAAAACTTTACCTAAAAGTTATTGTTTTATTAGTTAGGCCCGGGACTTACTGAGTGAGGTGTTAATAGTACTAGAATTATGAATGAAAACATTTTTTTATTTATGTTCGTTCCACCGCAGTTACAAATTAAACAAAGGATTACGACATATGGTAAATCTTTTAACAATTATAGATACACTAATACAACTTCACGAGCCGAACATATTTGGAACTTAAAACCCAGACAAATCCCATGGAATGGTCAATTCTTTAAAAAGAATAAAATATATCGACCAGGCTCGAAATCCTGTAGTCTTTGTATAGCCAAGGCCTTATCTATTATGAAAACCAAGGTTAACGTCCTTAATATAAGGCATAAAATTATCTCCTTCTCCCTACATTAATTAAAATTTAAATACGATACATTAGGGATAGATTAAACAGCTCTAACCTTATTTAGAGTCTAAATTTTAATTGCATGTTTAGGGAATTTTCCTTTTTAATTAAACACACACACAATCCCTACACCTACATATCTAGAAAACGGAGCTGTTAAACCTGACATCGTAATATGGGACAAAAGGGAGAAAGTAGCAACCCTAGTTAAAGTCAGTGTCCTTAATGATGCAGGATTAAACAAAGCTGAAAGGGAAAAGATTACAAAATACCAAGGTCTTATGTACACCATGAAAAGAAACTGGAATCTGAGGATATTTTCATCATACCAGTAATTATAAGAGCAACAGGACTAATGAAAAAGAATTTCAAAAGCTATCTTGCGAGTATACCCAGTGAACCGAGTGCAAGAGAGATACAAACAATTACACTTAAATGGGCGATTAGAATCTTAAAAGATATTTAGGCTCGAGTGTCTGAAATAGCCGGTGAATGTCTGGTATCCGGTAGGATGCTCCATCTCCAGCAAAAACGGAAAGATAAGAAAAATAAAAAAGGGAGGAAAACACACACACACACACACACACACACACACATATATATATATATATATATATATATATATATATATATATATATAATCTTTAACGATATAAGTTAATACATTTTCATTTGAAGGAATCCAGAACGCACGAGTGTGAAACGAACTGCCCACTCCGGACAAAGATCTGACTTTCCACTTGCACATATCCAATATTTCTATCTCAGCCTCATCACCGACACTAATTTTGTCAGTAGTAATTTGGATTAATAAATATAATCAGGAAACGTAAAAATGAAAAGTTAACATAACTGAATAATGCCAAAAGGTTTACTTACACAGTTTTATAGCATAAGATACTGATCATTTGGTCTGTATAAATGATCTTCATGAAGTCGAGGTTTGGGGCTATTTTTCTGGTTCTGATTTAGATAATTAAACCGAATCTTAATATTCTAAACAGACTCATTAAAAATTACATTACTTTGAACTATAATAGGAAATACTAATAAATTAATAATATCATATATTAATAATATCTTATATTAATATCATATATTAATAATATCATATAATAATACCATATGATAATAATATCATATAATAATATCACATATTAATAACATCATATATTAATAATATCATATATTAATAATACCATAGAATAATAATATCATATAATAATAACACCATATAATGATAATATCATATATTAATAATATCATATATTAATAATATCATATAATCATAATATCATATATTAATAATATAATATATTAATAATATCATATATTAATAATATCATATGATCATAATATCATATATTAATATCATATATTAATAATATCATATGGTAATAATATCATATATTTATAATATCATACATTAATAATATCGTACATATTTAGGCAGATTAGTTTGTTTATATGCATAAATATTAAGTCATTTCAGTTTATACACAAAATATTGAAAAGATAATTTAATTCTAATTAATACAATATATTTTATTTATTTAAGCATTTTAAGTAATATCGGAATATTTTGATAAATTGGAAAATAAATTTCCAATTTAATTTAATTAATTATAAAAATATTTGTTAATAAATGATTTTTAATATTTATATTACTTTATATAGGGATGAGAATCTACACTTATACGAAACTAAGGTGATTATCAATTTACAACTATGAATTTACTCTATCTTCAACTAATTTAGCGCACATATAAAATGCAGTTCCTTAAGATTATAATCGATTAAACTGGATTGATGGACTCCAATGAATGACCCTTAAATATTGATCTTAAATCTCTTTCATGAAGGCTCCCGTTTAATATATTCGTTTTCTACTTTAGTTTTATTTTATTTTATTCTATTACAACGACGTCTTTCCACAGTGCTTGATATTCCAAAATTGTCACGCATCGTATACTGACTAGGATCAACGTCAATTAACTTTGATGACCTAACGAGAACCGATCTGTCAACGTGATTATGCCGTATGTATATATATATATATATATATATATATATATATATATATATATATTTGTTATTGTTTATTTATCTATGGACGTATACGTTTCGTCTCTTTTCAATCAAGACTCGTCGGCATAGAAGTATGACTATTCACTACCGGTCACACGATTCGAAACCCTGGATTACAAGTATTTTTCAACCCCAATCCATAGGCCAATTCTGAACAGCTTATAAACAATGATAATTTTAACACATTTAACGCGGCATTCAACTTCTATAAGTGAAGGAATGATGCATATAAAGCAAGTGACGTCACGCTGTGTTAATACTACCATTTACAGTGCTCTACTTTTTTACGAGGAGCTTCAAATATATATATATATATATATATATATATATATATATATATATATATATATATATATATATATATATATATATATATACAACAACGTCGGTGCGTGAATGTCACCGTTTAATAACAATATTGTTTAAGATTGTTCACCGCAGAAGGCAGAGCGCGCTGTCATATCTTGCTGAAGTTGTTTAAGAATTATGATCTTTTGAGAATTTAATTTCGAAAAGTATTATCCATTGTTTCACTATTAACAATATCGTAAGCTCTCGTGAGATCGACAAGAACCTGGTAGAGTTTCCGGAAGTTGCCGAGCCGACTGTTCCTTTTCTGTAAATAGAAAGATATGAATAGCTTATATACGACCCTAAGGTATACGGGTACCAATCAGTACATCAGCTATCAGATGGTGAACTTCTGCAACATTCTTGTCACCCGGAAGATGAAGAACCTCAACATGGATGCCAACTTTATTCCAGATATTCATTTCCTAAAGTTTACTACAAATCTATCCTCACATGGTTTATCTTCTTTCGTGTGAATCAGATGATTCTGGTGTTGGCATTAGTTTCCTCGGTGTTTTCCTAGTTAGAAATCTTTCCGGAAAGACATCGGGTACTTACGGGAAAGACCACGAGAAGGTTGCCAACATCCCTAAGTGAAAGTGATACTGTAGAACCGACTGGATTCGAACTTTGAACACCCAGGTCTTCAGTCCGTGTCGTTATCCACTTAATCACCGTCACCTCCACCATGGTTTATAACCTTTTGTGACAGATTGTTGATTACATCTTGATCAAACATTGACAGATTGTTGAAGAGATTCGTTAAATACTCAGTCCATCGTTTCATAATATATTCGGGACTTTTATCGGGTAAACACCTGTCTTTGGACCTGAGAGGTACGATAGATAGATGAAGATTGAGGCTCGAAGACGTACCTGAGCAAATGCTTCTATTTTTTTGGTATATTTCATAGTGTTGCATAGCCCCACTCTTGGGCCGCGGCATTACTCGCTTTCGTATACTCGTCCCTGAAAGGGCCGTGGCAGTTCACATTTAATACTCGTCATTTTTAAAACATCATAAATCACACAGTTCATATATTGTTTGCATACCTTTAGATTTCTCCCTCGCCGTTTAGAGGGTCGCCGTCTCGATGTCGTCCAGGGATGAATTCCTTCTTCTTTCCTTCCTGCCGTGAACCACGTCGTCCGTTGTCTGCAACAAAAGCTTCCCGACCGACTCACCAAACAACAATCTCTTTAAGTTTCAATTCTTTTTATTACAAGCGTTGTTATTTATCGGCCTCGGCCATTCACTACGTCGAGAGAGAGAGAGAGCAAATCAATACTTTATCGTAGTTACTTAACAATTATTTTCTTAACTATTTATAGAGGGGGAAAAGGATATCTCTCGCCTGTATTTTCTTAGGGAAATATCTCCCTTATCTGTTGCAAATTACATGGTAACAATTACGTCTCATCGGTTTGCCTCCAAACCCCAGTGTGGCTAAACTCGCTTCTCACGAAGAACGAGTGACGTCACGGATCCCTCTGTTTCTCACGCAAGGGCCTGTGACATCACAGAGCCTCTCGTACGTGCACATTGACCCTTGATCTGGGATCTCGTCGGAGGGTGACCTTGTCATGTCTGTGATTTCTGACTGTGAAAACAGGCCCTATTCTGCACTCGACTGCCGGTGCCCCCGCGTTAATTCGCGCAAGTCAAACCAACGATTTCCAACAGATACTTCCATTCCCATAGGGCCATTATCGAACAATAGGTCTTCTGTGTTCTTTCAAATATATCCAACTACTAGTGGATCTTTATTTTACGTATACTGTGCTTGAGTATCAAGTTTGCTACCCGGAAAGCCTGCTCTAAAGATTCGCGGTCTTTTTTCCAAGTACGCTGATGCATCGTTTGTAATAGTTGTTGTCTCTCGTTTATTAATATGTAAGTCGTTCTTATCAAATTAATCCTAACAGTTCTACTTTTTAATACCAAGTATCTAAATGCTGGCATTGTAGACACCAGTTCTGAATTGGTTCCATTTATTACTAAACTGTACACTCTCAAATATGTTATGAAGATTCCTAAGTACACTGTTGCCTTGCAGATATATGAATGAGCTTCAAAATTTTACTCATTCAGTAACCGACTTATGCATAATATGGAGCTTCAGTCTACGACGCTCAGCGTTGTCTGAACTACATTCAGAACCGCGAATGACTCGAATAGTGCAACTATCTTGAAGGTATCGCTTGCGATTTATAACATAATCGATGATGTGAAGAGCTTTTGAAGGTGAAGACCATTGCTATTCCTTTACGTATATGTATTTAGTATTTTTGTGTTAATTTATTATATATATATAGCATGACAATCAGCTTCTGGAAACAGAACAGGATCAGGAAAGCATACGTTGCACCTGACACGCATTAAGAACTCAATATCCTTTCGAATATAACGATAATAGATGGGACTTACTGATACTTTACTTCTGATCTTTTAACAATCGGATGTTCTGTGAAATTGCAGTAAGGTAATGATAAGCCACATTTGTATTTATTCTTGTTATATCCAGAATAAAAATATCTATAGATAGATTTAAAGACAGAAAATGATGATAGATAGATAGATAGATAGATGTGAACAGACTGAGATATACATATATAAACAGATACATATATATATATATATATATATATATATATATATAGAGAGAGAGAGAGAGAGAGAGAGAGAGAGAGATATAGATAGATAGATAGATAGATAGATAGATAGATAGATAGATAGATAGATAGATAGATAGATAGATAGATATGAACGGACTGATATATATATATATTAACAGATATATATAGAGATAGATAGATAGATAGATAGATAGATAGATAGATAGATAGATAGATAGATAGATAGATAGATAGATAGATATGAACAGACTGATATATATATAGAGAGAGAGAGATAGATAGATAGATAGATAGATAGATAGATAGATAGATAGATAGATAGATAGATAGATATGAACAGACTAGGATAGATAGATAGATAGATAGATAGATAGATAGATAGATAGATAGATAGATAGATATGAACAGACTAGGATAGATAGATAGATAGATAGATAGATAGATAGATAGATAGATAGATAGATAGATAGATAGATAGATAGATAGATAGATAGATAGATAGATAGATAGATAGTTCAAATCAAATCATTTTTTCCGCCAGCGAAATCAATTGAATTCTCAAAATGGCGTCAGTAGAAGAAACGTATCGCACATAAAGGGAGTGAGACAAAGCGATAAATACACTGGTCTCGAAAAAGAAGAAAAACAAAATGGCAGTGAATAGAGAGTGAGACTTTGTGAAATGGAACCGAGTTTAATGAGAAGTCGTTATGGTCGGACGATGAAGAGGTTGTAATCCAAAATTGAAATAAAAAATGGCGGAAGATGAGGTGAACTAAACTGAACTCAAGTTGGATATTAGCGATAGACGGCAGTTGTATGACAACACAAAGCTGTTTTCCCTCTTCTTCCTCGGTTAAATTCTACTTCTCTTTTTTCTTTTCTTTTATTGCTTTGTTATTTTTCTTTCTTTTTTTTTCATACATTTTTTTGTCATTGAATTTTTTGTGGCCTTTTTTTCCTCCTTCCCAGTTTATCGGTTAAAATCCTATCAAATCGCACACTTTGAGCTTGTTCATATTTGTCAGCTTCAAATAGAAAAATGATATTAGATTCTCTCCGCTATCTAGATATTTATAATAGAATTTATACAAATGGCTATTTTGTTTGAATCCATCAACTATTATTATTATTACTACGAGAAAAGATGTGTTTCCTCCAGTCGCATATCTTTGCTAATATTGATGACGAATGAATATATACTACATTGCCTTCCCATACCTCAAAGGAAGAAGTGAGAATGTTAAACATACACTACCTCCTCCAAAGGAAGGTGTAATGCCTGGGAGTATGATTTCATGACAACAGAACAGATACTGCATTATCTCCCCTTAAAAATGAATTATCTCCCGCAGCTATTGGTAAAATAATGACTTATGTTCAACTAATCGTACACAAATATGTTACAAATGTTTTTAGATGAGAATTGATTTGTATTGTTTATGTTATTCGGACTACTGTTCTCATATTGATTGTTATGTCTGCGACGTTTCAGCCGATGTAACCATCAACATTCTTCGGGTGCATCATTTCGAACTTGGGTAACTTCTAGTCATATAACGTTACGCCCGGATCCATTCACGTTTTTATTACGTGATGATCAAACAGTGTATACTTTCTCAGCGTGTTTGTTTCATCTTAGATATTTATTACTGAAGGTAAGTAATAAACAAGACAGAAAAGAAACGAATGTGTATCATACATTTCCAAATATTGTGCAACCTACAAGTATTTATAATGCATTTTTTCGATTTTATGAATTTTTATATAAGAATTCTATAGTTTAAATTTGCAGTCTCATCATCACAATCGCATTGGAACATATTATATGTGTTAGGACACCTAACGAAAACGGAATTACCTCCCTTGAACCATTGGAAAAGGTCGTTTGCCCGAAGAGAAAGTAAACAAAGGCTACGGCGTCAGACGGTGAATATATCAATCGCGTCCAGCGGCCAATTAACTCATTAATTCATTCTGTGTTCAGTTTTAATAAATCTGCTAAACGTTTCTCTTGATAGTTCATCCATTTATTTACAAGTTATTATTTATAATTAACCTAAATTACGAGGTTATAAAAATATGATATTATTAATATATGATATTATTAATATATGAATAACTTTATTTGTCCTACCTTTTTATGTAAAACTCGAGAACATGTATAAAGCTTCGAATTGAATCTCTTTATTTAAATAAGGTAACTGAATTGATCAAGGAAGTCATTAAACTACATTTCTGCGCGCAGATTCTATAGCCAACCTCATTTACCACAATGGTTTACTTTGAAAATGTGCGGATGCTATTGCGCATAGGTATAAAGCATTCCGCCCTTTCAACCGCCATATATCTGATGCAAATAGACAAACATTTATAGCATCAATAAATCATTGCAAGCGTGAAATAGCCACAGCTTACAGTACGTATACTGAGATTACCAGAAAACGCATTAAGTCACAGTAATTAGAAACTCGCGATTTCTTAAAAATCTATAATAGTGAAGTTAATAAAGAGCAATCAACTATGTCTGGGCTGTACAGCCCCATGATGTCACCTGCACAGAAACTGATGAAGCTGAACTGTTTGCACAGCGATTAACCTTGAACTCCACTTTCGACTCCACAAATCACTCCCTCCCAAACTTTCCACTGTTGACTGAAGTCACATTTGATTATCTGATCATCACGCCTTTCCAAGTCCGGGATATCATAAAAAACAAACTTGATACAACGAAAATATGTGGTCCTGATCTTATCTCTGCTATAGTCTTAAAGAAATGCTCTGCTGAGCTGGCCCCTGTCTTCTCCAAATTCTATAATAAATGCATTGTTGAATTTTGCTTCATTGATAGCTGGAAAACTGCCTGTGGTGTACCAGTGTTCGAGAATTCTGGTGAATGATCTTACTCACAAAATTATCGCCCTATCAGTCTCCTACCATTCTTCGTTAAAGTCTTTGAATCTTTAATCTATCTAGCGATAGTCCATACTAACCTGGTCAATACTAACCTTCTTTCTGACTAATAGTACTGATTTAGGTCATCCCGTTCTACTGTGGATATCCTACCGGTCATCTCAGAACGAATTTGCGTTACACTGGACAAAGCTGGTGAAGTTAGGGCGGTATCGCTTGATATACCCAAAGCTTTTGACAAGGTCTGGTATGAAGGTCTTCTTATGAAAATTAATTCGAACGGTATTACTAGACAAATGTTTAATATAATCAGCTTCTTCTAAGCTAAAACAAAGATCCAGTTTGTCCTCGCTGGCCATACATCTAAACAACATGACATTACTACGGGTGTGCCTCATGGGTCAATACTTGGACCATTATTATTCCTGAATTTTATATAGGACCTCCCTGATGCAATTGTGTTTCATATAGGTATATTTGCTGACAATACCAGGCTCTATTCTTGATACGTAGGAAAAAAGAACACACATTTCCAAGGCAATAGCTTAACCCTTAAAACATGAACTTGCTGCACTGGTGCTCCCTTGACGTAAATACCCCCGACCAACCTGTCAGTCAGCAAAATCCCACCCCTTAATTGTAGATTTCTACTCTAATAGCTTCTTTCCTATAACTGCTAGCTTTTGGAATTCCTTCCCTGCTCCCTGTTTCCATGACTCTACCAACATGCAGAAGTTTTAATGTAATGTGAACAAACATCTCGTTCCACAACTCCCCACTTAGGAAGACCCTAATTCACAGTATCCCTTAAGTCTCTGTGCCAATGTGCCTTGTTTGGGGTAAACGAAAGTAATAAAAAAATAAATTCTAATCCACGGTGTAAGATTGTTCTCATTCCGTCGGCCATTACCGGGTAGAAGTGTTAATGTACGCTATTCTTAGTAATTATCAAATGCTGTAAGAATTGTGCCTTCAACCTGCAGAAATAATCCTACCGCAAATGCAATCCTGTAAGAAAAGTATATCAGAAGTTTAACTGTTCGAAATACTCATCCGACTACGATTCTATTCAAAGATGGCGGGAAAACATTAACTAACGTGTTTTATAAAGAACATCTCGATATTCAATATATACTGACATAAAAAAAAACATGAAATAAAACAGTCACATCAATATTAAACTTTTGGATTAGTTCTGCGTTCTGCGAACCGAAAGTAATCTGAGATGTAATTCTTAGAATATATTTGAAGGTTTGGCGTTAAAACTTCAGATCGTCATCTCATCCGTAGAACAGAACATGGTGGGATATTAGTTTATATAAGCTAATCCATACATAATAATGTTTATTTTCCTCCCATAACCAGATCTAGCACAAAACCACAAGGTGGGGGAAACCAGTTTTCCCCCAAGGGAGATCTCTGGTTGGGTACAAAAATAGCCCATAACGGACTCGTCGGCATATTCCGACAAAGAAATGTCTAGTGATTCAGGGTAGTATCTTAGTTGTCCCAATGATTGCAAATCACATACTTAGGCTGGTATGACAATTAGCTGGAACCAGTTGTGAGCATTGGGGACCTACTAGTCATCTTCTATCAGACACTTCTATAGGTAAGAAACGAATTTTTGGAAATTCCAGCAGACGTTTTTTAATAATTAATCTATTCCAGTCATGTGTTCCTGATCTTATCTCTGCTATAGTCTTAAAGAAACGCTCCGCTGAGCTGGCCCCTAACCTCTCCAAATTCTACAATAAATGCATTACTGAATCTTGCTTCATTGATAGCTGGAAAAATGCTTGTGTTGTACCAGTGTCCGAGAATTCTAGTGAAAGATCTTACTCACAAAATTAGTCAAATAAGTTTATTTCGTCGAGATTTTGAAAGTACCGTCATCATCTACACATAAATGGCTTCAGAATGCAAACTTTCTGATGAATTTCAATTCAGTAAATATTTGTTTATTTAAAACGAATATCCTGAATATATTGTCTAAAAAAAGGGGGGGTTAGTAAAAAAACTATTTAGGCCACAAAACTATCCGGTTTTCTTCAACTAGAAGTCCCTACGGCCTTGTACGGGAGCCTTTTTTACTTTTGTCTTTTGTCCGCTATTTTTATTTTCTATTTATAAATTTATTAAAAGAAAATATTTTCATTTCTTGAAAGATCATTCAATGAAGAAATATATGCTATTTAAAGAAATCGATTTTGCAATAAACTCACTCGGGCGTCTTACAAAAGGTTTGCATTTAAATTGCGCAAATACTTTCGATTTTTAACTCTTAAATTTATAAATAAAAAGAAGCAAAGAGCAAAAGGTGCATGATTCTTTTTTACTAACTATTTTAATCGTATTTCGAAACTTATATTTATTTATTACATTTTTTCTAACTAGATATTTTAAATGAATTATTAATTAATTCATTCGATTTTTCAATTTTACAAATAACCATTATTCTTTTATAAGCACACACACGAATTTTCATCAGATACTTATATAAATAGAGATTTCCTTGGATTAGTAATATTTGTCATCGATGTTCTAATAAAACTACCAAAATAGAGACATTGTACTTTTTATGCTGTGGATTTACGTCCAGTGCAAAGATTCTGCTACATTTTTTTAAATACAGCGTTTTTGTCGTTGGATAAATTTCATTGATTTATTTCATTCGTAGTGAGAAACGTATGTATGAATCTTTGAGAAAAAAAAAGTTCGTTCCATCACATGTGTGAAAACTGAGTAATTTTTATTATCAGCAATAGTTTTCGCAGTCATGTTAACGCTAGTCGTAACCGAGATGACTTCTTTAAAATACTGAGATTTGATCGGTTTTACATTTACTGGCAGATTGGAAAGTAATTTTCTTTAAGTGTTCCTTATTTATTACTGAAATGTCTTACAAGAAATTAATATGATCATAACTTTTATAGCATACGTGATTTATTTAGAATCAATATTTGCCACCAGCTTTTCAAGCCTATCAACTGATTTGTATTTTATATACCTCCTCTCCGGAAGGTTAGACACAAGGTCAGATGTGGTTTTGAAAAGCCAGCGATTTGGGATTAGCACACTCTGGCTTACAAAAATGTCTGAGCACTCTTTTCATCATTTCCCGGTAAGGGCGTTTGAGGCCATCACCAATAAACTAACTCCTTCTCAGAGAGAACGTAAATCCCCGGAGGGTGGTCCTCTTATGAGTAAACAGAGCAATACTTGAGCCCGACAGCAACAAAGCCACCGTCGGTCTGATTGTCGAGGATGTATCCCCGATTGGTACGAACGCCTGAGTTGTTGTATTCTGTCTTTTTTTTTCAGATAAGTAACATCCTTTATAAAACAGACGAACTCACTTACGCCTAAGTAAAAGTTGACTTTAACAATACAGACATCCTATCAAAATATAACATCTATAACTCGCCATCTGTTCGCTATCTAAGACCAAAGTGCTGTCACGAATTAAGGAACGGATCTCTATAAAAAGAAAAGGTCTAAGAACCAGTAAGCGACTGTTGCAAAAACGCCACCTTTTATTGCAGAATCCTTATAGTCAGACATGATATCCTCAGATAATACATTAGCATTATCTATCAGATTGGCTTGTAGAAGAATCTATTCAATTATCATCCGATGACTTTTAAGAGAACGTCATGTTATTGAATTTCTTATTATTGAATGTCATATTATTGAATGTCATATTATTGAATGTCATATTATTGAATGTCATATTATTGAACGTCATATTATTGAATGTCATATTATTGAATTTCATATTATTGAACGTCATATTATTGAATGTCATATTATTGAATGTCATATTATTGAACGTCATATTATTGAATGTCATATTATTGAATGTCATATTATTGAATGTCATATTATTGAATGTCATATTATTGAACGTCATATTATTGAATGTCATATTATTGAATGTCATATTATTGAACGTCATATTATTGAATGTCATATTATTGAATGTCATATTATTGAACGTCATATTATTGAATGTCATATTATTGAATGTCATATTATTGAACGTCATATTATTGAATGTCATATCATTGAACGTCATATTATTGAATGTCATATTATTGAATGTCATATTATTGAACGTCATATTATTGAACGTCATATTATTGAATGTCATATTATTGAATGTCATATTATTGAATGTCATATTATTGAATGTCATATTATTGAACGTCATATTATTGAACGTTATATTATTGAACGTCATATTATTGAATGTCATATTATTGAATGCCATATTATTGAATGTCATATTATTGAATGTCATATTATTGAATGTCATATTATTGAATTTCTTATTTAAAAGTATCGCAACCGTAAGAATATATGATGACGTCATTCTAGATTAAATGTTGCAAGTGGAATTGTTCAAAATGGTTTTGACCCAAACAGATATGAAGTCTATTCGTTTTTTTTTGTTATTTTTTTTAATATAGTTCACTCCAGACAAGGCAGGCCGCCACTGTAGACGTAAGGGGTACTGAGAAGAAAGAAAAGGGAGAAGGTTGGGGGTTCAACCTAAATTGGGATCTGCGCAGCGAGATGTCTGTTTACATTACTTTTAAATTTCTGCATGTCAGTACTGTCGGGGAAACACGGGGCAGGGAGGGAGTTCCAGAGGCCAGCAGCACGAGGAAAGAAGCTATTGGAGTAGAAAGCTCTCCGGCATCTGGGGACCTCCACAGTGAATGGATGGGATTTAGCTGATTGTCGAGTTGGTCTAGTGTATTTACGTCGAGGGGGCAGCAAAGTAGCTAGTTCATCGGAGCACAATACATTGAAGTATTTGTAAAACAAGCACAAGGATGCTACATTGTGGCGATGAGGGACCTATTAGGTTGGCGACTCTTTTTTGGAGGCGGAGACTAGTAGATGATGTACCAGTCCAGATGTGGCAACAATACTTCATGCAGAAATACAGGATAATGTCAGGTGTGAGGAGTTTCTGCCAGACTGTTTCAAGAGGTTTCTTTCTTTCTACAAAAAATATTATTTTCGTCCCTGTGAATAAAACTATCACAAGAAAAGTGTTTGAGCCGATATTCTCTAGAATTCTCTAGGATTTTTTGCGAGCAAATACAACGTTATTTTTATGGTATATTACAATTAAACAATCTGCTCGTTTTTACCGGAAAAGACCGGAAACATTCTTTAAACGTTAAAGGCTAAGCATTTATGCACGATATAAACAATATTTCTAAAAGATTATTGGAGAAGGGAATGCTCACTAACGTGTTTGCTTGTGTGTGTGTTTTTGTAGGGTAGCGTTGTTTTTAATATACAATTTAACAAAAGAATAAAATAACTTACTTGTGTACGAATGAACGAAATGCATGATGGTGGAATTAAATTTCATAATGAAATAAATTGGGTGGGCAGGAATACTCACTAACTAGGTTGCGGTGTATGTTTGTGTTTGGGTGAGTTCTTTGTTTTAATTTACAATTTGACAAAACAATAAAATGGCTGAGTTCTGTACGACTGAACCGAAATGCATTACGGTAGAATTTAATTCTGTAATGTGAGCGGGGTACTGAGTGTCTTGTTTTCTTGGCTGATGTGTGTGTTTTGTGTGTTGGGTGTGTCTTTTCTATTAATTTACAAAGTAGAGCTGGTCGAAAGTCTAAGAAATAAGTTGACCCGAAAATACTGGTTTCTATCCACGAAATAAATAAGAACGTCGTGTTATAATAAAATGCAGGAAATCATTGAAGAAGAAAACAATAATAACACATAGTTAATTAATAAGATGTCATTTTGCAAGGCAACATGCAAATTAGTTAATCTTAGGACGTCGATCTCACTGTCAGTGCGATAAATGGTCCAATTTCATATATATATATATATATATATATATATATATATATATATATATATAGTAAGCTATGAAAATATATTTATGGCAATTAAGCTACGCAGAGGCTCCCGCGTTTCATCCCCGGGGGAATCTTCAGGCTAAAATGTATGGAATTATTTTTGCCGAGTGTTTTTTATATACACGATTAGCTAGTTAACCAATCAGACTCTTTGTTTTTCTCTTAGCTAATAGAACAGGATATAGGAAGTAACACCTACAAGACCTTTGTTCGCGGGAAGCCCAACGATTGGCTAAGAGAACAACAAAGAATCTGTAGTGTAGCTCTTCTTACGTATCAAACACTGTTGAAGTAAATACTGAAAATAGATACATAAAATGTATATCTCCTTATAAAATTTTATGTGGAAACATGAAATACTAATATATATATATATATATATATATATATATATATATATATATATATATATATATATATATATATATATATGTATATATATCACATCATTTTATGGTGGCATGCAGGGCACAGTATACTGCGGCTGGTCTTCATCGGACCATTTCTCAATCAAGAGTGGAGTGAAACAGGGGTGCGTACTCGCTCCGACACTCTTTGTCATTTTCTTCTCTCTGCATTTGTCCTATGCCTTCAAATAGTCAGAGAATGAAGTATACCTTCATACCAGAAGCAATGGCAGCCTTTTACACCTTGCCCGCCTTTAAGCTAAGACCAAAGTGTGGAAGGTACTCATACGTGAGATGCTTTTCTCTGATGATGCAGCCCTGATAGCATAATCTGAAGAAGCAGCGACTCATAAGCTGCTTCGCGCACGCATGTTGAGCGTTCAACATGCCCATCAGCCTAAAAAAGACAAACATCTTCGGCCAAGATGTAAGCAGTACTCCAACCATCACCATTGGCGACTACACCCACTATTTCCAGCAATCTCTTCCTGGAAACTGAACTCTAGAAAAGTATCAGTAAAGCGGGAACAACCATAGCTCGCTTGGCAAAGAGAGAATGGAACAACAAAATGCTGACCACCAATATCAAGATGACGGTGTACCGGGCCGGCGTGTTGAGCACGCTGCTCTACGGCAGTGAATCATGGGCCCCTGACACACACGCCAAGAGAACAGACTCAACACCCTTTACACCTGGCAGAACACGGCTAAAACAAGAGCGTCCTTTATGAAACGGGCATCCCCAAATATGGTCGCTCTGCTCACACAACGACGACTCCGGTGACTTGGCCATGCCGGGCGAATGAACGATAGAAGGATCCCAAAAGAAATTCTGTACGGCGAACTCGCAACCGGCTCCAGACCAGCAAGCAACCGGTCTTACGCTTTAAGGATGTCTGCAAGCGAGACGTAGAGGAATCTGTATCTGAAGACCGCAGTCGTTGAAGAAGAGCTGTGAAAGCATACTTCAAACGCAGTTAGGAGATGTAAAAATAAGCAGTGGAGGGAGAAGAGAGAGCACTGGTGGCAGAGAGCTGTAACAAAGTCGACAGAAGCAAACACCACTTTCATCTGTGGCAACTGCAACAGAGCCTGTCGATCTATGAAAGGCTTGCACACACAATAGATGCTGCAATTCGGCCACAGACTAATATGAGGCGAAGAAATCCATTGTCTCCTGTCACAGACGGATGCCAAATATATATATATATATATATATATATATATATATATATATATATATATATATATATATATATAGTAAGCGATGAAAATATATATGGCAATCAAGCTACACAGAGGCTCCCGTGTTTCATCCCCGGGGGGAATCGTCAGGCTATATCTCCTTATTATATTTTATGTGGATACATGAAGTACTAATATATATATATATATATATATATATATATATATATATATATATATATATATATATATACTATTGTATGCTGAATAAAAAACAAGTTTTTTGAAATTATGTGAATCTGTTCTTTCATAACATTGGATATGGTATAAAATT
This sequence comes from Sepiola atlantica, assembly GCA_963556195.1. Classification (NCBI taxonomy): domain Eukaryota; kingdom Metazoa; phylum Mollusca; class Cephalopoda; order Sepiida; family Sepiolidae; genus Sepiola; species Sepiola atlantica. Next base: position 3,475,696 of record OY744524.1, read on the forward strand.
CAATCAAAAATATTGTGTACAACATAGCTCTCGCCTTACACTATTAAGCTATTACAACTGTTTTACCTTAAAAAATTTTGTATTTGAATATAGAAATATATATATTGAATATAAATACAAATACATATATATATATATATATATATATATATATATATATATATATATATATATTGGTACAGAAAATTAGTACAACATTCATACCGTCGGTTTCAAGCACAGAAGGACTTAGCCATCCGGCTCTATGCAGCTTCTGTTGTCATATATATATATACAATTTACAATCTAACCTTTTTTAATACATCTCTCTTATTTTTCTATTTTTAAACCCACTTATATTTCTGTTTTTCTCCTAACCTTTAACTTGTCTTTCCTTTTTATCTTCTTTTTTCACACATTTTTCCCACCTCAGCTTTTCATTTTCATGAATTGCTCTTTAAAAACCTATTGTTGACAAATCAGCTTGACCCATCCCTGTTTATTTCTTATTGATCTTTAGGTGCTAACTTTTCAATGTGTCAATTTCATCCCCACCCTTTCTGTTCACCTTAGCTAGGTTCTCTGACGCCTTCCTCCCCCCACCGACTTTGAAGAATATATCACCTACTTATCATGTCCCGACATCACTTAATGTCTCCTCACATGATCCAAGCAGATCAATTTTCCCCCTCATCGCATGTGTGGGCCTTCAATATAAAATAAAATTATTTTCTGTATTCTTGATTTTCTGAAGACGTTCCCCACGAACGAAACCGGTCAAAAAATCTCTTGTTTTTGTTTTTCTCCTGCATTTTGACTTGTTTTCCGTCTGTCATCTTTTCACACATTTTGTCCATCACGACACTTCATTTTTCATGAACTATCCTGTACCTTACCCCATATATATATATATATATATATATATATATATATATATATATATATATATATATATCGTGAAATTAATAGGCATTATATGTATATTATACAGTTTTATTATTCTTTTCGAAATTTTACAAACTTTCACAAGTTATAGATTAAAGAAATAACTAATTTAGAAGTCATGTTGTTTTTAAGTTGTTTATATTTTTAACTGTCGATTAACTTTTAATTAACGCCTCAATTCGACTTTTTTCTCTTCTAACGTTTGTATTTTCTGCATCTGATTTCAATTTGAGTTAATGTTTTACGATCCCGCCAGAAGATGACTTAAACTTACTCAAAAGTTCAAAAGAATTAAATTAATTCTGAATAAGTATTATTTACCTTAAACTCTGATTTGCGAACATTCTTTGAATTTGGGAAAGAATCATCAACATATATAATAGACACATATTTCTGATGTTCAACGATACATGCTTGAAAGGGTGATTTGATCGTAACTAAACAATATATATATATATATATATATATGTATATATATGTATATATATATATATATATATATATATATATATATATGTATATATATATATATATATATATATATATATATATATATATATATATATATATGTATATATATATATATATATATATATATATATATATATATATATATATATATATATATATATATATATATTTATTCTGGTACCAGAATAAATAAATATTATGCTCTTAATTTTTAACTTTAATTCTTAATTAATCGAGCACTCTGCTTGGATTTTTCCTACCATTTTACAAAGAAGTTATATATATATATATATATATATATATATATATATATATATATATATATATATATATATATATATATATATATATATATATATATAGTATGCGTGTGTTGTAGTGAAAAAAAGTCCAGAAGGAAATCCGGGTATGAGAGCTCAATGTAATAAACAAAGCAAGAATAAGATAAAAATAGAGTAACACGGAATCACATAATCACCGGTGCAATAATTTATTTCAACCTTCTGGCATTGTCAAGCATCCAAGTGAGGTGACTACATTTTTGAAAATGAGAAAAGAGAAATTCACACACACCAATTCAATATACATAATACGTCTTAAATAATACATTTCCCCCTCTCTCTAAATATGTATTAGATATGTTGTCGCTCTCTCTATATGTATATTGAATTGGCGAGTGTGAATTTCTCTTTTCTCATTTTCAAAAATGTAGTCACCTTACTTGGATGCTTGACAATATATATATATATTTAAAGCCACACAAATACAAATTTGAGAATTGTGCGGGGTAGGGGAAAATTTTGTAATGAATAATTATCATTTAAAATTAAAGTATTTAATGTGTTATATTATTAAAGTTAAATATTACGTTAATCAAATAACCTATTTCTTATTGTGTTTTTTTTTTTTGTTTCATTTATGAAAAATTGCTGTTTTTTGTTTTTAATTATTTAAAACTTAAACTTAATTATTTACATTATGTTGTTTTTAAACAGCTTGTTTTTAAATTTTTATTTGCTTTTTGTAATTTGTAATTTTTTCTAATTGTCAAATTGTTTACTATTTTGTTTGATATTTTTATTGTATATATTAGGTAAATGACTAGGTTTATTAAAATAAAATATTTATTAAAATAATTTTGTTATTTACAACTAAAATGTTGTATGTTGATGCAATACGATTATCTAATCTACTTCCCTATATTATTATTTTGATGGACGCGAGTTTACATTTAGGAGACATAAAGAACTCGCATTGAACTGAAGGGGGCTACAATCGGAATAAGATGGTGAAACACTGCCTTAGAATATTGAATGTTCTGACGTTAAAATCATTGACCCAAGTTAATTGCTCCCTACTGAAGCAAAATGTCGTACAAGACCGGAAAAATGGGGAAACCAGTTGCCCCACTCTGTCGAAATTACCCCGTTGAGGGGCCTCAGGCGACCAGCAATAAACCAACCGAAGGCGGAAATCATACATGAGAGAGTGCAATTCCTAGAACCGAGCTGGACCGACAAAATTTGGTCGGATGAATCAATCAATTCCCTAGGTTGCCAAAATGGTGTCAAAGCGAACCCCAGCTTGTATGAATACTAGGGAACAAACCCACGTAGCTTTGCTTGACAGCATTTGACATTTTTGCATAGAGCCGTTGAGTCTACGGGCGATACCAAAGCAATCTGAACGCAGTGATATATCAATGCTTATAAAATGCAAGATGACCACGTGATTTATTCGACAAGATGGATGCCTTCGCTATTTGACACCAACAAACTAAAAGAGAAATATCGGTGAACAGATAAGTAAAACTGTAATATACGGCTGGAAATTTCACTGGTAGAGATTCATTTTATCTACAAGGTAAGAAAAAGACAGAAGAATCAAATCGCATACATTTTTATCCATTTCTTTTTTTTTTACTTATCTTCGTGACTAGAAACCAAGACGATCTTTGCAATTATCTTTTATATATCTTGTTTATCTATCATTTGGGGGTTTTTCTTTTCATAACTGTTTGCTTTCGATTCCTTTTTTTTTATATTCCATCGAAGACAAATGTCTGGCTTTCCCTTTTTCTCTCTGCGGTGATCAATATAATGGTGGGAATTGAGAGAGTTGAGGAAATTTATGGTACATCAATTCAACTTTTCGGAATGCTGGGTGTCACGATAAGGCATAACGATGAAAAAAAAAAAGAGGTTTAGTGAAGGAAAAAACGACAAAGAATGAAAACGAAGGTTGGAAAATGTAGAGCTAGATATCATACATAGTGCTTTAAATCAATTAAATGAGATAACATACACAAAATATAGACACTCACATATACACCCGTGCGTAGTATACAAACACACACACACACACACACATATATATATATATATATATATATATATATATATATATATATATATATATGAATGATTATTGTTATTTATAACATACACAAAATATAGAAACTGAAGAGTTCGAATGCAAAACGCGATAAACGCCATTTACAAGATCACCAAACTGTCTCTACAAAAAGTGTAGCATTTCAACACTCGACGACACCCCCAAACGATGTGTTACATAATATGATACCGAAATAATTTTTTAATTGATTACAATTAAAATCAGCTTTCTATTCGAAGTCTATTTACGTGTTTTATTGTTTACGGTCTCAATTTAAACAAATTGGATTTATCGCGTTTTGCGTTCAAACTCTTCAACGTGCATATTATACAAACACACACACACACATATATATATATATATATATATATATATATATATATATATATATATATTATATATATATATATATATGTGTGTGTGTGTGTGTGTGTGTGTGTGTGTGTGTGTGTGTGTGTGTGTGTGTGACTGATTATTTTTATTTATACAAACATGTACAAAATCTGCGACACTGGCATGTCGATGTTAGAAGAATTATTTCCAAATATGATCTGAAGTAAGGATCGGATTTTAATTCTGCATGAGGTAGTCTCAGTTTATAACAGCTGTTAATCGATAACATCGGCATGCCAGTGTCGCAGATTTTGTACATGTTTGTATAAATAAAAATAATCATATATATTAAAGCTCTATTTTATATTGAGCACTCTTTATGAGCCTGATTAAAATGATTTTGATTCCTACCCTGTGGATGTTTACTTTACCTGGATTATATATATATATATATATATATATATATATATATATATATTCATTTTAGAGGTGAAAGAGTAGAATAAAGAATTGTAAAGATACAATATTTATTAAAACATCAAAAGTTCAGAGCGAGGAGCCTCATATCCTTAATCCATGGATTTTCAAAGATAAACTCTTCTCATCAGATGATAGGGAAAGCCAATAATGTAGTTGTAAATATTATCGGCAACATTTAACTTTGAAAATGTTATATAAAGTAAAACAAAATAAAAATAAAGAACAAAAATAAGGGCATGAAATAAAACAAAATAAACACAAAATAAAGGCCAAAAGGTAAAGAGTCTTATGTTGAGGTGAGAGCGTAAAGTCAGGGGGGATGATATCTAAAAACACGTCAGGACAAAATAAAATAAAAGCAGCTGTTATTTTGAAATGAATGATGTTTATTCGGCTCTGACTTGAAAACTATCGGATCTGAATATATATCTATAACCTGCCGATATTCGTTTCAACCAGGAAGCGATGGTTGTTCGAAATCCTCAATTTTTTATATATACCGAATTCTTACAGACAAAAATTAATCTGAACCCTACGAAACGAACAATTCCAGCACCAAACTGATACTAATGCACATACAGGATAAAATGGAAGTTACCAATTACCAATTACCGTGGAACCACCAGCATCTGACAAAAACATTTGGATTCCTGAACAATTGGAGTATTGCTTTCTTTTTCAAGCATTCATTTCCAAATAACAGCTGCTTTTATTTTATTTAGAGTACCCGCGTACATCCCAACAGACACTATCACAGACCTAAACAACTTGATATATGCAGGGGCAAAATCAATAAGCATGAACCTAAAAAGAGAAATAAAGACTGTCCAATTGAATGGGCAGACGAGAATCTGGCTGGAAGATCAGACTGGAAACCCAAACTTCGAAAAGAAGCTGAAACCGTAAACAGGATGAAGGAGAACAGTAAACGATGGACGAGCATTAATCTGAATCGCGAGGAAAGACTAAATAAGAAACATAAAGAACTAAAACAAAATATAGCCGAACAAGACCTTTGAAAACAATGGAAGCCAGTTTTACAAAAATGTAAACGGAGAAAGAACAACAACAGAATAACCGGACCCGACAGAAACAAAACATTTCTGGAGCAACATATGGGAAAAGGCTGAAGATCACAACAAAAATGCTAAATAACTGAAAAACATGCAAGATATACTACAAGAAATTGAAGAAGGTACAGAAACAGAAATTAATAAAGAAACTATTAAGACAATACTAAACTGGAATAAATGTGTACTGGTTAAAAAAATTCACGACCCTACATGAAAGGCTAGCACAGAAACTGAGGGGATATACATACGTACCAGAGTGAATGACCAAATGTAGGACGACGCTCATATAAAAAGACGCCAAGAAGGGAACGACTCTAAGCAATTACAGACCAATAACCTGTTTACCAACAATGTGAAAAATCCTAACGGCACAACTGAGAGAGCAAATTTACCATTCCCTGAACATCCGTTGGCTACTTCCCGAGGAACAAAAAGGATGCCAGAAAGGGAAAAGAGGGACGCATGATCTGTTATAAATAGACCAAAAGATCCTGAAAGAAGTTAAAAGCAAGAAAAAGAACATATCTATGGCATGGATTTAATACAAGATAGCCAACCTACGACAGAATCCCTCAAGCATGAATAATTGAATGCTTAAAAATATACAAGATACCCGACAGGATTATTAATCTTATCAAGAAAGCAATGGTAATAAGGAGATTAGAACTGACAGCTGGAGGACAATACTTGACAGAGATAAAAATACAGAGAGGCATTTTCCAAGGAGACTCACTACTGTTTATCATATCCATGATGCCACTCAACTACATATTCAGGAAATGTGATGCCGGATAGAAGTTTTTAGGCAGAGAACAAAGAATACACCATCTCATGTACATGGACGACCTTAAGCTATTTACAAAAAGCAAAAAGCAACTGGAAAAGCTGATAAATACGACCAGAATCTTCAGCCAGGACATTCAAATGTAATTCGGAATAGGAAAGTGTGCATTGCTAGAGATTAAAAAAAAGGAAAGCTAGAGACGACTGGGTGCATGGAACTATCCAACCAAGAGCAGATGAGGGCACTAGATGAACAAGACAGCTATAAATATTTGGGAGATTTGGAAGCAGACACAATGAAATCAACAGAAATGAAAGAGAAGATTGGAAAAGAATATCTGAGAAGAACAAGAAATCTCTTAGAAACAAAATTATATTGCAGAAACCTAATCAAAGGAATAAATACATGGGCAGTATCACTAATAAGATACTCTGGACCATTCATAAGTTGGATAAAAGAAGAACTCAGGCACCTTGACCAGAGGACTAGAAAATTAATGACCATGCACAACGCACTACATCCAAAAGATGATACAGACAGACTTTACGTGAAGAGAAACGAAAGGGGAAGAGTATTGGTGAGTATAGAAGACTGTGTGGACGACACTAAAAAATAGCTGGAGGAATACATAAACCAGAACACAGAAAGGCTGATCACCGCAGCAAGAGACACCGTCCCAACGAACAACTCAGGAAATACCGAAACCGGACACAAATAGACAAGAAAAGAAAAGTGGGAAGAAAACAACTACATGGGCGTTTCATAAGAATAACAAGAGAAGAGACGCACGAAAAAAGTTGGGCATGGCTGAGAAAAGGACATCTGAACAGAGAAACGGAATCCCTACTGACGGTTGCACAAAGCAATGCGATTAGGACCAACTACATTAAAGCTAAAATAGATAAAACCCAGTAAAACAGTAAATGCAGATTGTGCAGACAAAGAGACGAAACAGTAAATCACATAAGTGAATGCCCAAAACTGGCCCAAAAAGAATACAAAAATAGTCATTACTGCGTGGGGAAAGCGGTACACTGGGAGCTATGCAAACAAATGCAATTCGAATACTCGAACAAATGGTACAAACATAAACCAGATACAGTAGTCGAAAACGAAAAACATAAAGTCCTATAGGATATAAAGATACAAACAGCTAAACTCATATAAGCAAGGAGACTGGATGTCATAATAGTCAACAAGAAAGAAAAATCCTGCCAAATCGTCGATTTTGCCGTTTCAACTGACCACAGGGTGAAGACTAAGGAGACAGAAAAACGAAGCAAATAAACGAACTTCTCAGAGAATTGAATGCAAGGTGCAATAGGAAAAAAAGTTTCACATAAAGAGTACTACAAGAGCTATAAGAACAGAAACTGCAAAAAATTTCATAAACTACCGCCCTCCCCCCCAAGTAGTGGCACCAGCCTCGACTGATACCACACAAAACAGTCGTGAATGGTCAATGAGGATGTGTTTGCATTAGAATTGGTTGGTACCACAGAAAAAGTCGCGAAGGCTTAAGACGGATAGAAATACCGAAAAGTGAGAATACCTTACAGACATTTACTGGAAGAGCATGGAGAGTACTGGTATCCTGGGAAGACTTATTGTCATTCAGATTCCAGAGAAAACGAACAGCCGTTATCAACGAGAATGTAAACGGCTGTTGCAAGAATTCAAAGTGATTTACAACAGTGATTGAAAAGAATTAAGAATACTGAAAATCTGAAGGAACTGTTGTCACTAAGACTCTAAGAAACATAAAGCTAAGTGAAATAATATATATATATATATATATATATATATATATATATATATATATATATATATATATATATATATATTATTTATCTACCTCCCACGGCGGTAAGATGTGACACAAGGTCGGGAAAGTGGGATTTGATAAACCAGCGCCCGAGAAGGTGAGCACTCTGGCCATTAAAAATTGCCTGGGCAGCCCCGTCGGCATTCCCCGGTAGAGGCGCCTCAGGCAGTAAGCAATAAACTTACTCCTCCCCAAAGAGGGGAGGCAAAGCCTGGGAAGGTGGACCTCCTAGAACTGCACAGGACATACCCATAAACCGGCGTAAATCAAGCCCCGAAGGCCAAGACAATACAAGTCTCTGGGGTGCAGTATCCATCGGAACAGATACTACACTTTGATCTTGACCAAAGGCCGTGAAGAAAAATATATATATATATATAATAATATTTATAACCTACAGACATCGATGTTTCATGCTAACGCAATCTTCAGTGCATGAAGCTAATTCCTAATAGTCGGGGGGGGGCGAACCCCGAACACAAATCGCCACTGATTTGTAGTCAAGACTCTTAACCCCTCGGCCATAGTGAACTAGTTATTAATTAGGGAGGAATTTAACTTGGTAAATAGCGAATCGGCGACTAAATTTACCCAAGCAGTTTAGAGTGATCAACGATTGTATTCGGATCGTGCATTTCGCTATTAGTACTGCTTGTTATTAAAGTCACTCAGAGTGCCCGGCCTATGGTGGAGGGGGCTTATAATAATATTTATAAATAAATATTAATTATTTATTACCTACAGACATCGATGTATCATGCTAACGCAATCTTCAGTGCAGGAAGCTAATTCCCAACGGTCAGCGGGCGCGAACCCCGAATGTATATATATATATATATATATATATATATATATATATATATATAGAGAGAGAGAGAGAGAGAGAGAGAGAGAGAGATAGATAGATAGATAGATAGATAGATAGATAGATAGATAGATAGATAGATAGATAGATAGATAGATAGATAGATAGATAGTGTTTATTCTCCAAAATAAATTAATTTGCAAATGCTTGAGAGCATAGTTTACCTTGTGATTTGACCGAAAGGAGAAGGGACACCGATTAATACATTTTCCCAAAAGTATAAGTGAAAGTGATGCAGTATCGCAAACATAACTCGAGATCAAAATCCGTGCGGTAATTCACAACCGCCACATACACACATCACATAGCTGGCTACATCACACCCCGGCATATGAATTATTGAAGTCCCGCTCTGAAATCTTAAGTAGGTGTTGTCACACTAAAAATATCTATAAATATGTCCTTATTAAACTTCCGAATTATTTGCAAATGTGCATGCAATACAAATACATGAACCAACCTTTGTCGTTCAAACCGACCTCTGTCGTCTCTAGGTTTCCTAGAAACATATTTTTTGAAGTCCTTACTTATAAAAATTGTCACCGATTCACTGTTCATCTACAGAAGCATACGGCAGCAAAAATATATCAACTGGCCTCGTCGAGAAAGCGGAAGCGACATCTTTGCAGTAAAAAATAAAGCATTTGCCTCATAGTAAGTGATTAAGCCCCGGGGTAGGAATGTGGATGGGGCCTAAAAGAATGGTGAGGTTGGGGATTGAAGGCGAGTGATGAATTCAGACCGAGTGAGAGTCCGACATAGGATATCTCTTACCCTGCGACTCCCCACCCTATTTCGGTTCAGTCTTGTTACTCTCTCTCTCTCTCCCCCTCTCTCTCTCCCTCTCTCTCTCTCGCTCTCTCGCTCTCTCTCTTTCTTTCTTTCTTTCTTTTCCGACCCGATCGTTGTTTCGGCCATGTTTTAATACCCAGTGAACGTGACGCGTTGTCTGCTTTGGGCGGCTTGATGCAAAGATCGGAGGCAGATTAAGACGGATAATCTGCAAGAAATGGAGTTTGCAGGCGCCACGTTATCACAACTTGCCAGCAACACCATCAGTCGGTGCGATGCACGGGTGGGGTGGCGAGGAGGGGGAGGGATAGGTTGGACTCTTACCCCACCCCCGCAGCTCCATTCCTATCCTCATTTCCACCGTCCCACCACTGTGCACACCACGACACATGAATTACTCTAATAACAGCACTGCGGGGGGGGGGGCAAATGAAGAAAAGAAAATGTAAACGGAGAAGATAAATAAAGGAGAGAAGTGGGAAGAGGTAATAAAGGACGAGTATGAGGGAAGAAGAAGAAGAAGAAGAAGAAGAAGAAGAAGAAGAAGAAGAAGAAGAAGAAGAAGAAGAAGAAGAAGAAGAAGAAGAAGACAATGACGACAAGGAGGAGGGCGAGGAGAAGAAAAGAAAATGAATAAGGAGAATGAGGAAGATAAGGAGAAGAAGAAAATGGCGACGGCGATGCTGGAGTAATAATAATAATAATAATAATAATAATAATAATAATAATAATAATAATAATAATAATAATAATAATAATAATAATAATAATAATAATAATCGATAAAAAACGGCTGTTGCGAAAACTCAAAATGATTTGCCATGGGGATCAAAAGAAGTGGCCGAGTTAGAAGTGAAGAAGAAGAAGAAGAAGAAGAAGAAGAAGAAGAAGAAGAAGAAGAAGAAGAAGAAGAAGAAGAAGAAGAAGAAAAAAGAAGAAGAAGAGGAAGAGGAAGAAGAAGAATAGCAAGGAGAAAGAAGTTATTTAAAAGTCAGATAAAGATAAAGAAATGAAATAGAGTAAAATGAGAAAAAGACACGAAAAGAGGAAAAATTTTTTAAAAATATAGAAAAAAAGAAATTTGAGACACAAAAACTGCAGACAAAGTGAGAGAGAAAGAAAGAGAGAGAGAGAGGGAAATCAAATGAAGAAAAAAAACAAAAGTAGCAATGGAAAAAAAAAAGATGAAAGAAAGGACAAATAAACCAAGAGATGAAACGATGAAGATCAAATGAAAAATGCGACAAGATTGGAAATACATTTTTTCCGACGAAAATGTATGCAAAATTATTTGGAGACGAGAGAACGAAAAATGCGACAAGATTTGAAATACATTTTTTCGGACGAAAATGTATGCAAAATTATTTGGAGACGAGAGAACGAAAAATGTTTTGAAGAAGAAAAGATATGATAGATCCGCGATAAAGACGATTAAATAAAAAGTTACAATAAAATAAAGAAAAGGCGGAGAATCTAAATAAAAAGAGCGGGAAAGAAAGCGCAGGAAAGAAAGCGCGGGAAAGAAAGCGCGGGAAAGAAAGCGCGGGAAAAAAACAGAGATAATGAAAAAGAATTGATTGGAGATAAGAAAAAACTTAAGACGAGAAGAATTCCAAGCCGAGAAAAAGCACCACAAAAAAAGTCAGACAGAAATCGTCTGCTTCGTTCGTGTTCCAACCACTTTGCAAACTTATGTCTTTTGGTTATTCACCTCCTTTTTAGTATATTCCGAACTCGCCAATGCTTTTTCATTTTCTCTGATCTTTCGTACGATCATTTATTTATTTTTTTGCTTACCATTACAATCCGAAGACAAATAAACACATGTTACGCATGCGCCAACTATCAGACAACAGAAACGTTGATCTACTGATTCAAACCGCCTATAATAATAAAATAAATAAAATAGTTCGATTATAAAAGATAGTTTGCAATCCTTAAATATAACTACCTATATAAGATCCAGATACGTCCTAAGATGGAGTACCGCTCCCACATTTGAGGAGACGCAGTTAACAACAGAGTACAAAATCGATTTCCGAATCTCGGAGGAGATAATCTCCTTCGTTCCAAGGAACCTATTTTTCACAGAAAAAAATGGGGGTGACAGTGGTTAAGTGGGTTTCGACACGGACTAAAGACCTGGGTGTTACAAGTTCGAATCCAGTCGGCTCCACAGTACCACTTTCACTTATGATAGATATCTCCTGAATATTCTTAACCAATATACCTATGAAAACAATTTTATATACAACTTATGATTTTTTTTTTGATTAGACATTAAATTCATTCAGCAAAAGTATTTAACGACACGGACTGAAGACCTGGGTGTTCCAAGTTCGAATCCAGTCGGTTCCACAGTACCACTTTCACTTAGGGATGTTGGCAACCTTCTCGTGGTCCTTCCTGTAAGTACCCGATGTCTTTCTAGAAAGATGTCTATCTAGAAAAACATCGGGGAAACTAATGCCAACACCAGAATCATCTGATTCACACGAAAGAAGAAGAAGTTTTGTTGTGATGGAAGATTCGTGAGGAACCCACCTAGTTAATTTCCATACTGAGCTTTCTGCGACGAATGATGATAGAATGGTCGACATTGAAGTCTTCGGATAACATGCCAGTTATGAAGCTTTTGTCCTCTTCCACTGTGTCCAAAAGTATCCGGTCATTGATATTTCATTGTCGACCTTTTCCTTATTCATGTGCAAGGTTTGTAGCACCAGATTTGAACTTTCTGAAGAAGAATCTTTTAACTTGAATTTTGCTGATTTTTACTTAGCTACAAAATGTATTGAGATCGCGAAATGACTGCTGAAAGTTCAACATTTCTCGAAATGGTAGACCATAATATGACGAATGTGTGAATATGATTTTCGATACGCATTTTGAGAGAGGACGATTTTATTTATTTCCCTCGAACGACAGGAAGATTAGACACAAAGTCGGTAAAGTAAGAGTTGTAAAGCGATCGCCCTAGAGAAAGAGCACTCTGGCCGTCAAAAAATGCCTGGGCAACCCCGTCGACATTCCCCAGTAGAAGCGCCTCAGGCGATTAGCAATAAACTAACTCCTTCTCAAAAGGTAAAGACTTGGGGTGTTGATCTCCTAGAACTTCACAGAATCGTACCTCAGTCCGACAAAGAACAAAGCCACACTAGCATCACCAAGACTCTGTGCGTCTGATTCTTGCAAGAGGCTCTGAAAAGAGAGGATTGGTTTTATGAAAAGAATTACACAAACCGTCATTTTTCTATGGTGTTCGTTGAATAAAACTTATTGATAAACAACGCAATAATCATGCACAAATCCAATAAAATCCAACAAAATAAATTTGGGTTACGAAATAATTTAATGTCAGATCCTACTAGATATAGGCTTTAGACACATTATAGTCCCTCTTAAGACAGTCACAAGCAACTCATGGTTAAGAAAAGATGTGCATAATTTGGTCATTTAAGTAATCTTTTCAGATGAAACGACTGTCGTTTGCTTCTTCGTGTATGATTAAGTGCCAGTAATCTGTCCGAAAGAAATATATCAATGACATAAATTGATGAGAACGACAAACGAACAACGCCCTTAACGTTGGCCTTTTTGCTAGGAACAAAGTGTAGTATCTGTTCTGATGCTACGCTTCGATTATTTTGTCCTCGGTAAGTCAGGAAATCCTTCTAGACTGATGCAATTTTATTTTTGTTCCAATCTAGAATGCCCCATTTTGTGCAGCTCGATTTTCACAACATTAAATTCTGATCTTGTGTCTAACTCTGCCCTCGTAAAGAGGCAAGTAAATAGGAGAACCCTAACCCTCTTTCTGGTAGATAACATTTGAATCTCTGCATTTAGTATTTTTTTGTTTCAATCTCAAATGATAGCCAATAGCATTACGACTTTCAGCCACGCGTGTTGCTTCTATAATACGTAAATTCTTATGAATCAGCAGGATATGAGTTTGTTGACCGGTTCGATTTTTTGGAAGGTTGCCAACATCCATAAGTGAATTTCGAACGTAACCCTTTATTTAACCCACAGTGATAGATTTTTCTCGTTCTATCAGCCATGGATGGGTAGAAGTGTCAATGGCACCCGTGTGGTAACGGTTAAAAGCGCTAATTAACAATCAGTGTAAATGACAGTGTTCTGAAGGTTGAGAGTTGAGAGAGAGGGATGTCTGAACGGCTACTTACCAAAATTCATGATTAACTGCGACATCTAAAGAACACAGCGTGGCCGTAGAACGATTGACACAGCAACTAGTCGGCACCCATGTGAACCTCGTAACATCGGATTAAATTTAGTGACCCAGAATACAACACTGAATGACTCTCCGTAACACGATTGTATAACACAGACAAACAATATAACTTAGATGACGACGCTGAAAAAAAGAGTCACTTTTTCTGTGTATGCTCATATAGACATTAAGACATTAGAGAGCGGTTAAATAAACATATAGTGAAACGGGGACGACGGAAGTACATAGATAGCTAAGTGAAAGATCGGTGACTTGTTCAGTTAATTACAAATTACGTCTAATTAGATCAATTAAAACAGAGTTTTATAACCTGACAAAGTCAGAACAAAAGTATATTTTAGAATGTATTTTATGTCATTAAAGTATATAGGAATCAGCTTTAGAGAAACAAACTGTAGTTGACTCAGATTTAGTATAATATGCAAATATCTATATAGAGAGTGACCCGCAAAAAACGGTCTCCAACTTTCGATGGGTCTTATTTCAGAACGTGAAAGCATGTGTTCGAAATGACTTTAATTAAGCTCTGTGCATTTCTTGAGGTTCAACTCAAATTTGATATCCTTAAAAAAACGACTAATATATGTATCTAACTTTCTCCTTGGTGGCTTTCTTCAGCTCCGTGATGATCCGGGTTCTCCACGCATAGTGCTGTTATTAAGGTAGTCCCGGAAAAAATAAATATCGGGGTTGCTATGGTCTGGGTTGTGGGGGGCCCACCCAAAATAAATCTAGAAACTGAAGTCTCCAAAGTTTTCTGTCAGCTAAACTTGTGACTTATACGAGATGTGATAACTTGCTCCATCATGCTGTAACCAAAACTCGACCATAAGCAACGGGTAGATAGTCTGCAGTTCATTCCTGCACACATTGTTTCGGACTATTCTGAACTATCGATCAGCTATCGATCAGCTCAGCTGTACATTTCTTGGGGGGCTCCTTGAATGGCTTGGACGATTGACCCTAACTGCAGTGAGGTTCGCCACTGCCCCATAGTTCTCGGAATTGTCTACTCAATCCTGAATGCCCCACTTGAAGGAGGATTTTTTCACATTTGAACTGATGCACGAATGTCTCCTGCACTTTCGTGAACGAGCCTGTCTTGTAATAAGGTTTGGCGCTGTATATTCTTACACCAGGCTCTCATTGATATCTAGTTATGTTCATAGTTTTTGCTTTGGCCATGTTCTGCAAAATGAGGGCAATTGATGAATTAATGAAGGATATATAACAAGGGCTGTAAGCGGGGGCCCATTTAGTTTTTAAGTGACCCTGTATGTGTGGGTGTGTGTTCTTCGTAATATTTTTATAACAATCTAATAAACAATAATTAGTATAGCTACTCGTCTTGGCCTTTTGGCCAAGATCAAAGTGTAGTATCTGTTCCGATGGATACTGCACTCCATAGACTGGTATTGTCTTGGCTTTCGGGGATTGATTTACGCCGGTCTATGGGTCTGTCTTGTGCAGTTCTAGGAGGTCCACCCTCCCAGGCTTTGCCTTCCCTTTTTGGGGAGGAGTAAGTTTATTGCTTACTGTCTGAGGCGCCCCTACCGGGGAATGCCGACGGGGCTGCCCAGGCAATTTTTAATGGCCAGAGTGCTCACCTCTCGGGCGCTGGCTTTTCAACCCCTCCTTTCCCGACCCGACCTTGGGTCACATCTTACTTGTGGGAGTAAGATAAAACTGGCCTTGTACCTAACCTCCTGGAGAGGAGTAAATAAATACTCGTCTAGGAGAAAGAAAACAACAAAATAATACCTACCCATCATGTAAGTATCTGATATATCTCATAATGTACGCCTGTGCATGAAACAATATCTGGTGGAGAGAGTGGGTCATGTTGTTCTACAATCCGTGATTCATTAAAATCAAATCTATTTTTGAAGATTTTCTAGATCGTATTTAGTACTTATTTGTCAAAGCAACGAAAAAAATTTACGTATAAAAATCATAATTTGCTTGTGTTTCAATATTTTATTGCGATAAATAAAAGATTGTATATTAAGTCAGTTTAATTGTTAAGACACACGATTAAATGGCCGTTTCAATTTTGTTTTTCCCTCTACATCACGCCCTTCCTCTCACATCGTGTTTCATCAAACCGTATTTCAGAAGGGCCCTTAAGGGAGGAAAGGATGACTGCGCATGTTCAATAATCGGAAAATCAAAGGGACAAAGTCAATGTTGCAATGGACATGGAGGTTGGGGAGAAGTATATCTTTCAATGACAGAAAGGAAGAGCGAAATGCTGCGACTCCGAAAAATTCCGATTTGA
>OY744524.1:3497172-3522172 GCA_963556195.1 Sepiola atlantica
AGCGCCCGAGAAGGTGAGCACTCTAACAATTAAAAATTGCCTGAGCAGCCCCGTCGGCATTCCCCGGTAACTACCCCTCAGGCAGTAAGCAATAAACTTACTCCTTCCCAAAGAGAGAAGGCAAAGCCTGGGAGGGTTGACCTCCTAGAACTGCACAGGACAGACCCATAGGCCGGCGTAAATCAAGCCCCCAAGGCCAAGACAATACCAGTCTATGGGGTGCAGTATCCATCGGAACAGATACTACACTTTGATCTTGGCCAACAAAGGATCAGTTCCCTTCTCTCTCTTATTTGATTAATAACGCCATCCCTTAGTCACATAATCAACAACCCCGGTGATCCCCCATCTCTTTTTCAATGGATGACGTCATTCTCCAGGTCAGAGGTCGCCTGGATAAAGGATTTTTCCACCTCTTACTATTATGTGATTGATGACGTCATCATTTAGTGATGTCATCCACTGTGCCCGGTTATCCTCCATCTCTGTTTTAATGGATAAAATCAGCCTTTAATGACGTCATCAAATGTGCATGGGAACAAACAAGCAAGCAAGGCAGATCTACAGTTTTAGCAGTATATGAATAGATGTACGATACTCATGTGTCACCGTTTATCAAGGCCTATCGGGTACTCGAGGATAAGGGTTAATGACATTATAAGTTGGCTATGAACAACACCCTGAGAGGATTAGAAGCGATAGCTGAATTAATCAGAATTATTATTTATGCAGATGGTTCAACAAGAATTTGTTAACATTGGACTTGAAAACGACCATGTTGTAGTCAGACGGGAAGCAGCCCCATGGAATTGTGTTCCACAGATGGAAAGTTCTTGGAAAATAACTTTATTCATGGATATTCCATTTATGGTACTTATGCAGTTTACGGACTGGGCTATTTTTTTAGATAGGATTTTCAAGTTAAACTCAATTTTTACAGTATATTTTGTTTATAAAAATGTTAGCTGAAAGTACAGAATAGTTAATAAAGCCTCGGCCTTTGCCCATTTTGGGAATGGATTTCTAAATAATAACAGTATTATTTCAGCCCGGCCCGTTAACCCCATTTTGTTTTAGGTACGCAGAGAGGAGAAATGAAAATTCTTTACAATGGTTATACCTAGACAATTTTTGCAGTACAGAGGGATCAGAGATCGAATCTCAGTTGAGCACCTGCCATGGACTTAACGATAGAGTAGAAAAAGACAAGCAACGTCTCAGAATGTAGGCAAGAGAAGAAGAGATCAGCCCCATTAGATTTTTAAGTCGATTTTGTACTCTGTCAAAACAGGAAAGAGTGCTCTCACACATCTAACCCCGTTCTTCGTAAATAGCGAACTAGCTTATTTGAATTGTAGCAGATTAGAACAATGATATATTTACTTTGTTTTTGTTTTTTAGGTTTTCATGTGTCGACGAATACTACTTTTCTTACATGTTAATCTTTCAGAGATATGCTAGTTTGGTATGGTAGTTTTGTTTTACGGCATATCAACCCTTTTGGGTTATTTAATGCCGAATCTGGTCTTGTTTTCTTCTCTTTTTTGTTTCTTTCCCCTTTTAATATCTGTTTCTATTTAACCCATAGTTGGGACCCTAACAGGTACTACCACTCCGAGTCAGGGTGGACCTGGGAGCAATGGTAATTAAGAGGAGGCTCCACATTCCCCAAAGTCCGTAAGCCGGATCTCACCATCGGATGTAGTTTAAGGTCATATCCAGGACCGGGAGTAGGGTAGGAAAAATAAAAATAAAAAAGGGGAGGGAGAAAGGGAGAGGGGCTGTTGTTTTTGTTTTTGGTTTTGTAGAACATAATTAAGATTTACAAACAAAAAAAACAAAAAAACGTCAATGTAGGTGAATTTCGTCTCAGGGAGCCACAGGGCAGCCTGATCTGGTATCACCAGTTCAGAGATATGTATTTTACACATTTAATATGATCATAAATTATCTGTTACTGCCCGGCGTATTTCGAGACTTAACTTATTTCTGTTATAATAATACATGAGGAATATCACAGCAAACTTCAATGCAGAAACACAGAAGTTCACAAATTAATTCATTAAAATGGCTGACTTGTTTTATAAAA
This sequence comes from Sepiola atlantica, assembly GCA_963556195.1. Classification (NCBI taxonomy): domain Eukaryota; kingdom Metazoa; phylum Mollusca; class Cephalopoda; order Sepiida; family Sepiolidae; genus Sepiola; species Sepiola atlantica. Next base: position 3,499,262 of record OY744524.1, read on the forward strand.
ACCCGAAATATATTGTGAAGTTTCGTCGGACTGGATTGTTTAACACTGCTATGACAGCATACTAAAATATGTCCGCTTGTATAGACATAAATAGACTTCAATTCTCCCCTTTCCCCCATGGGTGTTGCGTTGGCCGCATTGGTAGAGGTTTAGACTTGAACGTTACAGTAGACTAGGGTCTGGGTTTCGAATCGTGCGACCGTCAGAACACTCATCCTTGACACTGATGATTCTCGGAAAAGAATGAAACACATGTGTATGTGGATAAGAATTGAAAAATTATTTATAATAATATGTTAATCTTTCATATATATATATATATATATATATATATATAGTACACGTATTGTATTAGTTTCTGTAGATGTAAATACGTTGAAACTCCAGTGTTTATAAAAAGTGTTCAATAACAAGTAGAGCTGTTCTTACGTATACATTGTTATTTATACAAACATTTCGGTTGTACTCTTCACAGAGGTTGACTCTCTTTGAAGGGTACAACCAAAACATGTATGCACATATGTAACCAATAATGTTTGTATAAATAAAAATTTATACTATATATATATTTAATGTATCCACATAAAATTTTATAAAGAGATATAATTTTCTATGTATCAATTTTCAGTATTTACTTAAACAGTGCTCGATACGTAAGTAGAGCTAGGTAGTAAGCTATGAAAATATATCCCCGGGGATGAAACGCGGGAGCCTCTTTGTAGCTAAATTGCCATAAATATATTTTCATAGCTCACTATATATATATATATATATATGATAATTTTATTTACACAGACATGTACAAAATCTGCGACACTCAGATCATATTTGGAGAGAATGAAATATGATCTGAGGTTAAGATCGGATTCTAACTCTGCCTGATGAGATCTCAGTTTATAGTAACTGTTGATCGATAACATCGGCATGCCAGTGTCGCAGATTTTGTACATGTCTGTGTAAATAAAATTATCATATATAAAGCTCTATTTTGATATTGAGCACTTTTTATAAACCCGGTTAAAATTCTCTGGATTACTACCCTGTGGATATTTTTTACCTGGATTATTACCATTATTATATATATATATATATATATATATATATATATATATATATATATATATATATATATATATATATGTGTGTGTGTGTGTGTGTGTGTGTATATATATATATATATATATATATATATATATATATATATAGCTTACTATATATATATATATATATATATATATATATATATATATATATATATATATATATATATATATATATATATATATATATATATATATATATATATATATATATATATATATAAGCCTTATTTCCAAGCGGGAAGTAACTAGAATTACTCCCCTTTAAGTAGTTTTGTTTGACAAGACGAATCAAGACAGTCCGCCATGTTGGATTTAACTTTAATATTACCGAAAATAGTTACTATTAATTTTTATTTTAATTTACACAAGAAACTCACATAAATCATTATTTTCTAACGAATAATATTTTAGGAAATAATGCTGAAAAATGTTTCTATGCAAATATTTTATTATTGAATTTCACGTGGGAAGTTTTAACTTGTTATGAAAATTCTCAATGTCCACATTTACATTTACAGAATATTTTTAATTATTTATTGAACGTTTAAAAGTACGAATGCAGCGTAAATATGTTTAACTAATTATTTTTCTAAGTGAATTAATCTTTCAACCGTTTAGGATATTCAAAAATTGTAAATATTCATTTCATACGCAATTTGGTACGATAGAATCTAAAGTATAAAAATAAAAAGAATTTTTTTTTGTCTCAAGAGAAAATTGATAACAGTACCTGCGCGGGTAGTTTATAATGAAGAATGGGATGCGCAATGCCCGACCGCATCCTTTCGGAATCGGCATTGCTCGAGTCTAGTCGGAAGAAAAAGTCCAAAGCGACTGGAAACAGATAGTAACTGGTAAGATAGATTGGCTTTATTTGGGAGTTTTCTATTTCCGTTACTTGTCGCAGGGCCTAGGGGTTAGACTTTAATCCAGAGCTGGAATGTTTATATATGGATTCATATATTTCCCAAGAATTTATATTTGTAAACGCGATGCAGTAGCCACAACAAAACTTGAACGCGGCACGCCAAGCTCACAGATCGCGCCTATAACCACAACAGTACACAACTATTTTAAAATGGTAGAATAGGCGTTCAATATGGTAAAAGTATCTAGTGTCTAAATCGTGCTATTGTGAAAACTCTAGTTGTAAGTAACTTGTTAGTAAGTAAGTAGTAAGTAAGTAACTTGTTAGTAAGTAAGTAGTAACTCTAGTAGTAAGTAACTGGTAAGTAAGTAAGTAGTAAGTAAGTAGTAAGTAAGTAAGTTAGTAGTAAGTAAGTAAGAAGTAACTTTAGTAGTAAGTAACTTGTAAGTAGTAAGTAAGTAGTAACTAAGCAAGTAACTAGTAAGTTAGTAAGTAGTAACTCTAGTAGTAAGTAACTAGTAAGTAGTAAGTAGTAAGTAAGTAGTAAGTAAGTAGTAAGTAAATAAGTAGTAAGTAAGTACGTAAGTAAGTAGTAACTCTAGTAGTAAGTAACTAGTAAGTAAATAAGTAGTACGTAAGTAAGTTTTAACTCTAGTAGTAAGTAACTAGTAAGTAAGGTATGGTTTGGTAGTTTTGTTTTACGGCATATCAACCCTTTTTGGGTTATTTAATGCCGAATCTGGTCATTATAGTAAAAGATTTATGCTTCAAGTTCTAAATATAAAATAAAAAAGGGGAGGGAGAAAGGGAGAGGGGCTGTTGTTTTTGTTTTTGGTTTTGTAGAACATAATTAAGTTTTACAAAAAAAAAAAAAAAAAACGTCAATGTAGGTGAATTTCGTCTCAGGGAGCCACAGGGCAGACTGATCTGGTATCACCAGACTAGTAAGTAAGTAAGTAGTAAGTAACTAGTAAGTAAGTAAGTAAGTTTTAACTCTAGTAGTAAGTAACTAGTAAGGTAGTAAGTAAGTAGTAAGTAAGTAAGTTTTAACTCTAGTAGTAAGTAACTAGTAAGTAAGTAAGTAAGTAAGTTTTAACTCTAGTAGTAAGTAACTAGTAAGTAAGTAAGTAAGTTTTAACTCTAGTAGTAAGTAACTAGTAAGTAAGTAAGTAGTAAGTAAGTAGTAAGTAAGTAAGTTTTAACTCTAGTAGTAAGTAACTAGTAAGTAAGTAAGTAGTAAGTAAGTAAGTAGTAAGTAAGTAAGTTTCAACTCTAGTAGTAAGTAACCGGTTGTGAACAACGATGGTGATTGTAGACAGCACAGAAATAAATTAGGATTGAAAAACATTAAACAAAGCTAAGCTGGGTAACGGGTAGTTGTATTTTTCTTTTACTAAGAAAATGATCACAAAATATCAAGGCCATATTTCACTCAAGAATAAGAGTTAATGAGAAAGATTGGGTTCGAATACTTGTGGGAGCGATGTTTGATAAAAAGACAAGCAAGTTGTAATCTGAAGGTCGTCTTCAAATCTTAGGTAAACAGATTCCTATCAAGAACCGAACCGAAAAGTATTCGAACTTATTCCTCACAATCATTCTATCTTATTAACCTTAATCCTTGCGTGGAATTTGTCCTCGATTAATGGTAACCATTTTGTTTTGTAAAAAAATATATGTTTATAGCTCCACATATAGTTTCGTACTTAGTACATAATTCCCGCCAAAAACCTTCTATAAATACTAACACATGGTCTAGACCTGATTAACCTCATTCCCCCGAAGATGGACCCAGATGGTTCCGAAAGTACTTGGGAGACAAATCTAAACTATGGTAAATTCATCAGCCAATTCTCCTCCGAAACTAAGATCCTAATTCAGACTATTGAAAGGATCTACCAAAGGATATCTGGACATGAGTTGTCTCTTATATTCAACAAAACTTGCCTACAAGAGAAGATTCTGCCTAGATATACAAATTTTAAAAAACTATATATAAACCGTCCGTTCCGTACGGCCAATGTGTGGTCTGATTATTTTAATATCCTAAAGAGATAATAATTTTAAAAAATGAATAATCTGAGCGGAAGTGAAAATGTACCCTCGATCCAGATTTAAACTAACTATTGTACATATACTTGAGATTCTATCGTCATCTTCTCTTGAAAATATTTCACTTGGTTGTTTTCATAGCAACAAAAACGTTCTTTATTGACATCAGTAAACAGAGAAAGGCGTTTCTTTGTACATGTGTCGGTGTGTGTGTGTGTGTGTCTGTGTCTGTGTGTGTCAGTCAAATGATAACTGTCCATCCGAATGAGTGAAGCACCCCACGAATTAAGGATCAGCAAATATCTTGTTTATAATCGACAAAGTGTCACGTGATAAGAAGTTGGTGGCGCCAAACTGTCGGACAAGTGCAGACATTTTTTTTTTGTTTTGTTTTGTTTTATAATCACGTGGTTTTCTCATCACGGACTCAAATTAGACCTTGATTGTGCATCTCGGAAAAGAAATAGCACATGTGTGTGTATGTGTGTGTGCATATACATGAGATGATCATAAGTGCATATGCCTGTCTTAAGCTGTGTGGTGTGCATGTGCGAAAGATGGAGAAGGAGAAATAGAGGGATTCAGTTGCATGTAAAGCCTGGCTACTTATCATCCCCACACCATTCGCCACCCGATACTCCCGTTCTTTCTCGAAACTTATTCAGAGAAGCCCCAATTGTTCTTAGCTGACCATCTGTATATGCCTATATATGCCTACGTGACAAAAATGACCTCGAGAAAGAAAATAAAGACAAGATAATAATTATCGTAATGATAAAATGAAAGGCAAATACAAGACGAGAAAAGTGATTCTACGAACTAACAAACATATGCCCCCACCGGTCGCATATCTTTTAGTATAAAATATAATGTAAGTGTTGCGTTTGCTGATAAACGGCGGATTATGACAATTTCTTGTTGGCGTAAGCAACCATCCTCAAAAAGGTTGAGCTAATACTTGAGAGGGTGGTATCATGCCCACAAAACAGATACTATACTACTCCCCAAGAAAAGGAAGATGTAATGCTTAGGAGGATGGTATCATGACCACAAAACAGATACTATACTACTCCCCAAGAAAAGGAAGATGTAATGCTTAGGAGGATGGTATCATGACCACAAAACAGATACTATACTACTCCCCAAGAAAAGGAAGATGTAATGCTTAGGAGGATGGTATCATGACCACAAAACAGATACTATACTACTCCCCAAGAAAAGGAAGATGTAATGCTTAGGAGGATGGTATCATGACCACAAAACAGATACTATACTACTCCCCAAGAAAAGGAAGGTGTAATGCTTAGGAGGATGGTATCATGACGAACGGGCATGTACTACATTAAAAAGAAGGAGGTAATGCCTGGGAGAATAGTCTCATGACGAACGAACATATATTATACTACCCCTCTCTGAATTGAGCATTGAAAGATGGTACAATAGAACATCAAAAGAAGTAATAGTATAGTGTCGGCTTCAGACTAGTAAGAATCAAATCTCCGTCGATAATAGAAGTACAATAGAACATGAAAAGAAGTAATAGTATAGTGTCGGCTTCAGACTAGTAGATACCAAATCACCCTTAATAATAGAAGTACAATAGTACATCAAAAGAAGTAATAGTATAGTGTCGGCTTCAGATTAGTAAGAATCAAATCTCCGTCGATAATAGAAGTACAATTGAACATGAAAAGAAGTAATAGTATAGTGTCGGCTTCAGACTAGTAGATACCAAATCACCCTTAATAATAGAAGTACAATAGAGCATCAAAAGAAGTAATAGTATAGTGTCGGCTTCAGACTAGTAGATACCAAATCACCCTTAATAATAGATAATGTTTTTCAATACATGTTGTCAACCATTCATTGTATGTGGAATCTTCATTACAGTAAGGATAATGTATATTTTAAAAAATGGAAAAATGGACAGACCGCAAAATCAAATCAAAGACGCATCTGTAAACAAATGTTTCGTTTCTTTTATAGCAGAAACGTTTTCAAAGTGAATAGACATAATATTTTTATACATTTTATACATAAGATGAATATAAGTAAGGGAAGAGATAGATAAAGTTTTAATAGAATGTCGGGAGACAGTTGTTTGGCGGCAAGTACTAAAGTTGCTGATTGAACTTGAGAATTGGTTGATGGAAAGGGAGAGTTAGAGGTCAATGGAAGGACATAAAGTTGTTGGGTAAATAAAGTTGTTGGGTAAATAAAGTTGTTGGGTAAATAAAGTTGTTGGGTAGATAAAGTTGTTGGGTAAATAAAGTTGTTGGGTCAATAAAGTTGTTGGGTAAATAAAGTTGTTGGGTCAATAAAGTTGTTGGGTAAATAAAGTTGTTGGGTAAATAAAGTTGTTGGGTAGATAAAGTTGTTGGGTAAATAAAGTTGTTGGGTCAATAAAGTTGTTGGGTAAATAAAGTTGTTGGGTCAATAAAGTTGTTGGGTAAATAAAGTTGTTGGGTCAATAAAGTTGTTGGGTAAATAAAGTTGTTGCGTAAATAAAGTTGTTGGGTAAATAAAGTTGTTGGGTAAATAAAGTTGTTGGGTAAATAAAGTTGTTGGGTAATCTAACACATATCTGGATATTTATATCGGAACACTAAAACATGTGAAATTTCTTATTTTATTTAGTTTCAAGTATGGAAGAAAGACGAAAAAATATAATTCTATGGAAGATCGCAATACTATCTGACATTGTTTTATTTATTAAACATCACGTGTTCTCCAATACAAATTCAGTGTCTTTGAGAGTTCGTATCAATTAATTGCAATTAAATTACATTCAAATTACATGATTCATTTGGAATCAAATGGGCAGAGGCCGAGTTTCCAGAAGCTATGACGACGAGGGAAATCTTTTACAATACCTTAAGGAACGGAATTATGGTTAATCAAAGCTGACGAATCTGAACTTCCGGCCCGGAAGTTCAGATCTGACTTAAAGCGTGGATTTTTACCACACTGTTTTCCCTATAATTATCTGGCCTTTATTTATGTATGACCTCCAAATTGTAGCAGTAGAGATTAGGGAAAGGATCATTGACAGTTATTTCAGATGGCTATGGATGCCCAGAATTTGGGGGTAGTGCCGCGTTATAAGAAACCTCAAATGCACTGCAATGCTACTTTGAAGGGTTCTGTAGCGTTGCTGCTTTGTCGGTTGTTATTGAGTTTCCATTAGAGTCCGGCTCGCGGGGTAACGGCTTCACATAACAATTCAAGTAGGAACACAGAAATAAATAAGAGAGACAACCAGTTGATGCGTGCGCTCCGATCGCTTCCTTCGTAAGAGGTCGATCGACACGTAAGCATTTATTTATATAACATGAGAAATATACAAGGGAGATAACTACAGAATGTAAGGGAGGTAATTAGGATACTTTTTGGATTCGCGTATCTCAGGTGTAAACAGTGTTGCCGTTTCCAAAGGCACGAAAGGCAGTACACTACAGGTTCATGAAGTAATTTTGTGGTCACTAATTCAGGGAAACCCCTAGAGATTCTTTAGAACAAACTGTGGATGCAGATGGCACTGAAGTCGGTACTGGGAAGAAATGGAAGACAGAGAGTAATGAAAATGCTGTGGGGTACAAATCACTCCTATTGAAGAACTAATGGAAGCAACCATCTATAATAAATACCATGGTTGCAAAGACTCAACAGAGGACATTCCTATCATGTGAGAGTCCTCGTACCACGTGTGGTATCTGTTCCGATGGATACTACACCCTATAGACCGGTGTTGTCTTGGCCTTCGGGGCATGATTCCGCCAGTCTATGGGTCTGTCCTGTGCAGTTCTAGGAGGTCCACCCTCCCAGGCTTTGCCTCTCCTCTTTGGGGAGGAGTAAGTTGATAGCTTACTGCCTGAGGCGCCCCTACCGGGGAATGCCGACGGGGCTGCCCAGGCAATTTTTAATGGCTAAAGCGCTCACCTTCTCGGGCGCTGGCTTTTCAAATCCCACTTTCCGACCTTGTGTCACATACTCCTATAGTGGGTAGGTGTTAAATAAAGGACATTCCTATCATGTTTTACCGCATGGTAGGAATCCGGTCATCTCCTACCACATTTAGTGGCGTTACTGTATTGCTATGGTATAAATACATTGTATATTTTAACCTGTCACAATTTGTGGTTGTTATCTTTGTGACCCCTAGCACGGGTCTACAACAGAAAATTAGCTAATCATAGTTTAAAGGACAGTATCAACATGTCATGTTGGCTTGGATTTCTTTCCTGGTACAAAATTGACAAAGCAGAGGTGGCAACTAACCACTACGTAAACATTCGTATTCAAGATAATGCAGCATGGACTCGTTATAAGATTCTTTCATGGCGGAAAATAAGCTGGTCGAAGGTCTGGCACTCTATGCCATTCAGATTCAATTTATTTTCGATCTGCGTGTTATGAACTACCGAATTTTGTGAACTTGTATACATGGGAATAGATTAAGACACAGTGTCAGGAAAAGTACGCTGAAAAAATGTTATATGTCTGATCGCAATTTGCTGATGGAGGGTACCACTGGAAACATGAGCAGGTACTTATAATTTTGACCCATACACTGAGTGCTCTACTTCATGCTAGCAGTTAGAAACCTGAAACGAAGTCAGTTAACCTATAGAAAGTGGTATGACTGGTAATTGAGAGCAGATCTAGAAATACAGAAATATAACATTGGAAATAGCTGAAAAACCGACCTCCTTCACGAAACCGGGTCCAGTTGAACCCCAAAGAATAAATAATTCTTTGTTTTATTATTTTAGATATTATTATCTAACCAGATCCGTCTTTAGTAGAATTAATGTAAGGCTGCTGGGTGTCCACCCAGCCAGCCTACCTGCCTGATGAGAGTGTCAATTTATTTGCCGCCAGAACAAGCAGTACCAGTTTACGTGGTACGAACAGAAGTTAAGAAAACCAATCAATTCTGAATTCTTTGTTTGAGTTCTTAGCCGGCTGCAGTCACAAGTATAGCTGAGAGGTAAAACATATTTCAATCAAAAATCAAATACCAGGTAAAGAAAAAATGGAGAGAATCCTTCCATGATGATAAATCAGTCAAAAGTGAAACACAAAATTAAACGAAGAAACAATTTTTAACCTAAAAACGACTAGAGAGAACTTGTTTCGCCAAAAGTCATTAATTTCACATTTACAGCCTTTTTTCTCGTTATCCGTTAATTGGACTGAGTTTTGTTAAATGTCATTAATTTCACATTTACAGCCTTTTTTCTCGTTATCTGTTAATTGGACTGAGTTTTGTTAAATGGGTGCTTTAGTTTTCATGCTAATATCTGACAAAGTATCAGAGACAATTTTCGATTACTCATCATTAAGCATAAAAAAACTCCAGACGACACACGCTATACGCTGGTGTTTTTGTCTGTTGGTCCAAAATAAGATTAACGTTTTTTGTACAGGCTCCTTATCACTTGACAAATTGAAATTGAATTTTTCTTACCGTTAATCTTGCACTTGTAAACTCCAATATTTGAAATGGTATCTTAGACGCTAGCCTTTTAAGCTAATTGTTCTCATCAGTACAAGAAAGTAACAATTTCAGACGGTCGGGAGGCGCGAACCCGGTTCACAGTGTCAGTTTAGAATCTGCAAGCAGTCACCATATCAACTCGACCACCGGAAACAGTCACGTAATTAATAGAAATTAAGATCTATATGTACATAGAAGCGGGCACAGATAGAAGCCTAGTCGAGAGTGTTCGACGAACGTATTCGGAACTTTGCATTAGAGCTTTTTGACAGTCAATGTTTAACATCTCCGAGAGTGCTCAACTTTAATTTCTTAAAGGGGATTATTATAATAATTATAAATAGATATTAAATTATTAATACCTACAGACATATATATATATATATATATATATATATATATATATATATATATATATATATATATATATATATATAGTATAAAAATGTATTTATACAAACATTTTGGATATCCATTTGCAGAGATGTTTTAGTTTAAGCTGGAATCCAGATGATCTTCCAAAATTCAAGTTATTTGTAATAGACAGCAATGAATAATGAAAGAATATCCGTTAGAGGTTAGGGTTAGAGTTACCAGCAGCAGAGGTCACATGAGATGTTAAACGAAAATTTTAAAATACAAATGTTACTAATACACTATTTCTTTTATTTCTGTAAACCTATAAAAATTATATATATATATATATTATAAATATATATATATGTGTGTGTGTGTGTGTGTGTGTGTGTGTGTGTGTGTGTGTGTGTGTGTGTGTGTGTGTGTGTGTGTGTGTGAAAAACAAACGGAAAACAGGTTAAAGTGCAGGAGTAAAACAAAAACGAGAAATTTGACCGGTTTCGTTCGTATTAACGAACGTCTTCAGAAAAAAAGACGTTCGTTAATACGAACGAAACCGATCAAATTTCTCGTTTTTGTTTTACTCCTGCATTTTAACCTGTTTTCCGTTTGTCTTTTTTCACGCATTTTGTCTACCACGGAATTTCATGACTTATCGTGTGCTTTACCCCATATATATATATATATATATATATATAGAGAGAGAGAGAGAGAGAGAGAGAGAGAGAGAGAGAGAGTAAGAGAGAGGTCTACCTCTCCTTATTATATATATATATATATATATATATATATATATATATATATATATATATATATATATATATATATATATATATATATATATATATATATATATATATAAAACAGTTTATCCGGCTTACGCAAATGTAATTATTTTTCAGCTACCTAGCTCTTCGTCGGAGCCGAAAAATAATAATGAAAATCAACTCGTATATTGAATTAAAGAAACAAACATCGGAAATCAGAAACAAACGCAAATACCCTTAAAAACACAGCAACAGAAGCAGGACGGGTTATCCATCACACCTTCCAAAATTAAATCGTTTAAACCGTAAATATAGTCAAGCTATCATTTTTATTTTTATTTTTATTTCTATTCTTTCTATTTTTTAAACTTTAGTCATCTATTTAACTTTTGCTTGTCTAATTCTTTCATATATATATATATATTTATATATATATATATATATATATATATATATATATATATATATATATATATATATATATATATATATATATTTACATATATATAAGGTTACTACAACAAAAGATATAAGAGGCAACTAATATCTTTAATTAGTTAGCATCTGGATAAAAATGAAGCTTAATATACTGGATAGCATTAGATAAAGTGAAAGAATAAAATAAGGTGCGAATCAAATAGAATTAAATTGAATTGTAATAAAATTTGATTCGCACCTTGTTTTATTCTTTCATTTTATCTAATGCTACATATATATATATATATATATATATATATATATATATATATGGCTCTTTCTGTCAGTGGATGTTTCTCTACAACGAGCTTTTTAATTTTTTCTCTGACTTTCTGTAAGACGTGTTGCTAAAGGCGCTGATGAAAAACGTTTTAGATTAGCTTTATTAATTTATAAAATAAAATAAAATAAATTGTTTCCAAAATTTTTTCGAAACGATCGTACACCATACTGGACTTGATGTTCTAATTTTTGGAACAATTGTAATGTAGGAAGGAAAACATTATATATATATATATATATATATATATATATATATATATATATATATATATATATATATGTATATATATATATATATAATATTTTTATAAATAAATATTAAATATTTAAGTACCTAGAGACATCTATGTTTCATGCTAACGCAATCTTCAGTCTAGGAACTAATTCTCAATATATATATACATATATCGATCAACAGCCATTATAAACTGAGATCTCATCAGGCAGAGTTAAAATCCGATCTTAACCTTAGATCATATTTGGAAAGAATGGAATGGAGAAAAAAGAAAATAAATTTTAAATTTAAATTTGGAATGTCACGTGGTTGGAACCGTTAAGAATGAAAATCATTATTATTTTTATTTTGATTCTTAACAGTCCCAACCACGTGACTTTCCAAATTTAAATTTAAAATTTCTTTTCTTTTTTCCCCATTTCATTCTTTGCAAATATTGAAAAGAGTAGGTAAATTCCACAGTCGGTCATCGCCGCGGTTCGCTTAATCTGTGTAAATTAATAGACATTCTTGAATGTGAGATGATATATATAATTATTTCCACAATCAGACAACGCCGCAGCCCACAACCTATGAAAAGAAACAAACCGGAAGTCCTAGACTCGAGTTTCGCCCTACTTTGGGCTCATCAGTAGAACACATCCGAACTCAGGATTCGAAACCCGAGTCACTTGCATGGTAAGCGAGCACTCTGCATCTTGTATGTGGCGAGGTAGCTCAGTGGCAGAGTACTCGCTTACCACGCAAGTGACTCGGGTTTCGAATCCTGAGTTCGGATGTGTTCTACTGATGAGCCCAAAGTAGGGCGAAACTCGAGTCTAGGACTTCCGGTTTGTTTCTTTTCATAGGTTGTGGGCTGCGGCGTTGTCTGATTGTGGAAATAATTATATATATCATCTCACATTCAAGAAATCTAATATTTATTTGCTCGCTTGGTTAGCTTGTTGGATGACATCGTCCTAGCGAGTATAAAATCCTACTTGTGAGACATCGGCCTGGGTTCATAGTAGTTGGATGACTACACCCCTTGTTGAAAAGAGTAGGTAAATTCCACAGTCGGTCATCGCCGCGGTTCGCTTAATCTGTGTAAATTAATAGACATTCTTGTATGTGGCGAGGTAGCTCAGTGGCAGAGTACTCGCTTACCATGCAAGTGACTCGGGTTTCGAATCCTGAGTTCGGATGTGTTCTACTGATGAGCCCAAAGTAGGGCGAAACTCGAGTCTAGGACTTCCGGTTTGTTTCTTTTCATAGGTTGTGGGCTGCGGCGTTGTCTGATTGTGGAAATAATTATATATATATATATATATATATATATGTATATATATACTTAATTATTAAAGACAATATATGTACTATCATATATCATCAGATCCTTTTACTTTGTAGTCTCCTTTGAAGATTCAGCTCAATGTTTGTCAATTATTGATAACAGAGCAAAATATAAGACTTTTTTTTTTATATTCCAATAACCATGGTTTGTTTTATTACTTTTATTTTTATTTTTTTCACATTTCCAAAAATTCCAAATTTCTGTGAGATATATTTAACGGTCCGTTTTATTTGTTTTGTGCCAAACAACATTTGTGTGTCAATATCGTCTCTGCAACAGTCAGTGGGTGCAAATACACAATTCTCTCCAAATGTCTTGGCCACTTCATGGCCATTGGAAGAAGGCAAGTCACAGAGTACAACCCGAGAACGTTGCTGTATCAATCTTTCCACAACAGCTCGGCCAAGTCCAGAGGCTCCACCGGTTACCAAACCAACCAAACCCTTCAATGATATTGCAGAAACCATGGTTATTGGAATATAATTTAAAAAAACTGTTCTATATATATATATATATATATATATATATATATATATATATATATATATATATGTGTGTGTGTGTGTGTGTGTGTGTGTGTGTGTGTGTGTGTGTGTGTGTAGCTTTGTTGATTGTATATATCTGAGATAAAGATTATTCAAGATCGATTTAATTTGTAAAGTTTTGTCTGATTTTGAAACTAAATTTCATCTGTTTTCGATGTAATTTATCGATAAAAGTAAGAATGCTGAGCTACTTTGGTTTTTCTGCGAAATTCCGTTCCGTTTGATTTCCACTGGGGGGAAAATCATCTAAAACAGAAAAAGGAACAAAAGAAAATAAAACCATTTTTCCTCGTTAGCGACTGTGCCAAACGGAACCGCGTAAGTGAAATTGGCATTTGATTAATTCAATGCGTATCAATGAAACGAGAAGAAAAGAATAAATGAACAACGGACCCTCTTAAGATTCGTCCGTTCATTATACGCGTTTAGCGATGAAAAAGGCAAATCCATACCATTGCGTCACACACCAAGGAAAATTCTATTTCAGACTTAAACATGATAGATCGACAAAAATGGTGTTCAAAATTTAAACGTGACAGACTGACAAAAATGTTATTTCAAACTTATGCGTGACAGATCAACCAAGAGATAATTGGGCATAGTTGAAAAGTGAGAAGTGTTTATTTAATCTGCGTGTTTAGCAATGGAAATGCGTTTTTCTAACTTAAGTTTCACAGACGGCCGACGGACATGACCTCTAATAGAGATGATTGGACGCAGTTAAAGAAATAAGATGTTGCTTCTATTTATCTTCCTCCCACAAGGTAAGATGTGACACAAGGTCGGGAAAGTGGGATTTGAAAAACCAGTGCCCGAGAATTTGAGCGCTCTGGTCATTAAAAATTGCCTGGGCGCCTCAGACGATTAGCAATAAACTAACCTCTTCTCAAAGGGTGAGAAGGAAAAGCCTGGGAGGGTGCACCTCCTAGCACAGCACAGGACAGACAACCGATAGATCGACGTAAATCAAGACCCGAGGGCCCAGACAATACCGGTCTATGGGGTAACACCCTGTTGCTGTTTTAGTTTATTTTCTCTTTTTTTAAATTTTCATTTTCTTTCATTTGCTGGGGACGGGGCATTCTTCCAAATGCCATACGATCACCCGCTATTTACAGACTCCAACCGAGAGCTCTTTTCAGGATTCTGGCTGTTCCCTTGGGTGCAGTTGTTTGGAGTTCTCTTGCACTTGGTTCACCAGGTATACTTGCTAAATACTTTTTCAAGTTCTTCTTCATGAGTCCAGTGGCTCCTATGATAACTGGAATGATGGAGATCTCTTTGAGGTTCCAGTTTCATTTCATATCATACATTAGACCTTGATATTTTGTTATTTTCTCTCTTTCAGCTCTGCTTAGGCCCCCATCATTAGGGACACTGACCTCAACCAAAGTTGCCTCTCTCTCTCTTGTTCCATATGACAATGTCAGGGTTGCGGTGTGTCTCCGGCAACACAATTATCTACATAACTAGCTGTCCCTTCCCGGCGTTTCCCGTTGGTTGTTCCAAAAACTTCTTTAAAAAATGGTTCAGTTGCATTATAGTTGCATTAATGGTTCAGTTAGTGATGAAAATGTTATTCAAACTCGTGATTCCAATATTTTCCCCGATCCCGATACTATTACCGATTCTGTTCTAAATTCCCGATCCCGATACTATTACCGATTCTGTTCTAAATTCCCGATTCCGATACAATTACCGATTCTGTTCAAAATTCCCGATCCCGATACAATTACCGATTCTGTTCTAAATTCCCGATTCCGATACAATTACTGATTCTGTTCTAAATTCCCCATTCCGATACAATTACCGATTCTGTTCTAAATTCCCGATTCCGATACAATTACTGATTCTGTTCTAAATTCCGATTCCGATACAATTACTGATTCTGTTCTAAATTCCCGATTCCGATACAATTACCGATTCTGTTCTAAATTCCGATTCCGATACAATTACTGATTCTGTTCTAAATTCCGATTCCGATACAATTACCGATTCTGTTCTAAATTCCCGATTCCGATACAATTACCGATTCTGTTCTAAATTCCCGATTCCGATACAATTACCGATTCTGTTCTAAATTCCCGATTCCGATACAATTACCGATTCTGATTCTGATTTTGATTCGTTTTAAATTTCTAAATACTTAGCTATTAGATTTTTTGCGTTTTTGTTTTTCAAATTACCGTAAAAACTGATGTAATATGTACATATATTTTCGCAAACGTTATAATACAATAGATTTTAGTTTTACTGGTAATTCAAAGCCAATAAATATTTATTATTTTATCAATAGTACCAGCAATGGAAAATACGTTTTAAACGAAAACAAACAAAAAACAATTAAAAGAACTGTTTTTGGCATCGGAAAATAGGGACACATTTTTTCCGATTCCAATACCCCCAAAAGTTCCGACGTTTCCAATTCCCAATTCCGATTCCTGTTAATCATTCAAACACTATTTCAAACTTAAAGGTGACGAAGCTATAAAAAAATAAGATGCGTCCATTCAAATCTGCGCGTTTAGCGATTAAAATGTTATCTCAAACGTTAAGTAACAAACTGGCCGACAGACTAAAGCTCTCTGAAAGTTGCGAGGACGCATCTAAAATCGGAAAGATTGAAAATAGAAAGACCATCCATTTGATTTGCTTATCATTGGTGTCTAGCGTAATCTTTTCGCTGGTATTTTATCGGCAACCATCAGCGAGCTGCTATTTGATAACTCTAATTTCTAGTGCGAAGAAAGATATTACTTTCAAATTTATCTCAGGAATACAATCTAAAAAAAATCGCAAACTATTGTTTTATCGATTTTGAAGCCTCAAATAAATAAACAAATATCTATCTCATTCGAAACTCCATCATTCAGTTGGCTGTGATTAAAGATATGTAATAAGAAAATAAACATCAGTACTCAGGTACAGGCATCCTTAGAATCACTAACGTTGAATATTTCAAGTTTCTCTTTTACTTCTCTTATAAGCGGATTAATAGAAAAAGAAAAGACCGAACCGACCCTCAACTCTTTAACTCATCGAGTCTACTTATTCATAAAACATTTATCAAAATTTCATAATCTTCAACGTTTTTGACCCCTTGGTCTGCAAATAGCTCACAGAACAGAAAATATGTTCGTTAGATAATTTTTTTTAAAAACATATTTCACCCCAAACAAGGCAGGCCACCACTGTAGTCGTAAAGGGTTACTGAGAATTATGGTGTGGGTTTTGGGTGTCACCCCAAGTTGGGAGCAGTGTAGCGAGATTTTTATTTATACAGACATTATACTAATATATAATATAAATGCACGCATATTATATATATATATATATATATATATATATATATATATATATATATATATATATATATATATATATATATGTCTGTGTGTATATATGTATAAGCAACTAATTATTTAGGAATTCTGGAAACTTCAATCTTTGTATATATAAAGTGCTCAATGTCTTTCTGACCGAGCTTTATAATATAAATATATAATATTAATTATATAAGCCGAATTTATTATATATATTAGCATTAATACACTATATCTATATAATAAACTGATGTCGTTTTTCCCGTGCAACTTCAGACATCATAGCTCAGTAAACACTCGCTATAAATGGAATTCCACTATGGATACGCTTTATGCCAATAATTGATGGGTGTTTTCGAAAATTATCTTTTTTTTTACATATTTCACCCCAAACAAGGCAGGCCACCACTGTAGTCGTAAAGGGTTACTGAGAATTAGGGTGTGGGTTTTGGGTGTCACCCCAAGTTGGGATCTGTGTAGCAAGATGTCTGTTTACATTAGTTTTAAACCTCTGCATGTCGGTACTGTCGGAGAAACAGGGAGCAGGAAGGGAGTTCCAGAGGTCAGCAGCAGGAGGAAAGAAGCTATTGGAGTAGAAGGTTCTCCGGCATCTTGGGACGTCCACAGTGAATTGATGGGATTTAGCTGATTGTCGATTTGGTCGAGTGTATTTACGTCAAAGGGGGGCACTAGAGCAGCAATTTAATCGGAGCACAATCCATTGAACTATTTGTAAAACAAGCACAAGGATGCGATATTACGGCGATGAGACAAGGGCTGCAGCCTGGTGAATAGTGGGGGACCTATTAAATCAGCGACTCTTTTTAAGCTTGTCTAAGAAGGAAAGACTAGTGGATGGTGCACCAGCCGAGATGTGGCAACAAGACTCCATGCATGGGCGGATGTTGGCTTTGTAGAGATATAGGATACTAGCTCGATAGAAGGACCCACTTTCTTTGCAGCAGCCTTTGCAATATCTTCAATTTATTTGTTTCAATTCATGTTACCTGTGAATGTTAGGTCGAGGAGTTTGAACGTTAGACCATCGGGTAGGGTGTTATTTGCCATGGCAATCGGTGGTTGAAGAGGTTTCTTGTAGTTGTTGAAGGAACTTTGTCTTTCTTTTGTTGCTAGCGCGTTCATCTCAAGCCCTATGTATTTTTTATACTTATCACAGAAGATGTGGTACACTGTACGACTGGCCATCGTCATCCGTGCCACTGGCTCTGCTACAAATACACACACAGAGACAATATATATATATATATATATATATATATATATATATATATATATATGTGTAAATAAAAGTAAATACAGCTTCAGTCTGAATAATTTTAATGTATCCCCGCTTATCTTGAAGAAACTGATTGCCCGTTTATGTCCTGGTAAATGTAGCTTTTGTCTGGATACTTTTTGAACGCTGCTCATCTCGTAACTGGCATTCTTCGAATTATCTCCTGGTTCCTCTTGCGTCTGTTGGTGTGAGAACGAAATTGACTGATCTTATCATCAATCCCCATGAATCAACAGCGAATAAACACTAAAAAAGATTTGGTTATCATTTATTCTTGAAACTAAAACCAGGCCTCATCAACACCAAATCGAGGCTAACAACACGCCACCTAGCGGTCCGTCCCAAAACTGTTTATTCTTCCCCCTTTCTTTAAGCATTTGTTGATATATCTTTACGGCTCGTCTTTAAGAGAGTGCACGAATGAATCTTTGGTCCACTCTTTTTTTAATTTTCTCTCTTATTTTTTTTCTTTAGATTGTCTGATACGTGTTTCCTTGTTCCTTTTCTATCCCTCTTTTTCGCTTTCTTCTTTTCTCGCCCTTGTCTCTTTCGACTTCTTCATCGTGCCACTCCCTACGACGAGATGAACGGTTCCCACGCCCAGTCAGGGTCAGCGCATACACAATCTACAAATTATCCACAACCCTAACACCCTTCCTCACTTTTACCCTAACCACAGAACGGCCTTCTATTACAGGAAGAGATATTATTTATCCACATCTCATCAGGACAAAATATATTTTATCATTTGAAACACTATTGTCAGTCTGCTCCTGCTAACGACTTTAATAACAAGGCTTTCTTTCTTGATTATTGCGCCTTGAGGCTTGAAAATAAAAATAATAAACTGTCGCCTGAAACCAAGGGTCCTCCCGTCATGTATATATATATATATATATATATATATATAATTATTTCTTATTTATACAAGCATGTACAAAAAGCCGCTACACTGGCTTGTCGATGTTATCGATCATTAGTTATTAGAAACTAAGATCTCATCAGGGGAATATGTCTGATATTTAACTTAGATGTTCATATTTCAAAAGAATAATATATATATATATATATATATATATATATATATATATATATATATATATATATGTCTTGACTGTTTTTTTGTTTTTGTTTGGGGGATACTTGTGACGCCCTACGAGAAGGTGTATTATCGCAAATTGTTCCTGTTTCTTTGGAATGCATTTGGAACTAATTTTTTTCTGTTTTGCTTAGTAGCAACAATACTGCGAAAATCTTACGAGCTACTTTTTAAGACTTTTTTTATTTTTTATTTTTATTTTTATTTTTATTTTTTTTTCTTCTGTCTTTTTCTTAAGTGACCTCAATTAAGGCAACACCACATTGTGTATTGTCAGCTGGTGAAACTCTTACTCCAGGTACTTAATTCCCCTGATGATCCGCCAAGCAAGGACCTGCTTGGTAGTGAAACACGTGTAGGAAAAAAAACTCTTTAATTTGGATATATATGATAAATAAATTATCTTTGAAAGAAAAAGTCTTTTGTGGTCTCCTGAACGGAATGTTTTGGTAAGCCTTCAAAAAATCACATATAAATGCTTTGTACCCTGTAATCGAGTATCATCGAGCTTATTTTTATTGGCCCAATCCCGGTCTTCACTGAATAAACATCTTCTAAGTGAAAAATCTAAATATATATATATATATATATATATATATATATATATATATATATATATATATATATATTATCTTACTATATGTAAATCGGGGGTGAGCACTTCTAAAACGTTGAATGACTTTGTACCAGACTTAACTGATTCACATACATTTCAAATGCTTTGAAGAAATCAACATTTAAACCCGGTGCGTATAGGAACGAGCGGCTGATTGTAAGCATGTGTAACACCACAAAAGATTCCCCGAATCATTCGCAGTGTTGGAGGTGGCGATTGTGAAACATTGACTATATTACTCGTGTCTTATTGGATCCATAGAGCCACTATCATTAAAGATGTTTGCAACATTCGCGTGGTCCCTACAGTGAGTAACTAATTACATAAAACATATCGAGGAAAAGCAATCACAACGAAACAGAATCAAGCTTAAGAATTGCGTTTTACCTTCGACTTACGCATACGTTTTGTTTATAAAAATGCAAAGTGCGAAATAGCAGCTTCAGATTTGTTTGTTTCCTGGTATGTTGTTGAGGGCTCGACATTGATTAGGAAGTTTTTGATTGATTTCAGTCTTTGGACCGTTGGTTCACGGCCATGAAAGGGGATGACGTTGTCCTGGTAATTTCATTAGAAAATCACTTACTGACATTATCGATCTCGTGAAGTTTAAGATACACAGGACATGTTGACGGTTCTAACTATTATACTGCTCGAGAAAGAATCACCGATTTCAGAAACAACCCTTTATTGATTAAACTCATGTGGTTTCATTTATCAATCTTTTTCCGCTATCAAATTTGACTCAGATCAGATAGTTAGACATGTTTAATTTCTTTAATAGAAATCACTCCAGACAAGGCATGAAGCCACTTGATATAAGAAGCTAAAAAAATACTACTTCAAAGTCAAAAACTAACCACGATGATGGATTGATTCTGACCCAGAAAGCAGCAGTTCTTCCTTCTTTGTCAGAAACATCGCTCATGGAATGTGAGGACTAAAGGACAAAATAAGAGTTACGAGGCTGCCGAAAGTAAACCCAATCCTGACATCAATTACTTTTGGAAATTTCTCTTACACTTTGTTGTAGGCCTTTTTTTTTTTTCAATAATTGTTTATCAACGTTCACTGTTAGGAATGCATAATTGCTGTCCCTAAACTTTCTTCATCTTCGAGTTTCTCATCAACACAACATCATTTTTAACCAACCTTTGTACAATTCAACCACCTGTAAACACTTCTTCATGTTAATTTGTAAACACTTCACCATAGGCTCTGTTAATTTTTGGCGGATGCTTGAACCGAATTAGAACCGAATTAGAACTTACGCTAAAAAGTATACGCATTTCTTTTTTCAGCCTCGTTTTTAAGGACGTATGTGCTTCGAAATGTTATTTGGAAATAAATTATGGTAGTTTGGTTTGGTAGTTTTGTTTTACGGCATATCAACCCTTTTTGGGTTATTTAATGCCGAATCTGGTCTTGTTTTCTTCTCTTTTTTGTTTCTTTCCCCTTTTAATATCTGTTTCTATTTAACCCATAGTTGGGACCCTAACAGGTACTACCACTCCGGGTCAGGGTGGACCTGGGAGCAATGGTAATTAAGAGGAGGCTCCACATTCCCCAAAGTCCGTAAGCCGGATCTCACCATCGGATGTAGTTTAAGGTCATATCCAGGACCGGGAGTAGGGTAGGAAAAATAAAAATAAAAAAGGGGAGGGAGAAAGGGAGAGGGGCTGTTGTTTTTGTTTTGGGTTTTGTAGAACATAATTAAGTTTTACAAAAAAAATAAAAAATAAATAAAAAACGTCAATGTAGGTGAATTTCGTCTCAGGGAGCCACAGAGCAGCCTGATCTGGTATCACCAGAATAAATTATGAGACATTTACTAAATAATACACAATAGTTATTGACTGTGTAAAATGTGAATATGAATGATGAAATCATTGCGTACAATGATTTCATTATTCATATTCACATTCTACACGGTAAATAAATATTGTGTTTTATTTAATAAATTTCTCATAATTTATTTCAAAATACATTACAAGTCATCAAACGTGCATGTATTGTACATAGGATAATGTACAAGTTATGCATGCGTATGGAAGACATCATATCTTGTTTTAGCCAATTTCAGAAAGCATGAAGATTTTTAAAGAAAACAGGCAGTTTGATTCATGCTTAATAAATTCTGAACGTGAAAAAGCGTTTTCGGTAGCTGTGCTGTTTTCTGACTTTATGGGCAAGACCACGTGTGTTAGAGACATAAACATCAAAAGTGTTCTCAGGGTTGTTGTTGGCGAGATGGTTAATAGTTTTGTACCAAGTCAGATACGAGACGTCGGAGTTTCAACGAATCCGAGGCCAGGGAAACAAGGTGTAGCAGGTGTCTGATGCAGAGTATTCGCTTCGTTACACGTCTCTTAACGGATTTGTGCAAGATATCGGTTCCACACTGAAGATCTGAATTTTAATTGTATACAGTTTTAAATAGTTGGCTGGAAAGTGACTAAAAAAGTTCTTGCTAAGTGATGCTAAGATACCATTGACCTTCTTGAGAATTTTCTAGATGTGCTTTGTAAAACGCTAATCGCTGCTAACAGTAATGTCACGGTCGTGTTCACAAGAAACTTCTTGATATTAGTGTTGTGGAAAGAGCACGTGGACGCTGGCTTTTTTTTTCTCCTAAAGGGCATGATCATACACTTGTCCACATTTAGCTCTGGTTGTTATTATGTGATCCACTGCTGCGTTGTGTCCACGTCTGTTTGCAGAAAAAAATGGTTTCAACATCTACCAAATGTATTGGAAAATGAATTTTTATTTACTAAATACTAATAGTACTTATCAGGTGTTACCCGGGAGTAAAATATTTTTTTAAAACTGACTGGTTTACTAGAAATGAAAAGTTTTCTTAAACGTAATAAGTATATTCAGAAGGAAACTGGCGTGAAATAAAATATATTTGTGGCAATAACATATTGGAAAAACAGAAGCGATAGGCTAGTTCGAATCAAATATCGATATGTTAGTCGGATTGCTATTTGGGTCTAACTTTGAAAATCCGCCAGGATAACTTTATAGATTCATTTTTTAAACTGTGTACCCAGC
>OY744524.1:3524672-3527172 GCA_963556195.1 Sepiola atlantica
ATAGAAATATATGATCAGATAATTGGTTTAGGAGTGGATCCTTTACATAGAAATATATGATCAGATAATTGGTTTAGGAGTGGATCCTTTACATAGAAATATATAAACCTACACACATACGTAAATATACAAATATGTCTATACATCATTTGTAATTCCGACTATTCCAAACTATTCCAAAATATTCGTTTCTTTACGTCTTAATATATATATATATATATATATATATATATATATATGTATATATATATATATATATAGAGAGAGAGAGAGAGAGAGAGAGAGAGAGAGAAAGATATATATATATAAATATTGAGCACTTTTTATAAACACTCGAGTTTCAACGGATTTACATCTACAGAAACTAATACAAACGTGTACCATTACATATATATATATATATATATATATATATATATATATATATATAGATAGATAGATAGATAGATAGATAGATAGATAGATAGAATTGTACATGTATTGTATTAGTTTCTGTAGATGTAAATCCGTTGAAACTCAAGTGTTTATGAAAAAGTGCTCAATAACAAGTAGAGTTGTTCTTAAGTATAAATTTTTATTTATACAAACATTATTGGTTACATATGTACATACATGTTTCGGTTGTACTCTTCACAGAGAGTGTTGTAGAGAGTATAACCGAAACATGTATGCACATATGTAACCAATAATGTTTGTATAAATAAAAATGTATACTATATATATATATATAGAGAGAGAGAGAGAGAGAGAGAGATATGTGTATATATATAGAGAGAGAGAGACAGACAGACAGACAGATATATATATAGAGAGAGGGAGAGAGAGGGAGAGAGAGAGAGACAGACATACAGACAGACAGACAGACAGAGAGATATACATATATATAGAGAGACAGAGAGAGAAAGATATATATATATATATATATATATATATATATATGTATTTATTTATTCTGGTACAGAAAAATTAGTACAACATTCGTACCGTCGGTTTCAAGCACGGAAGGTCTTACCCATCCGGCTCTCTTCAGCTTCTGTTGTCATCTGTCTGACAACAGAAGCTGAAGAGAGCCGGATGAGTAAGACCTTCCGTGCTTGAAACCGACGGTACGAATGTTGTACTAATTTTTCTGTACCAGAATAAATAAATATTATGCTCTTAATTTTTAACTTTAATTCTTAATTAATCGAGCACTCTGCTGAGATTTTTCCTACCATTTTACAAAGAAGCTATATATATATATATATATATATATATATATATATATATATATATATATATATATATATGGGAAGAGAAGGATGAAGGTAATCCGACGTGATGGTAAAATGAAAAAGGAAAACCAAAAAACTGGATGTTTTTTATGTGTACATCAACGTTTCGTCTTTATTTATAAGACTTCATCAGGATGATGATATAGGGAAAAGATATCATGCAAGCACAGATACATGTAGGGTAGACATGTTGGGAAGAAAAATAAAATAAAATAAAATGAAGAATAATGGCAGCGTCTTTGTTGGACGTCCGTACTTGTTAGAGAATGAAAATGAGTGGGAGAAAAAAGGGGAAGGGTGGAGGGAGCAAGGACTACTGTGGCTGGCGATGAGAGAAAGAGGTGGGGGATGAGCAGGGGTAAAATGGATGGCAGAGAGAGATTGGAGGAAGAGGGGGAGGGGGTGTTTGACCAGATGGCTGTGGTCGAGATTGAAGGGGAAGAGTGAGTTGGAATGTTTGTGTGTGGGGGTGTATACATATATATATATATATATATAAACAGAGAGTTCTCTCTTTACCTGTTCATATTTTTTCTCTCGTGTGCAACACAATTCACTTTCTTTTGTTCACATCAACCGACGTCCATTTCAGTTTTTCCCTCTTTTTTCTTTCGCTATTATTTATCGACAACAACAAAATCTATTTCACTAATATTTATGTTTGCAGCTTATCTCTTATCGCTGCTTGTTTACCAACTATTTCATATCAGAGATATCGGCATCTGTTATTATAGTGACTGATTCGATTAACCCAACCTTTATTATCTTCTTCTTCTCGCTTTCTATTCTCTCTCTCTCTCTCTCTCTCTCTCTCTCTCTCTCTCTCTCTCTCTCTCTCTCTCTCTCTCTCTATCCATATATATATATATATATATATATATATATATATATATATATATATATAGTCATCCACATACAGACTGTTTCGCTGTATCACAACTCATCAGTGCGGCTAGACCAGTTAGTGCCTCAAGCCGGGATTGAAACTACCACTGTGCTATCATACGACACTGACTGAATGTAAGTAATATCTCTCTGCCTTATGAGATCTCAGTTTATAATAGCTGTTGATCGATAACATCGACATGCCAGCATCGCAGATTTTGTACATGTCTGTGTAACTAAAAATAATCATATATATATATATATATATATATATATATATATATACTATAAAGTTTGTGCGCGTTGAAAACGACCTGATTATCAAAATAGGATGAGCTTAC
>OY744524.1:3532172-3547172 GCA_963556195.1 Sepiola atlantica
GTCAAGGAAATTAAGATCTATATGTACCTAGAAGCAGGCACAAATAGAAGACTAGTCGAGAGTGTTCTACGAACGTATTCGAAACTGTGCATACATTGTATTTAACAGGAAGTCCGGTATATATATATATATATATATATATATACCGGACTTCCTGTTAAATACAATGTATTATCTTTCAGAACGTTTCGTTAAATATATATATAATATTTTTATTTTACCCTCCTATTTATTCAGTTTTCTGCCTTATCTTCTCTCTCTCTCTCTCTCTCTCTCTCTCTCTCTCTCTCTCTCTCTCTCTCTCTCTCTCTCTCTCTCTCTCTCTCTCTCTCTCTGCCACGACGATACATGCACTCGGCTTCGTCGATCGCACTACTTACAACACATTAATAGATTATTTCTTATTTTCTCGTTGTTATCTCGCAAAGTGGTCTGACTATCCTGACGCTTATTGCTATCTCGTTTCTTGGGCCGCCAAATGCAGATAGCGACAGCGACGGCGGAGACGGCGAGAAGATAGATCGTATTTCCCAGCAACAAACTGTTTCTTCTGCACGGGACTAAATGTTATCTCGTCTTGCCAGAACAAACGACGACGTCGATCCTCTACCTTCCCTCTTCCCCCCCTCCCCCCTCTCTCCCCCTCTCATATCCGAGCTGCTGTTAAGCGTTCTTTTTCTTATCAGACTGGGAAATTATGATTTCGTCGTATAACCCATGAATACCTAACATAAATCCCTCCGCGCGGCCGTAACACGGCACGCATGCGCACGACGAGGTTATGTAGGCCGTCGAGAATAAGGCAATACGTTGCCGTACATGTTTTTGTGCATCTGGTTTTTTGGGGTTTTTTTTTTTTTTTCGTTGTTTTATTTATTTGGAACGGGTATGTCATATTTTCGTAGATCTGTAGCTTGTTGATACGTAACAGTGGCGGATTGAGGCATTTACCTGTTTGGGGTCACAAAGTGTGTTGCTTTTTGTAGGGTGATGATCTTGACTTTTATTGTGGTTATCCAATGCAAGTTCAGTTTAGACTATCTGCTGTGGTTGTATAGACATAACATAGTTTGAGTTTAAGTACACCAGCAATATAAACAAGCCGTGCATGCGTGGTCCCCCTCTGTATGTGACTCGATGTGGCGAGTGTAAAATGCAATAAATTTGGGCAATTTGGGGCATTTTTGATCCCCCTTTGACCCCCTGGGGGCGCGAACCATATTTTTTCCAAGGTTAGCGATACTTATTTTCCATTAGGAACAATTGCCTCCACATTTTGGCCAAGTTTTAGAGAAATTGAATGGATGGATGAAAAGTTATGGGTCAAAAAATGTCATTTTTTGCCATTTCAGGGCCTTTTGACCCCCTGGGGGGCTAACCAGATTTATTTTTCAAAAATCGGAGAATGTCATCTTCTAACCTGACCAAAGTTACAACTTCATGCAAAATTTCAGAGAAATTCAATGGATGGTTGCGGAGAAAAATGTGGACGGACGGACGGAAATGCCTCAGAACATAGGTCTCCCGATTTTATAAGAATACCGACGAACACCTGCATACAAATGTGATGGTATATCTTTAGTCCTGATGGGTTAAGAGTTCACGATAATTTACGAAAATTGACCTCTCGAATTCGCTAGCCAGACACTTTTTTCCTCAATCTCAATTAAAACCAGTTAATATAACATTTCGCATGCCCACGCATTTTAAAATGCCACGACCTTTTCAGGAATTCGCCATTTAATATAACCATTCCTCTTACGTGACATAGCTTCCAGACATTTATTGTTTATTTAGCGAACGGGTGTATTTCGTTTGGTGCAGCTACATGTGCCCTTTACATGTATCTCTGGATCAAACAGTGAAATGTTATGCATTCAGTCAAGTGCCTATCTCTGTGTCAATCAGCCGGATATTATGCTTCCGGCCAGGTGGGTGTCTCTGCATCAATCGTCCGGTCGACTATTCTTTACGGTACCTAAGAGCTGATATTCAACAACGCGAGTTCCCTTCAACTCTCTGATCGACGCTATGTGACACATGCACTATATCTAAAAATAAAAAAACACTAAAATTCCCTTATGAGAAGAAAGAAAATAAGTATTTTTTTATATATGCAAAGATTTTTGGAAGGGTGGTCGACCCCTCGAATAGTTATGAAGCACTGTTATGGAAAGTCGACAAGATCATATCTAAATAAAGCGTAAAACTTGTTTGGTGGAAAATGTTGAATTTTGCGAGGTAATTTTAGCTCGCTTTTTGATTAAAACATGCATTTGATTTGAATGAGATTTGCTCTGAAATGAACAAACTGCACGCACGATTTATTTGAGAAAATGTCTTAGATTCGTTTTAAACATGCCCATTATTATATTGACATGTTGTGACCTTGAAGAACCGATGATAATTAAGACAACACGGTGGTAGTATATTTACACGAATGTATTTACAAAAGTGCAGAAATAGTATGTTACAGAAAGTATGCGTCTGATACTGTGGCTATGTCTACCACCAATGATTGCCGCCATAACGGTATTCACTTCTTTCCCACCGCAGGAAGATGTTGTACAAGGCCGGAAGGTGAGGATAAATAAGCCAGCGCCTCTAAAGAATAGAGCACACTGGCCTCGTAAATATAGTCTGAGCAGCCCCGTCGGCATTCCCCGGTCGGGCGCTTCAGGTAATTAGAAATAAATTAACTCCACGCCAAAGAAAGGTAGGGTGCCCCTCTTAGGACTACACAGGACGACTACATCAGCCTGACAGATAAAAGGCCACCAGAATCATATCCTCGACTGGTATGGATACCGGCAACGACAGCACATGGCGGTATTTTCTTCCTCCCAACTGTATACCGACACAGAACGGCAAATGAATGTCAGGACACCTAGTCGTAACCTTATTTAGAGTGTCTGGAAGAGTCCATCTACACCCGAAATAGGGTAGATCAATATCACACCATAATAAGACACAAATCAGAAGTAAACACAAATTTCTAACTAAAGATGTAAATATTTCGAAATCAATCAAGAAAAATGTTGATGCAAATGATCGAATAACTCTGGTAAAACATGTAGATTTTGTCTTTTTATTCTACAATGTTCAAAAACTCTTCGTACAAATAAAACAAATGATTTATCGAAATCTTTTTTTGATACTTTGAATAGTTGATGTCTCATCGATAATAAAGCGAAGAAAATATTTTTAAAAATCAATAACATTGAATTAACATGTAAACCTTATAACAAGTACTATTTTTTTTTAAATGGAATTTTATTAACGAACTTTTTTTAATATTATTATTAATATGATTAACTAATCAAAAATGTTATTTTTAAAAAGATAAATTGATGTTATATATATATATATATATATATATATATATATATATATATATATATATATATATATATATATATATATATATATATATGAGAAAGGAAGGATGAAGGTAATCCAACGTAATGGGAAATGAAAAAGGAAAAAGCAAACAGGACGTTTTTTTATATATTCATCAACGTTTCGTCTTTATTTGTAAGACTTCCTCAGGATGATAATTTTATTTTAAGAAAAATGTCATGCAAGTACGTGAAAATATTGGGTTGACATGATGGGTTGATAAGAAAAGGTAGTAGCCACTACTGGGTGCACAGGTCCCAGGTCCGGGCTTAATGAAGTCAGTAGCATGGAATTAAAATAATGAGGATGGTTCTGAGTGAAAAAGTGAAGGGGTGAACGGAAATAATGTGGCTGGCTGTTAGTGAAGAAGTGGAGGGGTGAGGAAAGAGGAGGGGAGGGGAGGCTCTGTGATTTTGGTGTGTCGGTAAAAATTTGAAAAAATGAGGGTGGTTTGAAAGTGGGAGGGGTGGGTGGATAAGAGTGTGAGAGAAGTACTCGAAAGGGTGAAATGGGTGATGGGGGAGAGGGGAGATTTTGTTGTTGTAAGGTGTGACATTTTTGGAGAGTAGTAGTGTTTAACCAGCTGGCTATGTCAAGAATGTGTGGAATGAGTAAGTTAGAAAGTTTGGATTCGTGGTGAATGAAAATGTGTGTGGGGTGAGGGGGTTGTGTGTGGGTGCGTATGTGGAGACTTGTATGTGAGTATAACTGAGAGCAAAGAGAAAAAGAATATATATATATATATATATATATTATTAAAAATAACCGACAATTTTTGTCTGGCTATTTTAGTGTTGATCCCTTCAATTTTCCGGATTAAAATCTTAATCTCGGAAGGAAATTGGCTGATGAAACTGCCATAGTGTACATATTGGTCCAGAGTACTTTCTGACCCGTCTGGGTCCATCGTCAGTGGAATAATGACAAACAGGTAAAGACCTGGAGTGAGATTTATAATTAATTATGGCGGGAAAATTTAACTATGTTTATTAGGTATTATAAGCATTTAAGTATATTAGTGCTAGTGTTAAAATTAATCTTGTTAATAGCGGGTTTTTTAGTTTTAATGAGTAGAGCTTCTAGTATGTGGAGTTTTTGAGTATTAGTATTATGTTCTAGGATTTTAGTATTGTCTACGAGAAGTTTTCGGATTTGAGAGCGGGGGCAGGAATGTTCATTAGTAAGGTGTCTAGGTAATCCTAGAACATAATACTAATACTCAAAAACTCCACATACTAGAAGCTCTACTCATTAAAACTAAAAAACCCGCTATTAACAAGATTAATTTTAACACTAGCACTAATATACTTAAATGCTTATAATACCTAATAAACATAGTTAAATTTTCCCGCCATAATTAATTATAAATCTCACTCCAGGTCTTTACCTGTTTGTCATTATTCCACTGACGATGGACCCAGACGGGTCAGAAAGTACTCTGGACCAATATGTACACTATGGCAGTTTCATCAGCCAATTTCCTTCCGAGATTAAGATTTTAATCCGGAAAATTGAAGGGATCAACACTAAAATAGCCAGACAAAAATTGTCGGTTATTTTTAATAATACGTGTCTTAAAGAAAAAATGCTGCCTCGATACACACATATATATATATATATATATATATATATATATATATATATATATATATATATATATATATATATTCAAATATTACTATTATTTAAGAATATAGTCAAGCATTAGTATATATATATATATATATATATATATATATATATATATATATATATATATATATATATATATATATATATACAAATGAAACAATAAAGATAAATATTATATCTTTATATTATATCCTATCGTTATAAGTCAATGCTCGGTATACAAGATAGAGCGCTAATATAAGATAATGAAAGACGAAAAGAAAATTGGAAGAAATACAATATTTATTAATTCATCAAGTATTAAAACAAGGAATATAAAAAAACTTCTCCTTAATCCATGGATTTTTCAAAAATAAGCTTTCTTCATGAGAGGATAACAAACAGTACGAATATGTATTACTGTTTAGCATAAATTTGAAAATATAAAACAAATTGATAAAAAAAATTGAGCAAAAAACATCTTCAATGAAAGATAAAAAGATATGTGTCCATGTAAATATCCACACAAGGACAATAAAAAGTCGCTTGATAATCAAATTACTCACCACAAATATATATATATATATATATATATATATATATATATATATATATATATATATATTTACATTAGTTTTTAAACCTCTGCATGTCGGTACCGTCGGGGAAACAGGGAGCAGGGAGAGAGTTCCAGAGGCCGGCAGCACGAGGAAAGTAGCTATTGAAGTAGAAGGCTCTCCGGCATCTGGGGACCTCCACAGTCAATGATTGTCGAGTTGGTCTAGTGAAATTACGTCGAGGGGGTACCATCCAGAGAGTTCGTAGGAAATTTAAAAGAATAATACATCCATTGCTAATATGATGCTTCCCTGGCAGAACAAAAATGTGAACAGGGTTGTTCAACTAAAAAAAAAACATTTTTTTATATTCCTTGCTTGAATACTTGATGAATTAATACATTTCTAATTTTTATATTTACCTTTTATTTTATTTTTATATATATATATATATATATATATATATATATATATATATATATATATATATATATATAATTAATTGAACGCCATAATAAAATGAGAAATTAATAAGATTTTATTAAAGTTCAAACACAACGAGTGATATTGCGTCCTTAAATCTTCTCCTCAGCGGAACATTACCGCAATGACATTCCTGCAGGTAATAAAATTTAGCTTTAAAGATATATAAAAATATATAAAAAATACATAAAAGTATATAAAACATCAAATATATATGATATTCAACACCGAGTGAGTCTTCTGAACTTTTTATATGAGTTTGTTTTTTCTATCGTTTTATTAATTTGCATACATCTTTAATACACTTTGCACTGTCATCTACTGCATCGATAGCAAACAAATTTCCCGCCTGGATAACTTTTTCGTTTTTGGACTACCATTCACCACCTGGATTGTTTTTTAATCGACTTCTTTGACATCTTTCTTAAAATTGTTTTAAACTTTATGACTTGGATGAACTGTATAAGTTTAACAAAAAAGTGTGTTCGATGTTTTATATAGTTTTGTGTATTTTTTATATATTTTTATATATTTTCAAAGCTAAATTTTATTACCTGCGGGAATGTCATTGCGGTAATGGTCCTCTGAGGAGAAGATTTTCTTTGAAAACTCATGAGTTAAGGACGCAATATCACTGCTTGTTTTTGAACTTTAATAAAATCTGATTAATTTCTCATTTTATGTCATTCAATTAATATTATTGCTCTATACACTATATTGAGCTTTGTTTTTATCCTGATAGTCTACTGGTTAAAGATATTATTTATATCTTTTAAGTATTATCTTACTCTATCTCTATATATACATATAGATATACATATATATACATATATATATATATATATATATATATATATATATATATATATGAATATTTATTTATATATATATATATAAAAATTTGAGAAAGTTTATTTTTTAAGCATCTTTAGAATTTTAAACTTAAAGAAAGAGGTAAAATGCCTTCAAGAACCATGTGTTATATGCAGATATTTTTTATTAAAATCAAAATAAAAAATAAAAACATTTTTTCTTTCATCTTGATTGTTTTAATCTAATATTTCGCTTGATATAACAAGCCTCGCAGAGCTTTAGACAAATAAAAGGTATTAACCTTATTTTTTTCGTAATAATCCTTCCTGGTCTTCTAGAAGTGACGTCCAATGTTGTGTGGACTAACGGTGTAAATGTCTCTTTTAAATTGAACTTAAATCGCGCATGGTCGCTGGTAGGTAAACATTTGGGAAAGTTTTTCTTTAAGTTTAAAATTCTAAAGATGCTTTAAAAAATGAACTTTATTTGTCTAAAGCTCTGTCGAGGCTTGTTATATCAAGCGAAATATTAGATAAAAA
Source organism: Sepiola atlantica (assembly GCA_963556195.1). Taxonomy (NCBI): domain Eukaryota; kingdom Metazoa; phylum Mollusca; class Cephalopoda; order Sepiida; family Sepiolidae; genus Sepiola; species Sepiola atlantica. Next base: position 3,539,575 of record OY744524.1, read on the forward strand.
AATCAAGATGAAAAAAAACAAAAAATGTTTTGATTTTTTATTTTGATTTTAATATATATATATATATATATATATATATATATATATATATATATATATATATATATATCGCCTTCCATTCGGCGAAGAGTTGTCATATTTGGCTGAATCGCGGAAGAACGAAGTTTAATTATTTTTTCGCTCGGGTTGGAAGCTATGATCGGGTTTGCTGACTCAATTCAATCTTATTTTTGTTCAATGCGGATTTAACGGACTCTCTAATTAACAAATGAACTTTGATTTGATTTGGGTTGCCCAGATCAAGACTTTGGAATTTTAAATGAGTTTATTGAACTTTCTATATTATTTGATTTGATTTATTTATCGTTGTAATAATTAACATAAACATTGGATACTTTTCACTTCATCGATTGTTGACGCATTTCGCGACTGGATAACTTTCTCAGCTCTTTCAATTTCTCGTATTTGGACTGGTACTTCATCACCTGGATTAATCTTCAGTCAAACCTCTGGATGTATTTCCTGATAATGTTTTTCAAATTGTATGGGTTGGATGGATTATATAGATTTAACAAAAAAGTATGTTTTTGGGGTTGATATATTTGATGTTATATACTTTTATGTATTTTTGTATATATTTTTATATATTTTCAAAGTTTAATTTTATTACCTGTAGTGGTATAACTGCGGTAATGGTCCTCTGAAGAGAAGAATTATCTTTGAAAACTCATGAGCTAAGGACTTTAAGATACTTTGCTTGAACTTTGAATTCTAATAAAATTTGATTGACACCTTATTTTATTACTTCATTTCATATATATATATATATATATATATATATATATATATATATATATATATATATATATATGAATATAGGCGAATATTATTAAAAAAATAATAGGATTATAAAGACTGAGATTTTGTCTAAAAAAAATTCTTGGAAAAATCTTTAACAGCAATCGACTATTGGACCTTCAGAAATATGTCGTCCTTCGTAATCCCCTTTCGAATCTGTTCGAGCGGCTGTCGGAGTCGAGGGACCGGTCACCACCCACCCCATCCACCCAGCCACACCCCACACTTGTGCGATGGGAAACGAAATACAATATTGTCCTGCCCCACCCGCTGATCAATTTGCTCCCATCCAACGAACGTTTCACCTAAACACAAAAAGATGACTCAAATCATAGCTCATCATTTTTTTAATTGTTTTATTCGGGTCCTTAGTTCTTCCCTTTTTTTTTACTCTATTCTTTTCCGCTAATGTCCGCCATTTATTTCTGTGTCTTTTTTATGTATATTATATCTTTCCATCTTATACTTATCCATCTAATATTTTTTGTCGTTCAAATTCTTATTTTTCGTTGCCTTACTCTTCGATTCGTTTTTTTTTTTTGCTCTCCCTCCCTCTCTCTCTCTCTCTCTCTCTCTCTCTCTCTCTCTTTTATTTTTGTTGTTGTTTTTATCATTTAATATACGCTTCCATTTTTCTTTGGTTTTATACAATATAAAGTTTTCCCTAACGTCGCCATTTTAAGTTTCAAGCAAACCCACAGACTCCTCCAACACAATAACTGTCTGTTTCCAAATCCTTCTTGGATCAGGAAAGAAGATGGCTAAAAATAACACTCACGAGACTTCCTGGGGCCACGCAACCATCTGAAATTCCAACTTGAAGCGGGGGTCAAAAAGAATTCAACGCATTCAACGTTTCTTAATCGGGTGGAAAACAATGCAAAAAGTTCACTATAGTTGTTGTTAAAATCTTCATTGAATCTTTTGCATTTGAAGTTTAGTCTGTCTGTTTTACGGCGTATCAACCCTTAAAACTTATTCTAATACTAAACTATAATCTCCATTGGACACGATTAATGAAAACCAAATTTCTTTTTAACCGATCACTGAGGTGCTCATACCTTTCCCTGTTTAATTATAATTCAAGTGAACAGATTAGATCCGACAGGATTCGAACTCGGCTTACCCTGTTCCATAATCCGAGGTGACATCCATTACACCATTGGTGTGAAAGGAACTGAACATTTTCGTGTAAAATCTAATTATGTTACTTAGAATTGTTTATGGTTTTTCACTTTGTTCTTAACGAAGTTTTTATATTAACACCAGAGTGCACAACCAACACAGCGACGAGGCACATATGTAGTCATCCGCGGGCAGACTGATCCGCTGTATCACGGCTCTTCAGTGTGGCTAGATCGAAACTTAGCAGTTCTGTAAAGATTACTGCACCCTTTCACTAATAGCTTTGGAAAAGGTATAAATCATATAGCCCCCATTCAGGTATGGTATAAATAGTAGGGTAGACTAGACCTTCAAGCCTTGGTTGTACAACTAGTCTATGAGATAAAACTCTAAAATGATACCAGTCTTTCTCTGCTTATCCTGACATTCTTTTCAGTCGTTCATGATTTCTCCTTGCAACTAGACACAAGCAATATCGATTCAAGTTAGCTGTGGTTGAAGATTGTGCAACCCTTACTTCAAAATAGACTTCCCACGCAGATATCATTACAGGGGGTATCCATTGTATTTCGGGGATGAAAATAAGCCATATACTGAGTGATTAGAAATAACTTCCTCTTATTAAGTGCTCGTAATTTATTACTGGAATATAATTCTTACAAGAAATGAATACGATAAGAAAGTGTATAGCATTCGCTACTAGCTTCGTACGCCGTTTGTGAACTGCATCAACTAATGACACAAGTACAGAACACGAAAACTAAGGGGCACAATACCGAGGAAACAAGGGGCACAATACCGAGGAAACAAGGCTGCCCCTAATTTGGATCTTTTACTTTCACATTCTATGAGCAATGGGTAAAGTTGGTGTTTTCTTGGTCGGATATTGTTTTGAGTGGGTGGAGTGTGGAGATTTTCAATCCTCTCATAGTATTCATCATCATTAACCTGTCAATCTATCCATCTCATTAACCCTTATCCTCGAGTAGTATTTTAGCCCTGTAAAACAAGCACATGTTGGAGCTTGGTGTACAGTGCGGTACCTATTATGTTAGAGATCCCTTTTTGCACTTGGTCAAAGATGGAGAGACTGGTGGTCGGTGCACCAGCCCAGATGTGGCAACAATACTCCATTCATGGACGAATCGTAGATTTATAGAGATATTTACGCGCTTAAGAAAATACGAAAGTGCTGATTTTCAGTTTTATATAAGGTGGCACCATTAACGAAGATAAAATCAAAATTAAATCAGCACTTATTTTCTTTCTACCCCAAAAGCTTCTTTCCTCGTGCTGCTGGACTCTGGAACTCCCTCTCCGCTCCCTGTTTTCCTGACGGTACTGACATGCAGAAATTTAAAACTAATGTAAACAGACATCTCGCTCCACAGCTCCCAATTTAGGTTTACCCCCTCCCCCTAAAAAAACTCTCACCCTAATTCTTAGTAACCCGTTACGTCTACAGTGGCGGCCTGCCTTGTTTGGATGGACTATGTTAAAAAATAAAAATAAAAAATAAAAAATAAAAATAAAAAATAGAAAATAAAATTTTTAAAAAAAAATTAAAAATTAAAATTTAAAAAAAAAAAAATTTAAAAATAAAAATTTAAATTTAAAAAATAAAAAAATAGAAATAAAAATAAAAATAAATAAAAATAAAAATAAAAATAATTAAAAAAATAAAAAATTAAAAAAATAAAAAATAATGGCGCCAGGACGCATCACCATAAAAAGGAAGTCACGCATAACAATTTAATGGAACTGTTTCGGGTTTTTTTTTTAATAAAGAATGATAATTTGTATTATTTGGATCATTCAGACTACTGTTCTCATCTTAGATGTTATTTTCACAACGTTTCGGCCGATGTAACCTCCGACCTTCTTCAGGTACATCTTGTCGAACTCGCAATTTTTTTTCTGTCGGACTGAAGAATCTGTACGGAATTTCGAGCACAAAGCGTAACGGATAAGGTGCTAAGTAATAATCAGTTCTAAGTGACAGTCTTCTGGGGGTGGAGGGTTCAATCCTCAGTGCGAGCAATACTAAGAATACAATTACGAATTATTTCAGATTTCTACGCGGTCATGGCTGATGGAACGAAACCAAGCTACCCCGTTGGATTAAATAAAGACTTCCATCCGAATTTCCGTACATATTCCTGAGATCGATAGAAACATTCCCGAGTTCGACAAAGTGCAACTGAAGAAGGTCGGAGGTTAGATCGGCCAAAACGTTGTGAGAATAGCATTAAAGATGAGAGCAGTAGTCCGAATAACACAAATAATACAATTTAAAGAAAATAGTGGCCAGAACTTGACAACAGTTTTTTTAAAGAATGGCCTCAAATGTTATAAGCGTTTTGGGGTTTAGCAGGTAAATTTCGTCTGTGATTCAAAAACTAGTTTCATATTATCGACAGGCTTTATTATTTTAATAATCATCATCATTATCATCACTGCATAACTTGCTTAACTTAGTGAACTTGCTTAACTTAGTGAACTTGCTTAACTTAGTGAACTTGCTTAACTTGCTTAACTTGGTTAACTTGCTTAACATGCTTAACTTGCATAACTTGCTTAACTTGCTTAACTTGATGCTGTTAACAACAGATCTCCAGTCGTTTCTGTCGGAACACCTAACTTCGAGAATACTCATGTTTTAGTCCTGTCGTTTTCAAAGTGAAAGTCTGATAGTAATTTGAAGTTTTTCGTCACTTTTTATTCATTTTTTAATTATATTTCACCCTAAACAAGGCAGGCCGCCACTGTAGAAGTAAGGGTTTACTGATAATTAGGGAGTAGGTTTAGGGTGTCATTTTAAGTTGGGAGCTGTGCAGCGAGATGTCTGTTTACATTAGTTTTACACTTCTGCATGTCGGCACTATCGGAGAAACAGGGGGCAGGGAGGGAGTTCCAGAGTCCAGCAGCACGAGGAAAGAAGCTATTGGAGTAGAAGGCTCTCCGGCATCTGGGGACCTCCGCAGTGAATGAATGGGATTTTGCTAATTCTCTATTTGGTCTAGTGAATTTACTTCGAGGGGCACCAGAGTAGCCAGTTCATCGGAGCACAATCCATTGAAGTATTTGTAAAACAAGCACAAGGATTGAACATTGCGGCGATGGGACAGGGACGGGAGCTTGGTTGACAGTGAGGGACCTATTAGGTTGGCGACTCTTTTTTATACCAAGGAGGGAGAGAGTAGTAGATGATGCACCAGCCCAAATGTGGCAACAATACTCCATGCATAGGGCGGATGGTGGCTTTGTAGAGATACAGGATAATGTCAGGTGTGAGGAGTTTACTAGCATGGTAGAAGGAGCCCACCTTCTTTACTGCAACCATGGCAATGTCTTCAATGTATTTGTTCCAATTCATGTTACCTGTGAAGGTTAGGCCGAGGATTTTGAATTTTGAACTCTCAGGTAGGGTGTTATTGTCCATGACAATCGGTGGTTGGAGAGGTTTTTTGTAGTTATTAAAGGAAAGGAGCTTTGTCATTTCTTGGTCGAACCATGTCACCTTTGATCGTCCTGATGGTATTTTAGTAGGTTTTATGAAGGCTTAAAGTACTTTACGTGCAGGTTTTCTGATAACAGTTTCATTAAATGGGTAAACCATTTTTATAATAGGTTATATTTTCGTGTATTTTTGTAACAAATTATCGAAAGAAAAGCTTTTTCGGGAGTTAATTTTTTCAAATGTTAAAGAGTATAAAAAACGGTTACTCAAAATTATTGTCGCATTTAAACAAAAAATAACAATCGATTTTTCTCGTGTACAAACAAAAACAAATTAGCAAATTCTAATCTGTTCATATAATAAATTTGAAGGCAAACATTTCTTTATTGATTGTCTGATTTAAAAATAATGAAAAAGAAAATGATTCATATCTTTCAATATTCATGACGATGGGAATATATTTAAATTTCTGACGACTATCAATTTTGATCACACGAAAGAAAATAAATCAAAATTTTAAAACAAAAAAAATCACATTTTGGGATTATTTTTTTTCAATAGAAAAAAGTTGTTTATACATTTAATTAAGTGATTTCACGAGTTTTAAAATATTGGAAATACACCATTATTAGTTGATAGTGTACACACTCTAAAAAATGATGGAAACAAACTATGCTTCGTCAGTGTTCGCATTTGCTATTTATCCAGATATATTTCTAAAATATTCATATAAAATTATAAAATTACGTCAGTAATTTAATTTTTCATATATAAATTATTATTATTATTATTATTATTATTATTATTATTATAATTATTGTCATTATATCTGCTAACTAGGAGTTATCACACAAGTCATCGTCAGTGGGGGTGTGCCATCAACAAGTGGTGTTCCCTGGAGTCTGAGTGACAACAAGTCTCCCCAGATTTCCAGTACTCTCCACCTTATTTCGATCACCACCTCAAATGAGTGTGCGGTATCGCAACAGCCGCCTACCATTGATTTCTCGCTGCCACCGACCATTGGTCCCCCCTGGGATTTGGGTGGGAATAAGCCTCACGAAGATCCCAGCACTGTCCGCATTATTCCAGTAGAGGTCTGGTTAGTGCTGTCCCTCCTCAGTTTTCCCATCCTCCTCTACAACTATTTTGTGTGGTGTCAGCCGAGGCCGATGTCATCACTTATTGGGGAGGGGGGAGCTTATGAATCTCTTGCCGTTTCTGTTCCTTGGGTCGTTCGGTGGTATTCTTCCTGTGGTTTTGTTTTTATCCTATTGTAACTTCCATGTGACTGGTTACCATTCGTGACTTATGCGGGTTGGTTTCTGCATTCGAGGATTTTCCTTGAGATTATTTTTTGATCATTGCCGTCCTTTGTATAGTCTCAGTGATCCCTTTGATTCCAGTTTCTCGTAGTCTTTTCTTCAGGCTTTTTGTGACTGTTCCTAGTGCTCCTACGATTATTAGAATCATATTGACTTTCTTCATGCTCCATATCCCTCTCAGTTATCTGGCAAGTTCCGTGTATTTGCATCGTCTTTTCGGTCTCTTTGATCTAAATTCTGTGATCTGCTGGAACGGCAAAGTCTACGATTTCGCAGGATTTTTCCTTCTTGTCGACTATTATGACATCCTTGCTTGTATGAGTTTATCTGTTTGCACCTCCATCTCCCAGAGGATTTTGTGTTTCCTGTTTTCCAGTACTGACTCTGGTTTAATGTTTGTACTATTTGTCTGCGTGTTCGAAATGCAATCATTTTCACAGTTCCCAGTGTACTGCTTTCCCCACACAGTTATGTCTGATCTTGTATTCTTTTGGGGCTAGTTTGCTGCATTCACTTATTATATTATTCACTGTTTCGTCTCCTTGTCCACACAGTCTGCATTTACTGTTTTTCTGGGTTTTATCTATTTTGCTTTAATGTATTATTATTATTATTATTATTATTATTATTATTATTATTATAACTACTACTACTATTACTATTATTATTACTACTACTATTACTATTATTACTACTACTACTATTATTATTACTACTACTACTATTATTATTATTATTACTATTACTACTATTACCATTTTTACTACTACCATTATTATTATGATTACTACTACTACTATTATTATTATTACTACTACTACTACTGCTAC
>OY744524.1:3552172-3572172 GCA_963556195.1 Sepiola atlantica
GAAGTTCAAAGACACATGTTTAGAAGTTCATAAGCCTGGCGCGTATTCTTGACTTATAATAGAATACATATATCCAGTATGTTGCGCAAGTCACTGGAAAATGGTTTGATTATTGTACACATCCTTGCTCTGCGTTGGACTAATCTAGGTAATTCTGTTGCAATCAAAATCTACATCTTGAGCGTGATTTGATCCATGTCTGCTTCGACCCCTTTACACATTCACGTTGACTTCCTCATTATTTGTGTACCTAGTCTTGTACTCCTATTGCTCTTCTTAGACAAAAGAAAAATCCAGGTTGTCCTTGATGGCCGTTCATCTAAGCAATATGACATAAATGCTGATGTACCTCAGGGATCTATCATTTGACCTTTGTTGTTCCTGATCTATATAAACGATCTCCCTGATCACATAGAGTCTGAGATTGGTTTATTTGCTGACGACACCACGCTTTACTCTCGCCATGTTGGCAAAACAGACGCGATCATATCCGAGGCAATGGCTGAATCCTTAGAAAATGACCTCCAGCTGTAGTGGATTGGGGTCATAAATGGTTGGAAACTTTTAATGCCGCAAAGACAAAGCTCCTTTCCTTCAATAACTACAAGAAGCCTCTCCAACCACCGATTGCCATGGCAAATAACACCCTACCTGATAGTTCATCATTCAAACTCCTCGGCCTAACCTTCACAGGTAACATGAATTGGAACAAATACATTGAAGACATTGCAAAGGCTGCCGCAAAGAAGGTTGGCTCCCTCTACCGTGCTAACAAACTCCTCACACCTGACATTATCCTGTATCTCTACAAAGCCACCATCCGCTCATGCATGGAGTATTGTTGCCACATCTGGGCTGGTGCCTCATCCACTAGTCTGTCCGTCCTTGACAAGGTCCAAAAAAGAGTCGCCAACCTAATAGGTCCCTCACTGTCAACCTAGCTCCAGTCCCTGTCCCATCGCCGCAATATAGCATCCTTGTGCTTGTTTTACAAATACTTCAATCTATTGTGCTCCAATGAATTGACTGCTCTGCTGCCCCCTCGACGTAAGTTCACTAGACGAACTCGACAATCGACTAAATCCCATCCATTCACTGTGAAGGTCCCCAGATGCCGGAGAGCTTTCTACTCCAATATCTTCTTTCCTCGTGCTGCTGGCCTCTGGAACTCCCTCCCTGCCCCCTGTTTCCCCGACGGTACTGGCATGCAGAAATTTAAAACAGACATCTCGCTGCGCAGAACCCAATTTAGGTTGACCCCCACCCCCAACCTTCTCCCTTTTCTTTCTTCTCAGTAGCCCCTTACGTCTACAGTGGCGGCCTCCCTTGTCTGGGTGAACTATGTTTTGAAAAAAAAATTTGTTTTTTTCATTATTTGACAATTTTTAAAAAATTGCTTAATTTTAGAACAAACAGAATATATATTTCACTCTGTGATGCAAACTAATATTTATGTTTTTGTAGTTTGTTGTAAAAATAAATATAATATATCCGTTTCGTCACACAAAAGTTAGCTAGTAAAAACCTGCCTTTTTTTAATCTCCGGACGAAACTATTTCAAGTAGTGAATCGGGTACAGAAAACAAATAGCAAGTCAGGCAAGCCCCTGTCTGAAATTAATTCGAAAAGAAATCATTCACTTTAAATGAAAAGTCAACGGTTAATCTTTTTTGTTTTTAGGTCATCAGAAATGATCAAAATTTATATTTGGAAAATTAAATTATTGACCTAATTCTATGATTTTATATTAATATTAATGCGAACACTGGTGAAGCATAATTTTTTTGTCATTTTTTGACGGATGTTATACGGCTGTGTGTGAGTACGAGCGCGTGTCAGAAAGAAAAAACAACTGTCTTCTAAACTATGTTTCCTCCATTTTTTTTACTTTTCCACATAATAAGTGTGGGACAATACATCCATTTTCTACCATGTATACTATTCTGGTCCGTGTAAATATCAATAGGTAATTAAAAAAATCAAAAGTAACAATATAAGTTACTTCTAAATCCAACCAACCAACCTATAATATATATATGGAAGCCGTGAAATAAAATACTGTTTTGTTTTTAAATTCCTTAAACAGTTTTTCATGGTAAACAACTGATGATCCCTTAAATAATGTTAAGACTAGCGTAAATGGAAGCAAACTAATATAGTGACTGTAAAAAGTAAATTGACTTAAAAGAAATTTTCCACCGAACGACTTGGGACTAAAATGTTGTTTTTTTATATAGTTTTAATGGTTGAGAAACTTCTGAGACTATATACAGGGTGTTTCAAAAGTCTTGGGAACATTACAAATGCGTATATCTCATGAACTATTTCAGGTAGAAAAATGAAACTGGTGCCATTTTAAAGCTTGCTTAATCAAGTTTTTGGTCATACTAATGATTTTCGTGTTATCTTTCCAGGTGCAGTAATGGCGTTCTCTAAACAAGACAAGGCATTTTGCGTCCTCCAATTTGCAAAGACTGAATCGTGGACATGTGTTTAGCGTGCATTTCGCAGGAAATTTAAAAAAGAAGCCCCTGAAAGGAAATCCATTGTCAGATGGCATGCTAAATTTGTGAAAGATGGGTGTTTGTGCCCAAGTAAGCGAACAGGTCGCCCTTCAACTTCAGAAGATGCAGTTGAGCAAGTTCGGACAGCCTTTCAGCGGAGCCCCCGTAAATCAGTGAGAAGAGCCAGCAGGGAACTTCAGCTTGCTCCAGCAACTGTCTGGCGTGTCTTAAGGAAACGACTGCAAATGGTACCTTACAAGCTCAAGTTGGTCCAAAAGTTGAAGGACACTGATAAGCCACTTCGCCGTGACTTTTGCATTGCAATGCAAGAGAAGTTGGAAGATAACGGCTTTGATGACCGGCTTGTTTTTAGCGATGAGGCGACCTTCCATCTGAATGGCAAAGTTAACAAGCATAATACTCGCATATGGGGTACTGAGAATCCTCATGAACTTCTTGAGCACGAGCGAGATTCACCAAAAGTGAACGTGTTTTGTGCAATTTCCAAGAAAGGTGTCTATGGACCGTTCTTCTTTGAAGAGGCAACTATCACTGGTGAATCCTATCTCAACATGCTGGAAGACTGGTTAATGGCTCAGTTGGAACAAGCAGAATCTGATGACTTCATTTTTCAACAAGATGGTGCACCACCACACCGGAGTCTTAGAGTAAGGCAGTTTCTTAACACAAGGCTGCCTGGTAGATGGATTGGGAGATCTGGGCGAGGTGATGACGTTCTCATGCCCTGGCCTCCTAGGTCTCCAGATCTTACCCCGTGTGACTTTTTCCTTTGGGGCTTTGTCAAGCAACAAGTCTATGTGCCGCCCTTCCAAGAGATATTGACGAACTAAAGGCTTGAGTAACGGCAGTTGTGGGAACCATTGACGTCAAGATGCTGGAACGCATTTGGCAGGAAATGGACTATCGACTAGATGTCTGCCGTGTGACGAATGGTGCTCATATTGAGCAACTTTGAAGATTCCCCACAAAACTTGAACCTTTAACCTTTCCAACGGTACCAATTTCATTTTTCAACTCCTAATAGTTTTTGAGTTATTAAAAATCGTTATGTTCCCAAGACTTTTGAAACACCCTATATATATATATATATATATATATATATATATATATATATATATATATATATATATATATATATATATATATATATATATATAGTAGTGCAGTATTAGTGCAGTTCCAACGAGAGAAAAGTATATATGTAAAGGAGTAAGCCTACCAACATTTGTGAAAAAGTTTTTTGCAACATTTATTTATTATTTTGTTATTTTATCATTTTATAATTTTATATAACGTGTTTCAAGCGGTGGTCAGCTCTCATCAGATATGTAAATCCATTTGAAGAAATGTCTTTCGATTTGAAAGAGTGTAGCCTTACTTCTTTTACACACACACACACACACATATATATATATATATATATATATATATATATATATATATATATATATATATATATATATATATATATATATATATATATAAGTATAAGAATCAATATATTGATGATTGTATAGGCATGCGCAAAAGGTAAATTGAAACAAAAATTACAAATCGACCAAGTAAGCACATTTATGGAAATCTTTTTCCGTAGGAGAAAAGCAAAAATGATTTTCGAAGAGACGAAAATATTAACTTGCTCGGAAGATTAAAGAGACACAAAAAAAAGGAAAAAAGGGAAAAAAAGGGGAAAAAAGTAAAGCATAATTCGATTTCTATAACTTGAAGGAATTAATTGATAGGAATTCCTACTTAAGTAAACATATTTATGTCCGTCTGACTCTCCTCTTCTCTCTCTCTCTCTCTATATATATATATCTTTTTTCTCTCTCCCCCTCTCTCTCTTTCTTTCGTTATCTCTCTCTTTCTCTCTTTCTCTCTCCCTCTCTCTTTCTTTCTCTCTTTCTATATATATACCTCTTTCTCTTTCTCTCTCTCTATCTCTCTCTCTCTCTCTGTCTCTTTCTCTCTCTTTCTCTCTCTCTCTCTTTTTCTCTACCTCTCTTTCTCACTTTCTCTCTCTCTTTCCCTCTCTCTTTCTTTCTCTCTATATTTCCTTCTCTATATATATATATAACTTTTTTTCTCTCTCTCTCTCTCTCTTTCTTTCTTTATCTCTCTCTCTCTCTCTCTCTCTCTTTTTCTCTCTCTCTTTTTCTCTACCTCTTATTCTCACTTTCTCTCTCTCTTTATCTCTCCCACTTCCTTTCTCTCTCTCCCTCTCTCTCTCTCTCTTTCTCTCTAAAAGTATATAAAACATCAAATATGAACTGTATAAGTTTAACAAAAAAGTGTGTTTTGGGCCAATATATTTGATGTTTTATATACTTTTATGTATTTTTATATATATTTTTATATATTTTCAAAGCTTAATTTTATTACCTGCAGTAATGTCATTGCGGTAATGGTCGTCTGAGGAGAAGATTTTCTTTAAAAACTCATGAGTTAAGAACGCAATATCACTTCTTTGTTTCTGAACTTTAATCAAATCTGATTGCTTTCTCATTTTCTTATGTCATTCAATTAATATTATTGCTCTATACACTATATTGAGCTTTGTTTTATCCTGATAGTCTACTGGTTAAATATATTATTTGTATCTTTAAAGTATTATCTTATATATATATATATATATATATATATATATATATATATATATATATATATATATATATATATGGGGTAAGGTACACGATAAGTCATGAAAATGAAATGCCGTGGTAGACAAAATGTGTGAAAAAAGAGACAAACGGAAAACCGGTTAAAAACAGGCGAAAAACAAAAACAAGAGATTTTACCGGTTTCGTTCGTGTTAACGAACGTCTTTTTCTGAAGACGTTCGCTAACACGAACGAAGCCGGTCAAATCCTTTGTTTTTGTGTTTCTCCTGCTTTTTAACCTGTTTTCCGTTTGTCTAATAAACAATAACAAATATTTATTATTATTTGTCGCTCCTCGAATAAGTAGAGCACTGTAATTGTATTATTAACACAGCATGCATCGTTCCTTTCATTAAAAAAGTAGAACTGTAAGCCGCCGATAAAGTGTTAAAATTGTCACAGTTCATTCGCTATTCAAAATTGACCGAGTGGTTAAGGCGTCGGATTTGAGTTGTAAAATACTCGTGATCCGGGGTTTCGAATCGCATGACCGGTAGTGAATAGTCATATCTCTATACTGATGAGTCCCGATTATTAAGGACGAAACGTATACGTACATAGATAATAAACAATAACAAATATTATATATATATATATATATATATATATATATATATATATATATATATATATATATTCTTTACGTTAATAAGTGTCACAATTATATGTTGTTTTATATCACAGTTTCTTTGTGTTTATGCTTATGCTGGATTATAGGCTAAAGAGATCAACAGGAAAACCAGAGATCTGTAAAACTATAACAGATACTTTGAACTCATCCGAGAAACATACTCTTTTTTATTAACGTTTGATTCGTATCAGCGAATTTTAATTTTTTTATCTGTACCTCGTTATCAACGCCATAATTACGTAATTCGGTACAGTTCATTAAAAAAAATGATGTACTTCAGTCCTGGAAATCTCTTTCAATTATGACTGAAAAATCAAAATCACTAAGGGGAATAACTGATATTTATATTGAAGAATATAAAAATAGTTGTCTCCCTTACAACTAAAATTTTAAGTCTTTTTCTTTATAAGTTTGAAAACTGTGAAAACAAATAAAAATTAAAAACAAAATAGACTTCACTGCATCCTGAGGATCCTGGGGTACAGCTAATATATACATATATATATACTAAACCACCCGTGCCCCGTTGGGTCAGTATTTGTTATATTTGTTATTAAATATCTCTCCCCACCTGTATCTTTTTCTATCACTCCATAAACCTCTCTCTGTTACACACACACACACACTCTCCCCTTCTCTCTCTCTCTCTCTCTCTCTCTCTCTCTCTCTATCTCACTGTCTCTCTCTCTCTCTTTCTCTGTGTTTCTCTCTATGCCTATCTATCTATCTCTATATCTAGCTATCTATCTATCCCTCTCTATATATATATCTATCTATCTCTATATCTAGCTATCTATCTATCCCTCTCTCTCTCTATATATATATATATATATCTTTCTCTCTCTATATATATATATATATATATATATATATATATATATATCTCTGAAGAGCTATCTATCTATCTATCCCTCTCTCTATCTCTCTTTCTTTCTCTCTATATCTATCTATCTCTCTATATATCTCACTCTCTCTATCTATCTATCTATCTATCTATCTATCTATCTATCCTTCTCTCTCTCTCTCTATATATATATATATATATATATATATCTTTCTCTATCTATCTATCTATCTCTCTCTCTCTCTCTCTCAGTCTCTCTCTCTAAAGGGCTACTATTCTAGTTTTCTAGTTTTAGTAAATATCAATAAGTAATATAAGTCAAAAATAACAATGTAAGTTCCTTCCAAATCCAACCCATAATACCAAAATCTCATGACAGGAAATAGGATGCTTCCGATAAGTATACGTATTATATATATATATATATATATATATATATATATATATATATATATATATATATATATATATATATATAATAGTTTTCTGTATATACTTCTAAATTGCTTGAATTAACGTGAGTAGATCGTCAGAAAGTAAATCCTATTTCAATAGAAAACAATTAAGTTCTGTCCCAAGAAAGTAAGAAAACAAATCTAGAAAACTGGGAAAGAAAATCTACCTGAACCAGCGCCATTACTCGGGCTCTCATATGCGACCGGCGGCAATTTACTTAATCTTTAACCAATTCAACTCGACCGGCCTTTGATTTTCGCCGTTTTATTTAATAACCCGATAGATCGCCATGATTAATCGCAGGTTAAGGTTTGGGGGCGTCACGTGGACGCAGTTTCTTGTTGTTGGGTTTTTTTTGCCTGGTTTTTGGTTTTTGTATATCTGTCCCTCGCCTCTGAAAATATTGGTTTAATATCATAAGCCCTTTGGGATCGTCCCACCCCCTGGACTTTCCAGTTACGGTGAGCAAGACATCTGCTCTGGGTGGCTGACCGAACCCCACACACCCCGCGTGCATCGCCACATTAAATCGAACAGGAAATGTTATTAGATTTCTCTTCCCCTTTGATTATTTTTTTCTTTCTCTCCAACTTGTTTTTTTTTTTTTTTTCGCCATCTTTTTTTTATTTTGTTTTTTACTTTTTTTTAATCTTTTCTTTTTAATTCTTTGCGGACATATTGTTCTTTTTTTTTGTTTTTGTTTTGTTTTTTTCTTTAAAAAAAAAGTTATGAAACAAATAAGTCATTCATAAAAAAAAGCAATATTAGGACAAAAACACAAACAGTGCAAAAGTTATTGAACTACGAAGTTAATTGAATTTGTTATTGTTATCAAAATGTACGCCTGCAATATATAATGATAATAATAAATAAACCACCGGTCGGTATCAGCGAGAAATAACTGGCAAACAGCTGGTGCGAGAACAAGAAGACAAGAAAATGATGCAAATACCTGGATACGGAAAAACCTGGAAAAAAGGACTAGGAGAAATTGGAATCAAAAGGAAGCCCGTAACTATACAGCGAGCGGCAATAATGAAAACAGCTTGAATCTTAAGAAAAATCCTTTAGTGCGTAAACCAACCCACATAAACTACGAACGCTAGCCAGCCACATGGCAGTTTCAATAGAAATATAAAAATAATATATGAACACAAGGGAGCTAAAACTGCAAGAAACTTCATAACCTGCCCTACCCCTCAAACAAAGAATTGGATCCGCCCTGTGCTGATAACACACAAACTGGTCATGAAGAGTCAATGAGAATGAAAATAACGAGGAGGGAAAACATCACCCACACGTCCACGTAGAGTTCTGAAATCCGGAGGCGGCTTATTGTCTTTTAAGTTACAGATAAAGCAATATCGTAAACGGCTGTTGCGAAATCAACCTGCAGGAAATCTGACGGCTTTCTTTAAATAGTGTCGAACAGACTTTTTTACACAGACACTTTTTTACGCTGAAGTTGCCGTTTATTATACGTGGGACACTAAAAGTAAAGTTATCAAGCGACGATTGCAGGGTAAGATAATTATTTTTTGCAATTGCAAGAAGAGGATTTACTAATAAATTGAACATTTATATTGGAGCTTGATACGACGTCTTTACAAAATGTCTGTCTCTGTTGGAAGCCCCAAGGGAAGTTAATCTGCAAGAGCAGTAACTCTGACAAGTTATCTTTCTTTAATATGTCTAATTTAAATGTCTCGTTATTTTCCTAGCTTCTACCTAATACTATCAAAATTGGTTTAGCGACAGACAATTAAATCCTCCTTATTCAGAGTAATTCGTTCAGTTGTGAAATTGTTAATAAATCATTTTATATTGTTGATCTTCACAGAATCGTTTTCATCCATTTATTTCTTCATATTTGTTTCTCACCACTCATACACCACTTCACAACACTAAATACGAAAATAATTGATACAAGACCATTTCCCTTCTTAGACAGATTAGTAATCTCTATATTAATAAAATTAAGACAACTTCACGTGTCTAATTATCTTACCGTGCGTTAAAAAAAAGAAGTTTTTGGAGGAGATTATACACAGTGCATCGAAATCAATCAGAATGATTTTGTTTGAGACTGCTTCTACGCCACGTTAGATGTCCACGGAGCTTTAATAACTTCAAAACTATAAATGGTCAAGTTATGAATACATTTAAGGATGCATGTAGTGAACATTTACTACTTGAGGATGATAATCCCTGGGATGCTACATTACAGGAAGCATCTATATTTGAATCGGCAGGTAATTTAAGACATTTGTTTGCCATCATGTTGACTTCATGTGCAGTGTCTCATCCAAAACGACTTTGGAATGCACACAAAGAAGGAATATATACATAAGGAAGGCTCTGTAGACTGGTTGAAAAGAGGATCTCTCCACTATGATCAGGAGAGAATGATAATGGCTGCTCAAGATCAAGGCTTGATGACCAATGCCTTTAAAAAGATGAGTGGTCTCAGCAACAATAACAAGTGCAGGTTCTGCCACACAGAAGTGGAGAGTGTGAGCCACCTGACATCCAGTTGTAAGGTTCTTCTGGGGAATGGCTATTATACAATGCGACACAACAGAGTGTGTAAATATCTTCACTGGACTATTTGTAAAAAGTTGAATATCCAGTGTAGCAGCAAGTCCTGGGAGCATATACCAGAAAAAACAGTTAGAAATAATTTATACACCATCCACTATGACTATGCAACCTCTACAGCTACATATCTAGAACCCGGGACTGTTAAACCTGACATCGTAATATGTGACCAAAGGGAGAAAGTAGCAACCCTAGTTGAAGTCAGTGTCTCTAATGATGCAGGATTAAACAGAGCTGAAAGGGAAAAAATTACGAAATACCAAGGTCTTATGTACGACATGAAAATAAACTGGAATCTTAGAAAATCTCCATCATACCAGTAATTATAGGAGCAACAGGACTAATGAAAAAGAATTTCAAAAGCTATCTGGCGAGTATACCCGGTGAACCGAGTGCAAGAGAAATACAAACAATTGCACTTAAAGAGAATACATATGAATTTATTTTTATGAGAAGACTTTTATGTAAGACCTTGTCAAAGGCCTTGGATATATCAAGCGGCTTCACCTGCCTTGTCCAGTGTATGGTATATGCGTTCAGAGATGACCGTTAGGATATTAGCAGTAGACCGTGCTTGCCTAAATCTATACTGATGGTCTATACTGAAGTTTATTGCTAGATTGATTAAAGATTCAAAGAGTTTAGCGAAGAGTATGAGTAGACTGACAGGGCTATAATTCTGAGGGTCAGTTTTTTCTTTAGAATTCTTGAAGATTGATATTGCAGAGGCAATGTTCCAGCTTTCAGGGAAGCAAGATTCGGCTAGGCATTTGTTGTAGAGTTTGAAGACGACGTGAGCCAGTTCAGCAGAGCATATTTTTTTTTACTATTACAGGTATAAGATCAGGCTCACATGCTTTGGAGGTGTCAAGGTATTTTATGATGTCCCGGACATGAGATGGGGTGATGGTCATGGCATCAAGTGTGGCTTCAGTTTGCAATGAGAAATGTGGGAGAAAGTGGTTTGCGGAGTCCAAAGTGGAGTTTAAGGCGAAACGCTGAGAAAGTAGTTCAGCCTTATCAGTTGCCGTGCAAACGACATCATTGTGGTTGGATAGCAGGGGAATTATTGATTGACCCTTGTTCAGCACATTATTGAAGATTTTTCTAGAAATTGCGAGTACCTAGTTTCTGTGACACAATGCGTTTTATGGTCATCTCTGTATACCTTCCTTTTACTTCATCTATCACTACTTTGCAATTATTTCTTGCCCCTTACAATCATTTTTGGCACTATAAGTTTATGTCTATTTCTAGTTGACTTATGGCGGTTAAATTGTCAGAATACTTGCTGCCTCTGAGCAATAGAAACTTCACAGTTTGAGGCGAACAATTGAGGAGAGTGGGGATTGCTGTAAAAATTTCGCATAGGGACATGAGCTTCAATGCCTGTTTTGACCCCTTCGGTTACCTCATTTGCGCACTGATCAGCAGGGAGAGAAAAGTTTCACTCTATGGGACGTCTCTGATGAAATCTCTGATGAATTCCCAATCAGCCATCTTGTAGTATCTCGTCAATTTGAGATTTTAGGGTGATATAAATTATTACCACAAAGTTATCAGCATTCCCGAGCGGGCTATGGGCATTCATCGCCCAAGCCTCGAGAAGTGAGGTCAAAAACAGGTCGATAAGTGAGGCTTGCTGATCCACACGATCAGGCAGGCGGGTCGGGAAATTGACAGTCTATGAGAGTGGGTGCGCTAATGAGAGACTATATGTGGAGTTACCAGCTGCGTCTGTATAGCTGGAGAATCCAAGTCAGTCACGATGATGTGCATTAAAATCCCCAAACATATGTATCTGGGCATTCGACTCGAGTGAGAGTATCTCTATTTATTCTTTCAGAGAATTTAGCAGGGTACAGTCCTGGGTCGAAGGAGAACGGTATAAGAAATATAAGTAACTAACGCTGTGCTGTAAGGTTAATCTAAAGCACGTGTAGGCTTGATCATCTGATTCTAGCCTATGTTCTCTCATCAAGGGGAAGGTGTTCTGAACATTAACTCCTAGCCAGTGCATATGCTTGTCAGGGTATTTAAGGTAGAGTGGGAGCTATTCAGTCATGTCTAAATGGTGTGAGGAGATTGAGGAGATAGGTATGTTTCACTTAGTGCTAGGATATCCGCGGAGTTTACTAGGAGAAAGGTTTCTACGTCGTCGTCGTTATTGGTTCTAAGCTCCCGGATATTTATGAATGCTAGCCTCAAAGGCGGAGGCGAAGAGGTTTTATGTTGGGTGTCTGGTTTAGGTTTGATTTTTTTTGTAATGGATGTTTGCAAATCGGATATTTTGTTCGAGTCTCCAGTTCTAGTAAGATTGAGAGACCTCCCTCCCAGCGGTTTGCTGCCAAGACGTGAGTAGTCAGTATCACAGTTTTTATCGGAGTTTTCCTTCTAGATCGATGACTTGACAAGATCTACGGGTCCATCACACCGAGAGGGGTAATCTTGCGCCCGTGTACCAGTCAGGTATTTCAGAGACCCTGCAGTTTAAAAAAAATAAGATAACAAGTAAAAATTAATGAGATATGTCGTACAACAAAACATAATAAACAATCTTTACAAACATAAATTTACTCGAGTAAAATCTTACAAACAATCAAATGGTGGTATTAATTTTCTATTAGTATTTTGTATTTTTTTTTTTTTACAATTATATTGTGGTGTCTGCGTTCGCACTGGGTATTTATAAACAGGCGATGGTTTTACTTTATTTATAACTTGAAAATTATATTAATTATAAAATTTAAATAAAAATAGTTTGATGGGTTCATTACTGTGAGAAAAAGAAAAATAGGGATCCTGTTTCATTCTCGGTGCTTTTAACAGGAATATAACATAAAAACTGTAAAAAAATTCAGAAGTAAATTGTCCTATCAAAATAAATTTTTAAAAAACAAAATGGAAGAACATATTCTTTTATTTTAGCTGCACGTGCAACAAAAATATTTGAATCGTCGTAATTTTTATCTTTCAACCGCCGATAAGTGAATCATCTTTATTTAATTAAAAGGCAATTCGCTTTCTTTAAATTATGGAGATTGAGATTCGAGAAAATACTCTGGTGTAACACGAATTCCACTTTTTGTATTATTTACACACACACACACACACACACACAAACCTCTATCTCTATCTCTCTATCAGTCTCTCTTTAGGTCTCTCTCTCTCTCTCTCTCTCTCTCTCTATATATATATATATATATATATATGTGTGTGTGTATGTGTGTGCACGCTTCATTGCACAAAATAGATATTTTGCGTCAATTTGATCTTTCTAAACTTCTAACAAACCAAGTTAAATAACATTGTTCCAAGTGTCATGTTCCTGACTTGAACTTTGTTTATTTTATTTTATTTCGCAAGCTTTCGACTAAATTTAGTTATCTTACCAAGTAATTAAAACATATATATGTTACGTCATAATCACGTTGACACACTAATTCCACTTAGATTACAGAAGTTAAGCGACGTTGAATCTGGTCAGTACTAAAATAGCTGACCATTTATATATATATATATATATATATATGGGAAGAGAAGGATGAAGGTAATCCGACGTGATGGGAAAATGAAAAAGGAAAACCAAAAAATGGATGTTTTTTATGTGTACATCAACGTTTCGTCTTTATTTATAAGACTTCATCAGGATGATAATATAGAGAAAAATGTCATGCAAGTACAAACACATGTAGGGTTGACATATTGGGAAAAAAGGAAGAAAATAATGGCCACTACTGGGTGGACGTTCGTACTTGGTGAGGAGTGAAAAATGAATGTTGATGAAAATGAGTGGGGAAGAAGTGGAAAGATGGGGGTGAGCAAGGACTACTGTGGCTGGTAGTAAGAGAAAGAGGTGGGGGATGAGAGGAATAATGTGGATGGCAGAGAGGGAGTGGAGGAGAGGGAGGAAGGAGTTGTTTGAACAGATGGCTGCGGTCAAGACTCAAGGGGAAAATGTAAGTTGGAATGTTTGTGTGTGGGGGGTGTATGCAGAGAAAAGGAGGGTGGGTAGAGAGGGAGGGGGCTGTGATTTTGGTGGATGGGCGTTTTGAGAAAATGAGGGGATTTAAGAAGGGGGTATGGAAGAGTGAAGGTACGAAAGAAATAGTTGAGAGGGGGAATGGGTGAGGGGGAGAGTGGGGATTTGTTGTGATAGGGTATGAAATATTTGAAATATTTGGAAAATTATGACAATGAGTGAGGGAGTGCAGGGGTGGAGGAGTAGTGGCCATTATTTTCTTCCTTTTTTCCCAATATGTCAACCCTACATGTGTTTGTACTTGCATGACATTTTTCTCTATATTATCATCCTGATGAAGTCTTATAAATAAAGACGAAACGTTGATGTACACATAAAAAACATCCATTTTTGGGTTTCCTTTTTCATTTTCCCATATATATATATATATATATATATATATATATATATATATATATATATATATATATATATATATATATATATATATACCTGCGTGGGCTCACTCATCCATAGTTAGCCAAATCTTGTATAACTTATTATTTTGGCATTCATCCTAATATTCTTGCCATTTTTCTTTGATTATCCTGTTAATAGAAGGTCGAAGATCAGTGTATGTAATCCTAGTATTGGTTGGTGTCATTTTTAATGATTCGCATAGTTCCCAATGTACAGTCTTCCACATGCAGTCGAGTCTGTTCTTGTATTCTTTTGAGATATTGTTATCTGCATTCTCTTATTATGGGATTTACCGTTTTATACCTTTGTCCATACAGTCTGCATTTACTGTTTTCTTGATGTTTGTCTATTTTAGCTTTGATATAATTAGTTCTAATCGCATTGTTCTGTGCAGCTGTCAGCAGCGATTTCGTTTCTCTATTATTATTATTATTATTATTATTATTATTATTGCTATCATTGTTATTATAATTACTACTACTACTATTACTTCATCTGTCTTCTTAAAGATAATTTGTTCATCTCGATTGATAAAAGGCAGAATATTAGCTATCGCCATGAGATGGTTTGATTTTATCGTACACTTTTTCTATTTATCCTACATTTTCTCGGCTGTTATCCAAATTGTTTTTTCTTCAATATAAAAACACATTAAATTTTCAAGTACGAGATGAAACGAGATATACTCAGCGAAACCTGGTTTTATTGAGTTATTAATCAGTGTCAGAATATGCAGATAGGAGATATGCTCTCATATACAATCCATTCCTCGGTGTTTGTCTCATTTCGTGTCGTCAAAAACAACGGTTGACTGTTTTCATCGCTTCTAAATTACCCTATGACTTTTAGAACTGATGTCCCCTGGACAGAAAACAGTTTTCGTCGTATTTACATGATAAATACTGTTAGCACTTCAGTTAGTTGTTGTGTTGCATAACTACTAAAATTAAACGTCACGATAACCACAGGGGGGGGGGAGCTTATTTATTACTACAGGCAGAAATCCTTCCGACTGAGGCCATTCTCTGAAACCACCTAAACAGTTCGGAGTTCATCCTCTCCGAGTTGAAAATAATGCGAAATGTTCATGAGAGGGTTAATAGTGGTATCCATATATAATTTTATAAGGAGATATTATTTTTTATGTATCAATTTTCAGTATTTACTTCAACAGTGTTCGATACGTAAGTAGCGCTAGGTAGTAAGCTATGAAAATATATTTATGGTAATTAAGCTACACAAGCTCCTCGGAAGGGAATCTTGATGCTAAAATGCATGAAGTTAGATTTGCCGGGTGTTTTTATATACACGACCAGCTAGTTAACCAATCAGATCTTTTGTTGTTCTCTTAGCCAATCGTTGGGCTTCTCACGCACAACGGTTCGGTTAGTTTTACTTCTTATTTCCTATTCTATTGTGTTGTTTTCTATATGATGATTCATCCCGGTTTCTTTGTTGTTCTCTTAGCCAATCGTTGGGCTTCTCACGCATAAAGGTTCGGTTAGTTTTACTTCCTATTACCTATTCTATTGTGTTGTTTTCTATATGATGATTCATCCCGGTTTCTTTGTTGTTCTCTTAGCCAATCGTTGGGCTTCTCACGCATAAAGGTTCGGTTAGTTTTACTTCCTATTTCCTATTCTATTGTTCTGTTTTCTATATGATGATTCATTCCGGTTTCTTTGTTGTTATTTTAGCCAATCGTTGGGCTTCTCATGAGCAACAGTTACGTTGATTTTACTTCCTGTTCTATTGTTCTGTTTTCTATAGAGTAGCATATCCTTGTTTCTTTGCTATGTCAATATAATAGGTGACCTTATTTTAACACGTGGTTCTTTCTATTTCTATTTTAGGTTTTAGATTTTAAGTTTTTATGTTTTCGTTAAATTTAGTTTGTTGTTTTTGTTTTGTTTTTTGTTTTTTGTTTTGTTTTTGTTTTTTTTTCTTATTATTTGTTTGTTTATTTATTTATTCATGTATTGTTAGCCTATGGTAAATCTTATTCTGTGCAGACAGCTGTTTGCTATCTCACTTCTACAGTTTAATAGATTTTAGGCGTCTTTCAAGTTTAGGATTTCAAATTTCTCATTGAGACATAATCTACACGGGTCGTCTAAATTTCTACATGTACTGGCCTGTCGTATTATTTTCCATTCAATTATTGGTGAGCTTCCATTGTCTTTGAGCTCCCAATAATGGTGTGCTAGTGTTGTTTTAATTCGACGTTCTTTGTATTAAAATGTGCTTTTGAGGTCGTACTATCTGGTTTTAAAATCTAAGGAAGTCATACCCACGTAGTACTCATTGTTATTTGGTCTTTCTTTGGTAAGCAATACTTTTGGTTAGGCATTTATTTTGTAGTGGACAAAGTGTACGATTTATGCAGTTACATCTTTTCTCTTCATTGCTAACTTTTTCATTTCTATTCGTGTGATTACAATTAGTGTTTTGGTTATTTCTATTTGTAGTGCTTATATTTTTGTTCTTCTTAGTGTTATTTTTGCTATATTTGTCACTTTTTTATGCAATTGGTTATTTTTTTCTTTCCTCTGTGCTGTTCCCTTTCAGTATTTTGTTATTGTGTGCCTTAATTATCATTTCTAGGTTTTCGCATCAGCTGTAGGACAGTTTTAGGTTATTTTATTGAATATTTTATGCTGTAGGACAGTTTTAGGTTATTTTATTGAATATTTTATGCTGTAGGATAGTTTTAGGTTATTTTATTGAATATTTTATGCTGTAGGATAGTTTTAGGTTATTTTTATTGAATATTTTATGCTGTAGGATAGTTTTAAGTTATTTTATTGAATATTTTATGCTGTAGGACAGTTTTAGGTTATTTTTATTGAATATTTTATGCTGTAGGATAGTTTTAGGCTATTTTTATTGAATATTTTATGCTGTAGGATAGTTTTAGGTTATTTTATTGAATATTTTATGCTGTAGGATAGTTTTAGGTTATTTTTATTAAATATTTTATGCTGTAGGACAGTTTTAGGTTATTTTTATTGAATAGTTTATGCTGTAGGACAGTTTTAGGTTATTTTATTGAATATTTTATGCTGTAGGACAGTTTTAGGTTATTTTTATTGAATATTTTATGCTGTAGGATAGTTTTAGGTTATTTTATTGAATATTTTATGCTGTAGGATAGTTTTAGGTTATTTTTATTGAATATTTTATGCTGTAGGATAGTTTTAGGTTATTTTATTGAATATTTTATGCTGTAGGACAGTTTTAGGTTATTTTATTGAATATTTTATGCTGTAGGACAGTTTTAGGTTATTTTTATTGAATAGTTTATGCTGTAGGATAGTTTTAGGTTATTTTTATTGAATATTTTATGCTGTAGGATAGTTTTAGGTTATTTTATTGAATATTTTATGCTGTAGGATAGTTTTAGGTTATTTTTATTGAATATTTTATGCTGTAGGATAGTTTTAGGTTATTTTATTGAATATTTTATGGTGTAGGATAGTTTTAGGTTATTTTTATTGAATATTTTATGCTGTAGGACAGTTTTAGGTTATTTCATTGAATATTTTATGCTGTAGGACAGTTTTAGGTTATTTTTATTGAATATTTTATGCAGGGGATTGGTTACGGGGAAGTATTTTTCAATCAGATTTAGGAATGTCTTGCCCAGTTTAGTTTTTAGCATCTGGTATACCAGATTATATTTCTTTTTCTTTTCTTTTTAATTTTATTATAATTATTGGTGTCCTGTTTCTTATATTTAATTTCGGTAACCACTATTTTTTTCGAGCTGTATTGTAAATGTTGCTTGATTTTAAAAACATTTTTGTTGCTAGAAATATGCGGTATGGAGAAGGAAAACAAAAACGAGGCGATTTCTTTTGTAAAGCTTACTGTATTCCGTCTCAACTTCTACATAGGCATCTAATGTGTGTAAACCTGTTCCATAATATATTTCGAGGTAAGGCCTCTTTATCAAATGTAGGTGTTTCAAATCTCCTTAACCTCGTGTAGTCTTAAGCAACGGTGATATTATTTTCCTATGGCGTCAATGGTACAACCAGTCCGCAGCAAATAGATTTAAATGTTTTAAATTCCCATTATAATGTCATGTCAACACAACAACGACAGATAGTGTACATTTGTTCTGTGTTTGGTAGAATTTTAGACAGCCCTACTATCGTCATCTGCACGATACGAAATGCAACAATACAGTACAGATATTGTGACAATGTCCTGGGGCTCCTACGAAGAATTTAGGGCGATTAGAGGCGCTAGAGTATATTTAGGACAGTATACCGAATAAATTATCATTTCACATGAGTTTAGAGGAATTCTGGCCAAATGATAAATATTGTCTTGTCTACGGGCTAGGCAAAACTGTCGAGAGCGGATGTGCAGATGTGCCTTGAGTATGGGTTAATTAGTGTCAGATATGAAATGAGTGTCGGAAATATCTGCCGAAAATAACCAGTGTATGAAATAATTCGAATAGATGTTAAACTGAGACTAGAGCAGCAGGCGGCCAATCAAAATGCCTAATAGCTATGATAAAAAGATTCGTCCGGGCGAATCTGAGTAAACCTATCTGATTATATAAGGTAATGCGCGCCCAGAATTAAAAGAGTTTCGTACAGTAGATGAACAGAGACAGCGTGAAATACATTCTTAATCCGGAATTGAATTAGTTTCATGGTGAAAATCCACTATAAACGAATAATAATTCGCCCAGCGTCCAGAGAACAGAGACAAAGCCTTTTTTTCTTTTTTTTTACTTACGAAATAAACTCCAATGTAAATACGAAAATATATAATTATAAAAAGACACAAACCCAAAACTTGTGCTTTTTGAGTCGATTTCATCATTTTTGTTGCATTTTTTTCTTATTTCTAAATCTGTCTGTCTTCTGTCAGCCGATGCATTCCGGGATAGCAACGACTTAGGTCCTTCACTATCTCCTAAGCTCCAGCCCCTGTCCCATCGCCGCAATGTTGCTTCCTTGTGCCTGTTTTACAAGTACTTCAATGGATTGTGTTCTGATGATCTTGCTGCTCTGGTACCCCAACGACGTAAATTCACTAGACCAACTCGACAATCTGTCAAATCCAATCCATTCACTGTCGAGGTCCTCATATGCCGAAGAGCTTTCTACTCCAAAAGCTTCTTTCCTCGTGCTACTTGACTCTGAACCTTGCTCCCTGCTTTCCTGACATTACTGACATGCAGAAATTTAAAACTAGAGTAAACAGACATCTCGCTGCGCAGCTCCTAAATTAGGTTGCCCCCCCCCCAAAAAAAAAAAACCTTCATCCTTTTTTTCTCAGTAGCCCCTTACGTCTACAGTGGCGGCCTGCCTTGTTGGGAGTGAACTATGTTAGACAAAAAAAATACTAGACAAATCACAGCGTGGGGGTGAGGTGTTGTCCAGCTAACAAAGACGACAGAACATAGCGGCTAGTCGTCCCCACCACCGCGTCGAAGTTACCAGCACCGAGTGACGGGGAAGTATCCCAAGACGACGGTGTTCGGTTGTGAAAGAGTTAGAACAAGGTAACAGAGTTGATTTGCATTTGTTTAAAAACTGTTCTCAACTGTTTCTTCTGGTGTGAATTTATTTTTTCACCAAATGTTGATAATACTTTGGGGAGTGATAGAATCGCCGAAAATTCTACTCCCCAATGTAAAAAGAGAAGGGTTTCATTGTTAACCATGCTTCGAAAACAGGTATAAAAATACTGCTTTAATAAACTAATCGTTGCATTACAGTTTTATGTAATCAAGTTGTTTTGTTATTTTTTCTAAGATATATATATATATATATACATATATATATATATATATATATATATATATATATATATATATATA
>OY744524.1:3579672-3594672 GCA_963556195.1 Sepiola atlantica
ACTCTGATGATGAATTATTATTCCGAAATTAATAAGATTTTTAAAACAAAATTTGTAATTAATCTTGCATTGATAAAGGCTTCTATTTTCAATTTTAATAATTCTGACCCACCAATGCTTTTAAATGAACGACCTATGCTCCTAATTTATTTAAATTAATCTGTTGCGCTGATCTGCCGAATATTTATTAATAAAGCAATTATAAAGTCACAGAAAAAAATTATAAAATGTTACAAAAAGTCAGAGAAAAAAAATCGCGGAAAAAGTTACAGAAAAAGTCACAGAAAAAAGTCACAGAAAAAGTCACAAAAACGTCAGAGAAAAACATCACAGAAGAAAGTCACAGAAGAAAGTCACAAAAAAATGTTATAAAACTCTATCATCCTACAGGTGGCTTGATGGTCGGATTCCAAATTTGTGTGTAAACTCCGGTCGACGAAAATTATCGATCGGGGCCTGTGGTAGCCCCTATGTGTCGCCCAGCTCGCATCTAGCTACAAAGGTGATTCCATGGAACCCACAACTCTGTTGGTGAATGACAACAGGATTATTTATGTGACTAACAAGAATATTTACTAGAGTTGGATATAACAATCGATCTTTAAGTTGCCATGTGAGTAAATAGTCTTGCCTCTATCTGATGGAATGTTGAGAATTGCATCACTTGGTTATAATTTATATGTGAGTCAAGTTTCTTTTTCGTATGAGCTAAGGATCAAGAACGTGGAATTCTAACTCAAGCTGTTTTTTTGTTGTTTTGTTGTTTTTGTTTTGTTGTTGTTGTTTTTTGTTTTCAAATCTACTTGCTTATATGAAGTTTCATTTCACACCCGAGTGGGTTGGGTTGAAGAGAACATAATTGATTTTCTAGCTTTTCTCATTTTGATTCCCTCATCGAATGAGATCCTCCTTTTGTTCCCGATAAATCTCTTTTGGGGGGCAAAGGGGGTGTTGTATTACCCGTTCTTTCGGGGTACTCGATATGATCCAACAAGAATGACAATAAACAGAACGTATATGGGGAAACTTTGGTTTTCTTTATTTGCCATTACTGGATGGTTTACGCCGCTACGCACACATATATAACAATATTTTGACATACTTTTGCCTCATGAAAGTATTTTTCTTGCTGAGCTCACAGACTTGGTTTCCGCTACAAACTCGTTCATATATACATCCGATTGGAAAGCAATTTGCTCTGCATTGTCTATCCGAGCGTGAAGTGAAGCAATTGTTCCACAAGCACTTCCAATTGTCTGTTTGATGAAATACAAGCCAGGGGATTCCTTCACTGTACCAACTTACTTATCTGTCACATTTTTAGTCAGCGGACACGAAAGCCTAACAGCAAACGGGCTTGGGTACCATAGCCAATAAAGCTTCATCGGTGCCATAAACATCGGTAAACTCCCATTCTTCCGGTACTTCGATACTCCGATCACCAAGCGTTTCGGCTCTTCGCGTTTCTGAAACTGCCGCCTTTCAAGTCTCCTTGCACTACGGAACCTTTTCCTTTTTAACAGTTATCAAGTCGATTTCTTTCTTTCTCGACGTCCCACCCACAATGGACTCGTCCACGATTCAGTTTTGCCACTCTTCATTATCTTACAGGTGCACTCCTTTTTACTCCCACTTACTCTGATCTCTCTCTCGATCTCTCTCTCTCGATCTCTCTCTCTCGATCTCTCTCTCTCTCTCGATCTCTCTCTCTCTCTTTCTCTCTCTCTCTCGATCTCTCTCTCTCGATCTCTCTCTCTCGATCTCGATCTCTCTCGCTCTTTCTCTCTCTCTCTCGATCTCTCGCTCGATCTCTCTTTCTCTCTCTCTCTCGATCTCTCTCTCTCTTTCTCTCTCTTTCTCTCTCTCGATCTCTCGCTCGATCTCTCGCTCGATCTCTCGCTCGATCTCTCTCTCTCTCTTTCTTTCTCGATCTCTCTCTGTCTCCCTCTCTCTCTCTCTCTCTCTCTCTCTCTCTCTCTCTCTCTCTCTCTCTCGATCTCTTTTTCCCACTGTAATCTGCTGCTACACTCGATTACCTGGAGGGGGAGGGGGAGGGGGAGGCTTTTTAATTTGGCTTTCTCCAAGAAAAAAGAATATTAAATTTTCTTTTTTCTAGTTCTTCCCCCCCCCCTTAGATTATCCTTCCTTCTCTATTTGTTGCATGTTGTTGTTTTTGTTGTTTTTGTTGTTGTTTATTTCATCGCTTACCCAGACATTTTAATTCTTCATCCCTTGAGTATTATCATTTCTTGTCTCTTTAGTCAGCTAATCCGGATTACCTGGCTTTTGGGGGAGGTGACGGTGGTTAAGTGGATAACGACAAGGACTGAAGACCTGGGTGTTCCAAGTTCGAATCCAGTCGGTTCCACAGTATCACTTTCACTTAGGGATGTTGGCAACCTTATCATGGTCTTTCCTGTAAGTACCCGATGTCTTTCCAAAAAGATTTCTAACTAGAAAAACATCGATGAAACTAATGCCAACACTAGAATCATCTGATTCACACGAAAGAAGAAGAACATCACACCATAACACGTTTTTTTTTTTTGTTCTTTTAATTTCAGTAATAAATTCGTTGCTTTCACGCGTCTTTTGTTTATCCTCCGGTATGATTAACGTTAATGCTGGGCCCAGTTTCACTACAAGGCATTTAACATGTAATGGGGCCAGGACTTTGACACCACACGTTGCCAGAGAAGACCTGAGAAGAAGAAGAAGAAGAAGCCCTCATTACAGGATATCATTGAACTTGCCGGTTTTTTCAGGTGGAATTTGGTCAAGACAGGTAGCTTTCCTGTTTTTTAGTTTCTTCAAAACTAATTCTAATTCATGTTCATTAAATGGTTCGGTTTTTATTGTTAACTCTTGCTCGGAACCGACTTTGATGAATTCATCGCATCAGCTACAATTAGTTGTTTGCCTAGCAGATTTTGGAAATGGTACTTCCACTTCTGCAGTCGTTCGTCTTGGCTGTTTGCTTTGATCTTGGCCTTAGTAGTTATTTTCCTGCCTTTAATCATCTGATTCACACGAAAGAAGAAGAAGACCTTGCTTTTTCTCCAGATGTGTTTTTTTTTTTACAATAGGTGCTGGAAAATATTAGTTTTTCGCTTTTATTAACTATTTTGTATCATTCTAATGGGTCAGCTAATCGCCCCTTCGTGTGGGGTGTGGCCAGTGACCTTAGAGTCACGTGTGCTATTTCATGTTTGCAATTTTAGTCGGTTAAATGTTTCCTGGTTCAATCCTAGCTTTCACTCGCATTTCTTTTTTTTTCTCTCCTCTTTTTGTTAAACTATATTTACACTAAAATTCTGTATTGGCCTCACCACAAAGAAGCATAAAGTCACAGAAAAGTCACAGAAAAATCGCAATTTATTTCGCCGGTAATACAAAAATTAAGGGTTAGGGTTTTTGATCATACCTAATAGTAGTTTTCGAAAAGTGAGAATTCGACAGTAAATGTATTTTTAAAAAGATACAGAAAAAACTGCTACATTGTTATGTTATTTTTTCCTGTGATATTTTTTCTGTAACTTTATTTAAATTTATATATTTATTAGATCATCTGATCCTACCTCAACTATTTTAGTTAGCGTAATTGTGGTTTAATGCTCGAAACATATAACATTTCTTTTGTAGAGTGTGTGTGTGTGTGTGTGTGTGTGTGTGTGTGTGTGTGTGTGTGTGTGTGTGTGTGTGTGTGTGTGTGTGTGTGTGTGTGTGTGTGTGTGTGTGAGAGAATGAGATAGATAAAGGACAGAGAATTCATTAGAAGTTTAAAAGAAATGAATTATGTAAATAGCAAAACCCGTCTGGTGTCTGAGCGAGTTTTGGTAACAGTATATAAAGAAGTTGAAAGAGTATTACTTTAACAAGGATTCTTAACACGGTTTCTGTTCGAATCGCAGTCTCGTCTTGAACTTTCTTTCTATTTTGTTTATATGTCATTTAATGTTATTTACTGTTGTTTAATGTTATTTTATCTAAATTAAGTAATTAATAGTTTCTCAGCGTAATTCTAAGGTATACCAAGATTATAAACGTGGACTTGAAAAAATTAAGTAAATAGTAATTACCCGCCCCCCCCTCTCTTACGTTTACAAAAATTCTCGCCGACGGACAGACAGACAGACGGACAGACAGAGAGCAAGAGAGAGAGAGAGAAAAGTCACAATTAGTCACGTGTAGTTCAGTTTCATAAATTCATTATCACTTTTACATGCATTTTTAACAAGTAAGATTGTCCGATCGTCCGATCGTCAAAGATGAACTAATTGAAAACTGATGTTGATAATGAGATTTCAATTTTACTACAGCTTAGAAACGCTGTTGAAACGATAACTTTGAAACTTTAGAAACAGTTAACATGACGCGAGATTTTCTTAAACAAATGAAATATTTATCAAATTATTTTTTTTGATCCAAATTATCGGTTTTAAAAACCCTTTTCATGGTACAGACAATATTTTCCTTTTTTTCTTCTTTTTTTTTCATAGTCGAAGATCGAACTTTTGGTTATTTTATATGTCCGATCTGTAGCGAAACGCGCTGAAACGCAAGTCTACGATAATGTGATTTCAATTTTACTACAACTTTGAAACGCCGTTGAAACGACAACTTTGAAATTTTACAAACAGTTAACATGGCGCGAGATTTTGTTAAACAAATGAACTATTAAATCTTTTTACCCATTAAATTTTTCGAAAATCGAATTTTGTCATCCAGTCGACTTGAGCAGATTTAAAAACCTACTCTTTGCATTCTTTTTATTTCAATGTAATTTTCCCACAGCGAATTGTTACAATTTCAAGTGACATTCGTTCTATTTGTTTAAAGAATATTTGGTTGGTAATTCTTTTCGGTTCGAATGACGATTTATTTTGAAACGATTTCAATTGTAACAATAAATAAATTCAATGGTTAAAACTCGCGTGTTATTTCTTTAAAAGAAAATATTTTTTAGCTGACAATTATTTTTGGACGGTAAGAAGAAAGAGAATATTTATTGTTTAAAAAATATATAAATTGCTACAATCTTAAAGAAATAGATAAAGAAGAAACGTCTTCGTTTTATTTATGTAAAGCATATTTAACTGGCACTTATTTTTTTACGGGAGAGGAAAAGAGACATTTGTGTCTTGCTGTTATTAACAATGACAGACATTTTTTATTTCAAGGGAAATATAAACTGCAAATTATGCAGCATTAAAACAACCGTGGAATTTTAACGAGGTCCCACTAGTAGTAGTAGTAGTGGTAGTGGTAGTAATAGTGGTAGTAGTAGATGTTGTTGTAGTAGTAGTAGTAGTTGTTGGTATAGAAGTAATTGTTGTAGTAGTAGTAGAAGCATAGTAGTACTAGCTGTTGTTGTTGTGCTAGTACTAGTAGTAGTAGTTGTAGTAGTAGTAGTTGTTGTTGTAGTAGTAGTAGTTGTAGTAGTTGTTGTAGTAGTAGTAGTTGTAGTTGTTGTTGTTGTAGTAGTAGTAGTAGTAGTTGTTGTAGTAGTAGTTGTAGTTGTTGTTGTTGTAGTAGTAGTAGTTGTTGTAGTAGTAGTTGTAGTAGTTGTTTTTGTAGTAGTAGTAGTTGTTGTGCTAGTAGTAGTAGTAGTAGTAGTAGTTGTTGGTGTGCTAGTAGTAGTAGTAGTTGTTGTTGTAGTAGTAGTTGTAGTAGTAGTAGTAGTTGGTGTTGTTGTGCTAGTAGTAGTAGTAGTAGTTGTAGTTGTAGTAGTAGTTGGTGTTGTTGTTGTTGTGCTAGTAGTAGTAGTAGTAGTAGTGGTGGTGATGTTGGGGGGGAGGGGCAGTCGAGTGGGGTAGATTATGTAGAAAAATTTAACTAAACAATTGTTAACTTCATTTACAGTTCTGTCTCCCCGCGACCTCGTGTCATCGTGACCTGATTCGAGCGTTTGCCTATGACCTAATTTCCGCGTAATTTAGACATGTCATTACATTTGTAATGACATTTTTCCCCCACAGATCTTTTTTATTTCTTCTCTTTTTCCTATATCTATTTTGTGGCTGACTTTCTTTGCCTTCTCTTGTTCCTCCCCTTAACCTCTTCACTCCCCAACTTCTAACGTCTATTGCTTATAACGTGTTTATAATTTGTAAGAAATAAAAATTACTCTGAACTCTTTCGACAAATAAAGACGAAATGTTAGCTGTACATGCGTTTAGATTAGATTTGTGCGGCTATTTACGTGTTCCTAAAGCAGACATATTTTAATTTCATCCGAAAATTCATAAACTCTGATATTTCTGTTAAGACATTCTTTTGCAAAACTAAAGACATTAAATATCTTTACTTTTATATTATCCATGAATATAGTACAGACGTAAAGAAACTTTTTGTTTTGATATCTTATTTACATACGTTTTTGTGGTATGAACAGACACATATGTAAATTAGATGACAACGCTGAGAAAATGAATCACTCTTTCTCAAAATGTTCACAGAGACATTAAGAAATATAATAATGTGATTGACTCGACATAAACTTAGAGGGCTGAGAGAAATAGATAGATAACTAAAAGAAAGAAAGAGATGAGTATTGATTTACTCCTCTCCAGGAGTTAGGCACAAGGCCAGTTTTTATCTTATTCCCACAAGTAAGATGTGACCCAAGGTCGTGTCGGGAAAGTGGGGTTTGAAAATTGTCTGGGCAGCCCCGTCGGCATTCCCCGGTAAGCCTGGGAGGGTTGACCTCCCAGAACTGCACAGGACAGACCCATTGACCGGCGTAAATCAAGGCCCGAAGGCACAGACAACACCAGTATGGGGTGCAGTATCCATCGGAACAGATACTACACTTTGATCTTAGCCAAAAGGCCAAGTAGATGAGTATTGATTTACTCCTCTCCAGGAGTTAGGCACAAGGCCAGTTTTTATCTTACTCCCACAAGTAAGATGTGACCCACGGTCGGGTCGGGAAAGTGGGGTATAAAATTTGCCTGGGCAGCCCCGTCGGCATTCCCCGTCGGCATTCCCCGGTAGGGACGCCTCAGGCATTAAGCACTAAACTCAATCCTCCCCAAAGAGGGGAGGCAACGCCTGGGAGCGCCACTTCCCAGAACTGCACAGGACAGACCCGTTGACCGGCGTAAATCCAGACCCGAAGATCCAGACAATACCAGTATGGGGTGCAGCATCCATCGGAACAGATACTACACTTTGATCTTAGCCAAAAGGCCAAGGAGATGAGTAACCTGTTCAGTTAATTATGAATTAGAACAATTTAAACAGATTTTTTCAAACATAACCCAATCCCAAAACTAAGGTATATTTAGCATATATTTTGTGTTATTAAGTATATAGGAAAAAGAACTTTTTAACTGAGCTTCAGTATAATATATATATATATATATATATATATATATATATATATATATATATATATATATATATATATTATTATTAATATTATTATTATTATTATTATTATTATTAATGCCTCTTTAAGAAAATTAAAGTTGAGTACTGTTAGCAGATATTTAAAATAGACATTTACTTAGCTACAAAGCAAAACTCCAAGTAAGTTCGTTGAGTTCTCTCGTCTGTCTTAATGTTTACGCTGTAATCGCCATAAATATAACTTACATCCCTCGTATCACGTGATAATTTCCTATGGATGTGGCTATGAGGAGAGAGTGGAAGCGTGGCTCTGTGAACCGGGTTCGCGCCTCATGACCGTCTGAAATTATCATTTCCTTACACTGATGAAAGTAAAACGCTCGAAACGACGTCGTCTGTAGGTAAATATAATTTTTATTCATAAATATTATATATATATATATATATATATATATATATATATATATATATATATATATATATATATGTACTTGTATGACATTTTTCTTAAAATTATCATCATGAGGAAGTCTTACAAATAAAGACGAAACGTTGATGAATACATAAAAAAACATCTTTTTGGTTTTTCTTTTTTCATTTCCCATATATATATATATATATATATATATATATATATATATATATATATATATATATATATATAATATTTATAAATAAATATTAAATTATTAATACCTACAGACGCTAGCGTTTCAAGCTTATTGCTCTCATCAGTGCAGGAAAGTAACAATTTCAGACGGTCGGGAGGCGCGAACCCGGTTCACAGAGTCAGCCGTATCCACTCGGCCAACGGAAACTGTCACGTAATTAAGGGAAATTAAGATCTATATGTACCTAGAAGTGGGCACAGATAGAAGACTAGTCGAGAGTGTTCGACGAACGTATTCGGAACTTTGCATTAGAGCTTTTTGACAGTCTATTTTTAACATCCGCTAGAGTGCTCAACTTTAATTTCTTAAAGGGGCTTAGTATAATATTTATAAATAAATATTAAATTATTAATACCTACAGACGCTAGCGTTTCAAGTTTATTGCTCTCATCGGTGCAGGAAAGTAACAATTTCAAACGGTCGGGAGGCGCGAACCCGGTTCACAGAGTCAGCCGTATGCGTGTGTGTGTGTGTGTGTGTGCGTGTGTGTGTGTTTACGTTTTTATAAACAGCAAAGTTCACGTTCTAGCTCAATAGTGAAATACTAGAGCTCTTTATTAATTCTAATATTATGTAAACCTTAGTTAATGAAGAGAGAAAATTTCCATAAGTTCATAAAAAAACAGTTTTTTTATTGGCATACAATTGTTTCTGCCCTCCTCAAACGCATACATAGTCTCGATATATCAAGTATGCAAAAATTATACTTACAAAATTATATTTGCATGTTTTACCTTGAAAGGGCCTGTAACAATTTACTTTAAAAAGGGTGCATTTTCATTCCGTTTAATAAGGAAATCACAGATGGAAATGCTATCCGAAATGTTCTTTTCACTCAAATCATGTGGCATCTAAACATCGTCGGTTTGTGTATCCAAGTTTTACTAAATGCTCATGAATGGTGGATTTTTATATGTGATGTCTTTCTGCCATCTCTCGTGCTGTGTAAGATGGTTTATTCTCAATTAATTTCTGAATTTGGTGTCATCTATAGAGGGCGTTCTGCCTGAGTGGTCTTCACCATTAAAGCTAACATCTCCAGCTCTAAATTTGGCGAACCACTTCTGTACAGTTCTGTCAGCTAAGGCATCTTCACCGTACACTGCACATATCTTTTTGTTGTTTGTGGGGCATTTTGCATTCATAGAACATAGAAAAGCATCAAGTGCCTTAAATTAGTCTTACAATTTTTCATTTTCAAAGGGCCCCAAATAATGTTTACCTTTCTTTCTGAATAGATAGCTTGAACAGGAAAAGTAAGTATACTACAGGGTGATTCATAAGTCACTTCACTTAGCTATTTAAAATGTCATTTACAATTGAAGAGCGAATTTTTTTTTTATGAATCTCCCACACTTGTTGAAAGGCAATGGAAACGTGATGTGAACAGAAAGCCTCCTTCGCACAACACCATAATCAATCAAATATGCTACAAAGAGTCGTAAATTCCTTACAAAAAAGAATGGAGCTATGCATGCAGAACGAAGGTGGAAATTTTGAAAAGTTGCTGTACTTTTAAACTCCCATAAATGAATTTGTCGAATAAACTTTCTGTTTTGTATTACTGTATTTTTTAACTTTAGAATTTCAAAAATAAATAGCTAAGTGACTTATGAATCACCCTGTATATCTGTCAATAATTTGACATTATATTAGTTCTAACGGGTCGTAACATGAAGTACTAAACATTGACAAGAACTTCCCGGACAACATGATAGAATCGTGTACTTAGAAGAAGGACCGCGTGAAGGTTGCCAACATCCATGAGTGACAGTGGTGCTATGGAATCGACTGGATTCGAACTTCGTACATCCAGTTATCCACTTCTCCACAGTCACTTCTCATATTGCGATTGACTCAAAATTAAATCAACAATTTACTAATATTCAATTCGATTTCAGTATTATTTTATTTTTATGTTTGAAAACTTTTGAAAGTTAGGGTTAGGGTTAGGGTTTATAATTTGAATTATTTGGATCATTTGGACTACTATTCTAATCTTGGTTGTTATTTTCACAACATTTTGGCCGATGTAACCTCCGACCTTCTTCAGGTAGAACGGATAAAAGCTTTGATTAAAAACCAGTTTTTAATGGCAGTCTTTTGGGGGTTAAAGGTTCAATCCTTACTACAGGTTCTAATAACTAAGGTTTGGGTGTTTTGTTTTACGGCATATCAACCCTTTTCGGGTTATTTAATGCCAAATCATGTCATTTTGGTAAAAGTTGTTATGCTTCAAGTTCTTTATGCCTTCAAATATTTATTCATCGTGTCTGGTCTGGTTGTTTTGTAGAGGAAAATTGTTGCCTTTTTTTGTTGTTGTTTTTGGCTCTGCAGAACATGATTGAGTTTTGCAAAGGGAAAGGAAAAAACAATAACATCAATGTTTGGTGCATTTTAAGTCGGGAAGGGTAATAACTAAGAATAACGTAACAATTAGTTGACACTTCTATCCGGTCATGGCTGACCGAACGAGAACAATCTACCTCTGTTGATTAAATAAAAGGGTTCAGTTCGATATTCCGTATAGATTCCCGAGTCCGACATAAAGATTCACAAAGATGTTCGACTGCCACGTGACGCTCAACTTTCCCCTGTACAATCATCATTTGCTTCGTAGAGAGCATAGGTTCTTTCTTTTCTTTTTTTCAAAATGCACGCTCAACTATTTATGTGGGCAAATCGTATGATGTTTCGAACTATTATCCTCCTGATCGAGAGATGAAAGTATTCCCGTGTCGTGCGTAATCATCTGATATTAATTTATACCCGCTCATTGAGCAGCGTTGGTACAGTACCTGAGTATGTCAGTTTCCACCTGTACCTAGCTTCTACTGCTTTATAGCAAGTACAAAGAAAAATATTTGTGAAATTTCATGGAAAAAATACGCAACGTAATATTTGCATGAGAGAGTAAGTAACAACGATGAATGTAGTTAGCATTATTTTTTATTGCAAAGAAAAACATTAGAAATTATGATTTCAAGCAAAAATAATTCGCGCTGAACTAACGCCGAATACCCTTTTATGTCTACATTTTTTAGGATTATCAAAAAAAAGGTCACTTATTTATTTTTAAATATTTATGTAATGTTTTCTTTTTATATTATTGTATTTTGTTAGATTCTTTACATTTAAATAAAATACGTATTCAGTTTTTTAAATCCTTTAGACTTACGTGAGATTCAAACTCGAGTATTCTGCCTATTCCTTTACGTACAAACAGACAAACTCCCAAGACACCATAACACTTTACTAGTATGTATATAAATAAAAATGTTTATTGTTTAAACATTGTCTAATTGCGCTTTGACATGATAAATGCCATGTAAGTCGTTTTAAAAAGGATTTCTATTTTTATAGTATCGAACATATCCAATTTTATCGATATTTTTAATAATGTTTTACGAATAATGTTTTCTATTACAATTTCGTTTAGTTTATAGTTATAATGTAATAAGTTTTGGTAAAATATATTAATATTGAGGTTACTATTATTTTTAATCTTTAGAAGTGATGTTTTGGATATTATTTTTATATAAGACTGTCTTTAAGTAGTGATTGTCCATTAATGACCGTTAACTGTTGTCATGGGACCATGTGGAACAAATAAAGGGTTAAGTTTAAAATTTCGTGCAAGTTCCCGAACACGACATAAAAGTTCCTAAGATCGAAAAGATGCGCCGGAAGAAGGTCGGAGGTTACATCGGCCAAAATGTTGTGAAAATAAAAACCAAAGTTAGAATAGTAGTCCGAATAATCCAAATTATTATGGTTTTATATATTTTAATGGCGCAGTTTTGTAATTCAAAAAGTGGGCATTTTTAAAATAATTGTTCTACGTTATAATTAATTTTAAAATTTGTTATCCACAAACGTAGGCTTTCTTCTTTACTAATATTAACATAAGTGTGGATTCACTGTTTTAACTTTGTGGTACTTCTGCAGCTTACGGACAACGTTACAACCGATGTTTCGTCGGCATATTCCGGCATGTTACGTAAATCGACGGAAGATGCCGTACGAAAATTTCGTCATTTTTTTGTTACAAAAAAAATAAGGAAAAATTAATGGAAAAATATGTATTTTTTTAAGAAACTTTAAAAAATTAAGAACAAATTATTTAGATAGGGGAGTCATCGAATGGTAATTTCAATGAATTTTTTTTTGTTGTTGTTACAAAAAAATAAGGAAAAATTAATTGAAAAATATGTATTTTTTAAGAAACTTTAAAAATTAGGAAAATATTATTTAAATAGGGAAGTCATCGAATGGTAATTTCAATTAAAAAATTTTTTTGTTACAAAAAAAAAGAAAGAAAAATTAATGGAAAAATATGCATTTTTTTAAGAAACTTTAAAAATTAAGGAAAATATTATTTAAATAGGGAAGTCATCGAATGGTAATTTCAATTAAAAAATATTTTTTGTTACAAAAAAAAAGAAAGAAGAATTAATGGAAAAATATGCATTTTTTTAAGAAACTTTAAAAATTAAGGAAAATATTATTTAAATAGGGAAGTCATCGAATGGTAATTTCAATTAAAAAATATTTTTTGTTACAAAAAAAAAGAAAGAAGAATTAATTGAAAAATATGCATTTTTTTAAGAAACTTTAAAAATTAAGGAAAATATTATTTAAATAGGGAAGTCATCGAATGGTAATTTCAATTAAAAAATATTTTTTGTTACAAAAAA
Source organism: Sepiola atlantica (assembly GCA_963556195.1). Classification (NCBI taxonomy): domain Eukaryota; kingdom Metazoa; phylum Mollusca; class Cephalopoda; order Sepiida; family Sepiolidae; genus Sepiola; species Sepiola atlantica. Next base: position 3,592,394 of record OY744524.1, read on the forward strand.
AAGAAAGAAAAATTAATGGAAAAATATGCATTTTTTTAAGAAACTTTAAAAATTAAGGAAAATATTATTTAAATAGGGAAGTCATCGAATGGTAATTTCAATTAAAAAATATTTTTTGTTACAAAAAAAAAGAAAGAAAAATTAATTGAAAAATATGTATTTTTTAAGAAACTTTAAAAATTAAGGAAAATATTATTTAAATAGGGAAGTCATCGAATGGTAATTTCAATTAAAAAATATTTTTTGTTACAAAAAAAAAGAAAGAAGAATTAATTGAAAAATATGCATTTTTTTAAGAAACTTTAAAAATTAAGGAAAATATTATTTAAATAGGGAAGTCATCGAATGGTCATTTCAATTAAAAAATATTTTTTGTTACAAAAAAAAAGAAAGAAGAATTAATGGAAAAATATGCATTTTTTTAAGAAACTTTAAAAATTAAGGAAAATATTATTTAAATAGGGAAGTCATCGAATGGTAATTTCAATTAAAAAATATTTTTTGTTACAAAAAAAAGAAAGAAAAATTAATGGAAAAATATGTATTTTTTTAAGAAACTTTAAAAATTAAGGAAAATATTATTTAAATAGGGAAGTCATCGAATGGTAATTTCAATTAAAAAATATTTTTTGTTACAAAAAAAAAGAAAGAAAAATTAATTGAAAAATATGTATTTTTTAAGAAACTTTAAAAATTAAGGAAAATATTATTTAAATAGGGAAGTCATCGAATGGTAATTTCAATTAAAAAATATTTTTTGTTACAAAAAAAAAGAAAGAAGAATTAATTGAAAAATATGCATTTTTTTAAGAAACTTTAAAAATTAAGGAAAATATTATTTAAATAGGGAAGTCATCGAATGGTCATTTCAATTAAAAAATATTTTTTGTTACAAAAAAAAAGAAAGAAGAATTAATTGAAAAATATGCATTTTTTTAAGAAACTTTAAAAATTAAGGAAAATATTATTTAAATAGGGAAGTCATCGAATGGTCATTTCAATTAAAAAATATTTTTTGTTACAAAAAAAAAGAAAGAAGAATTAATGGAAAAATATGCATTTTTTTAAGAAACTTTAAAAATTAAGGAAAATATTATTTAAATAGGGAAGTCATCGAATGGTCATTTCAATTAAAAAATATTTTTTGTTACAAAAAAAAAGAAAGAAGAATTAATGGAAAAATATGCATTTTTTTAAGAAACTTTAAAAATTAAGGAAAATATTATTTAAATAGGGAAGTCATCGAATGGTAATTTCAATTAAAAAATATTTTTTGTTACAAAAAAAAAGAAAGAAGAATTAATTGAAAAATATGCATTTTTTTAAGAAACTTTAAAAATTAAGGAAAATATTATTTAAATAGGGAAGTCATCGAATGGTAATTTCAATTAAAAAATATTTTTTGTTACAAAAAAAAAGAAAGAAAAATTAATTGAAAAATATGTATTTTTTAAGAAACTTTAAAAATTAAGGAAAATATTATTTAAATAGGGAAGTCATCGAATGGTAATTTCAATTAAAAAATATTTTTTGTTACAAAAAAAAAGAAAGAAGAATTAATTGAAAAATATGCATTTTTTTAAGAAACTTTAAAAATTAAGGAAAATATTATTTAAATAGGGAAGTCATCGAATGGTCATTTCAATTAAAAAATATTTTTTGTTACAAAAAAAAAGAAAGAAGAATTAATGGAAAAATATGCATTTTTTTAAGAAACTTTAAAAATTAAGGAAAATATTATTTAAATAGGGAAGTCATCGAATGGTAATTTCAATTAAAAAATATTTTTTGTTACAAAAAAAAAGAAAGAAAAATTAATGGAAAAATATGCATTTTTTTAAGAAACTTTAAAAATTAAGGAAAAAGATTCAAATCAAGAAAAAACAGTCGTCGTATGGTAAGTTTCATGAATAAATATTTCTTTTTTTTTTTAACGAAGAAAATATGATGTAAAAACTGATAGTAAACAATCATTTTGCGATTTTTTTCTTCTTTCCTTTTTTTACCTTACTGAATAATTTAAGGTTAGGGTTAGGGTTAAGTTGTGTTTTTTTTGGGGGGGGGTTAGGGTTATTATTAGGGTTAGAGTTAAGTTGTGTTCTTTGAGTGGGGCAGATTTTAGAGTTAGGGTTAGGATTAAGTTGTGTTTTAGGGTTAGGGTTAAGTTGTGTTTTGGAGGGCAGATTTTAGAGTTAGGGTTAGGGTTAGGGTTTAAAGCTTAGGGTTAGGGTTAGAGTTAGGGTTAGTGTTAAGTTGTGTTTTAGGGTTAGGGTTAGGTT
>OY744524.1:3599672-3602172 GCA_963556195.1 Sepiola atlantica
ACAATGCGTCCTAAATAGAAAACAAATAGTCTGAACCGGTAAACCATTACACAGCTTATAGATTAATATATATATATATATATATATATATATATATATATATATATATATATATATATATATATATATATATATATATATATATATAGATATATATATATATATAGAGAGAGAGAGAGAGAGAGAGAGATTTATATATATATATATATATATATATATATATATATATATATATATATATATATATATATATATATATATACTTATTTTGGTTATTTCGTAGAAAAATCAATTTTAAATCAGGAACAAGTTCCAAAGCATCATTTTATACACTTATATTTGCTACGATTTTTTTTTTTCAGAAATATTAATATTTCAGTTATATTTGAACAAAAAGTTGGCAATGCCGAAAAAAGTTCACGAAAGATAAATTAATCTTCAATCGACCTGGAAAAGGTAAAAGTCCTTATTTATTTTGTTTAGTGAATTGAACAATTATACGTTAATAGAAGAAAGTGGAATCCAGAGATTTGCGGTGATAAATGTTGACTAAACCCACATTCAGTTTGGCCCTCGATACAAACCCGTCTGAAAATCTCACAATTCCGTCTTTCTACTTTTGTTCTGTATGTGCTCTTGGTCGCGATCAAAGTGTAGTATCTGTTCCGATGGATACTGCACCCTATAGACTTGCATTGTCTTGGCCCTCGGGGCTTGATTTACGCCGGTCTATGGATCTGTCCTGTGCAGTTCTAGGAGGTTCACCCTCCCAGGCTTTGCCTAACCTCTTTGGGGAGGAGTAAGTTTATTGCTTACTGTCTGATGCGCGCTACCGGGGAATGCCGACGGTGCTGCCCAGGCAATTTTTTAAAGTCCCCTAAGTACTCTTCCTCTAGAGTACTGACTTCTCAACTCCCACTTTCCGACCTTGTGTCACATTCTGCTCCGTGGGAAGTAGATAAATAGTGTGTATATTTCAACAGATGTGACAATTAAAACTGCTAAAATAGATATATAGTCCACACGAGTTTCAAGAGATTTATAAACACCCAATTTGATAAAGAGGTATTACCTCGAAATATATTATGGAACACGGTCACACTTATTAGATCACTGTGTACAAGTTGTGGTTAAACAAATAAGATTAACAATACATTTTTTTAATCAATTTGTATTTGTCCTCTGTCTCAACACCGCCATATTTCCATTTCTTGCAGTGTGGTAGCTTTCTATAACTCCTCTATATAAAATGAATATGCTTAACTTTAACCAAAGTTCGAACCCAGGCTGACTGTTCAACGTCTGAGTAATTATTTTAGATCGCAAGTTATCTACCATTCAATGCAAAAGCGTCTATTTCATTTCTATTTATTTAAGTATACATCAAAAATGGCGGGGAAAAGTATGCTCCGTCTGTGTTCGCACCAATATTCATATAAATCATAAAACTACGTCAGTAATTTAATTTTTCACATATAATTTATTATTATAATTGTTGATGACCTATTAAAAAACTTTTTTTATTTACAGTGAAGGATTTATTTACGAATTCATTTCAGACAGCGGGGGTTGTCTGACTTGCTATTTGCTTTCTCGAACTCCTCTCACTGCTTGAAATGGTGTCGCCCGAAGGTTTAAAAAAAGGCACGGTTTTTACTAGTTAACTTCTGTGTGACGAAATACAAATATTGAGTTCGCCAAAAATCCTCGAATTCTAATTTGAAAATTCCACTCTACCATGGCCACTGAGAGTTACTACAGGCCTGTTGTCTCGAAAATGACGTCACTGCATTACGTGTCAAACAATGGCCGTCGTAATAACTAAATAATCCATTCACTAAATAATCCATCAAAATTCAGGAAATCAACCAATTTTAATGAAATGTTCAGTATTTACTAATTAATGATCACGGAATATAATAAATCGATTACTTAATTAGAAAGCTTGGTGCAAATGTATTATTTCCTGTAAACAAAAACAGTTATCCAAAATATCAAAACATTTCGACTTCTCCATTCACTAAATCTTAGTGCAAATGTATTATTTTTTATAAACAAAATACACCATTACTAAAGGTATATTTTTATATATAAAAAAAATCCATGAATTTTTTTTTATGAAAATAAAGATCTGTATATGTTTAAAATATTTTTTTTTAACTATTTCGTATATATTACGAAAAATGTCCCTAAACTCCGTGTTAATAAAATCATTATAACTCGAATTAACGATAGTATCATTGAATAAAGCATTGTTTAATCAATATTTTTGTGTGTGTGAAAATATTGATTAAATATGCCGTTATTATTTCATTTATTTAATCTACAAAAGTACAGAGAAAAGATAAAATATACTACACTTAATAAGACGTCGAAAAAAGTAATTAAAAAAATGGAAACAATAATTATTGGCTATACACTACTTTTTTATCAAATAATGAATAAGTTATTTAGACTTTTGATTTTTTATATAATTTTTTTTTTTTAATTCAAACTTATT
>OY744524.1:3612172-3614672 GCA_963556195.1 Sepiola atlantica
AATTTCGCCATAAAATAGTGTGTAATTATTTTATTTATAAAATCTTTACAGTTTATATCCACGCCCCCTCAAAAAAAACATTTCTAATGAAATCTGGTATAACGTAACCTTTGTTGTTGTGCTACATATTTTGGGGGGTCTTATACTTTTAGATTTAGATCCAATCGATTTCTTAAATATAGTTCACATGATCGATTATTGTCCTATATTCGAGGGCGAATATCTTATTGGTTGAGTTTAGTCATATAGACGGTTGCAGTATAACATGAGTGAAAAAAAATATGTCAGTTAAGGTTTTGGTAGATAGGGGCGCTTAAACCTTTTTGAAGATAAAACGTTATGCAAATTTGAAGATAAAACCTTATTCAAATTTGAAGATAAAACATTATTCAAGTTTGAAGATAAAACGTCATTCAAATTTGAAGATAAAACGTCATTCAAATTTGAAAATAAAATCCTATTCAAATTTGAAAATAAAACGTTATTCAAATTTGAAAATAAAAAGTCATTCAAATTTGCAAATAAAATCCTATTCAAATTTGAAAATAAAACGTTATTCAAATTTGAAAATAAAACGTTATTCAAATTTGAAAATAAAACGTTATTCAAATTTGAAAATAAAACGTTATTCAAATTTGAAGATAAAACGTTATTCTAATTTGAAGATAAATCGTTATTCAAATTTGAAAATAAAATCCTATTCAAATTTGAAGATAAAACATTATTCAAATTTGAAGATAAAACGCTATTCAAATTTGAAGATAAAACCTTATTCAAATTTGAAGATAAATATTTACTCTCTTTAAAAGGAGTTTTATTTGAATGTTGTTTTTTTATAATTAATTACTAATGACTCACGTTAAACTGCAACCGTCTATATAAATTCAAATGCCTACTTTCTCACGTGAATAAACTCAACTAATTAGATATTCAACCTTCGCATATAGGACAATAATCGATCGTGTGGATCATATTTAAAAAATCGACACGCTAATTTAACAAATTGTAGTTCGCCACGTCTATCCAACTTTCAGATGATGTTTTATCTGACTATTCACACCATCATTCATTTTCCTCCAATTCAAATTTAAGAAGATGATTTCTAATGATTTAAAGGACAAAACAAATTAAACAGTAATTTTGTTCATTTTCTGGAAAGTCTGAGCCTCTTCAGTGATGTTCAGTGTTTATTTTGTGGTTTTCGTTCAACTGCTGATTTTTTGACTTTTGTAACTGAGCAGATCTGTCGGTTTATGAATAATTCAGGAGAGGTTAGAGCCATTGCGCTTGACATTTCGAAGGCGTTTGACAGAGTGTGGCATTCTGGTGTCCTACACAAAATTTATGGTAATGGTATTGGTGGTAAGCTTCTTGACATTATTAGGTCTTTTCTTTCTGATCGAACCTTGGGAGTAATTTTGGATGGTGTCTCTTCATTCTCTTTTCCTATCAATATTGGTGTCCCTCAGTGCTCTATTCTAGGCCCAGCACTGTTTCTTCTCGATATCATTGATCTTCCAAATAATTTTATTCAGAAAATAAACATTTATGCTGATGATACCACTCTCTATTCTGGTGTTGCTTCTCGCCCATCTCCCTCAGATCAGTCGAAATATGAAGTTGACCTGGGCTCAGTTGTGGATTGGGGTTTGAAATGGCTTGTTTCGTTTAATCCTGTTAAGACTTAGCTCGTGTCTTTCAATCGTAGGCGTGTCCCTTTTTATCTTGAGATTCTCATGGATGGCTCTGCTCTTGAGGAGAAATCGACTCTGAAACTTCATGGTCTTTCTCTCTCATCAAATCTTTCTTGAAGTTCATACATTAGATCCATTGCTCTTTCTGTTTCTCCTAAAGTCGGTTCTCTCTATCGCTCCAAACACTTTCTCACACCTGAGGCTATTCTCGATCTCTACAAATCTTCTATCAGACAATATATGGAGTACTGTTGTCATATTTTGGCTAGTGAATCTCTGCCCCATTTGAAGGTGCTTGATAAAGTTCAGAAACCTATCTGTAATTTGATTGGCCCCCACCCTTTCTTTTTCTCTCTCACAGAGGTGATGTTGCTAGTCTCAGTCTTTTCTACAAATACAACTATGGCATGTGTTTTTCAAGATTTTTGTGGTCTATTTCCAGCTTCTTTTGTTCCAGCTCGTTTGACTCGTTGGTCTAGTGGTATTCTCTATCAATTCGCTGTTTTGATACCGCATTGTAATACACCTTCCTATTCTAATAGCTTTTTTCCTAGAAATGCAGACTTGTGGAACTCTCTTCCTGCTGACCGTTTCCCTCTTGCCTATAGCCTTAGTCCTTCCTCCTTGTAAGACATTCACAGCAGGAACTCGTTTTGCTTCCCGTCTGTCAAACACATTACCGCTGGACTGCTTCCCTACTGATTACTACTTGTCTTCAAATATAATGTAAGCACATTATTGTTAAAACCGCCCATAAATGATAGTCAGTTCATACCATTGATAAATATTAGTACTCCCATAGTTTT
>OY744524.1:3619672-3627172 GCA_963556195.1 Sepiola atlantica
GAAGTCACTTTTCACGATAACTTCGGTTCTGTCTAACGTAGAGACTCACTACGTGGCCCATATTATAGCTAATCAAGCCCCGCATCTTATATGACATTAATTTCAACTCCCGATTGTTTTCAAATTTAATGTATGGATCTGATACTCCTTGATAACAGTAACCACCATGCAAGATTTCGGCATGATAAATAGTTATCAATATTTCCATGGCATAACGCAAAGAATACTTCATTCAATATGGAGAAGTAAGGCCCACATAAGACTTTGGTCCATCCTTACGTTGTCAGGCGAAGGTGTGCAATCTCACAACTGACTTATGTAAACATAGTTTTTTTTTAATTTTACTTGAGATCGGTTAGGGTTTTATTGAAGGTTAGAGTTAGGGTTAGGGTTAGGGTTAGGGATATAATTTGGCTGGTCTAATCTTTTTACATTCCCAAGCCAACGTCCCATCCGATGAAACTGCTTAAGATTCGCTATTATTTATTGAATAAAGTTTTACATTTTTTTACTAATTCCACAAATTTTGTAAATGTGTTTTCTGTTCTACTTATATCCTTTTCTTATATTTGTTTTGGGTTTCCGAATTTAGTAACGATTTTGTTTTTGTTCAATCACAAATAATAAAAAAATAAGAAACAAATATATTACACTGATCCTATAAGATTATAAGATTAATAATTCAATAAGACTATAAGATTAATAATTCAATAAATAATTAATAAATCCCTTATTCGTCACTTGGACATTGTTTAGTTCAATATCGAGACATCCTGATTCCTTATATATAATTGTATCACAATGTATAGTTTTCTTCGAATGTCCGGCTGACTTGGCAGACCGAGAGCAGACTCAAGGCGTTTCCACGAATAATGGCGATAGAAAGGCGCTCGTAAAGCCAAGACAATTCACGATTGTTTCCGGTGTTGCGCGTCATTAATAGACCAAGGCTGTCGAGGAAGGCGCGTGTGGGAGAGCCAATCACTCCATTCGTCTCCACAGCGATTAGTTGAAATACAAATCTGTCGAGAAGATCGGCATATTTTGACCGCTTGCAGCTCTCTGCTGACGTTGCTGCATGTCCAGGATTTGTTGCCGATTCTATCGCTGACGAGGGCGCAAAAGGGTCGACACAAGTCGCATCCCATATCAGTGACTTACCGTTTGTAAAGGGGAACATATGGTTTCTGCCTTTTATGTGTCGGCTCCAGTTTCAGAATGAAAAAAACTCATTTGAGTGATTCACAGTTAATAATATGTAACTCATATTGTGTTTGGATTCCCTAAACCGTCGTCGCACTAAAAGTTAATAAATAGTGAAACGATTTATTTTATTTTATATTTGTAATTAGCTGCGTTCCTCGCGATGCTGTGAAGTCATTTTTGTTTTTAATTTGTATTTGTTTGTACAATTTAAACTTAATGTAGACAACTCCTATTATATTCTTCAACTTAAAATGAATTATCCCCCTTGCTGATTTTTTTTTAATGATTATTAAAATATGTTTCATATTAGCATTCGTCTAAGTAATTTTTAATAGATTGTCGTTAAGTACATTATTATATTGTAAATAACACGAGACAATAATAATAAATGAAAATTGTCCAATCGAAAAAAAAATTTGATTAATCGGCTTAAAAGTTATGTAGGTCTGACTTTGAAAATCCAACAAGATAACTTTATCTGTTTGATGCTGAAATGGGATTGTGCGTCTTTTCTTTCATATTGAGATTATCACTCAGCATAAACACGTTGACACATCTGTTCTGGTTAGATCATCGAAGTTAATTGATTTTGCGCTTAGCCAGTACTGGATGAGTGACCATTTGGGAATAGCAGGCGATGCATGTGGAAGAGCGGCGACATTTCCCTGCAAAAACTGCTAAAACTAATCATCTCCCTTGGCCGGGATCCATATGCGATTAGGGACCGCTTGTGAATTTAATATTCCTTAGAAACTTTCTCCTTGAAGGACAAATATAAACCGTAAAACTAAATCCTCGGCCAGGGTACCAACTATCAATGTAAATGTCTGTCACTCTTAGTACACAGCGACAAATACAATACCTCGCTTAAAACTGTTCCCATTTCCCCCCCCCCTTACCTACAAGACACCCGTCTTCTGGAAGTTTCTACCGTCAATCATGCCCTACCGTCTCTCTGCAAGTTTGGCCGTAACTTCCTTAGTGATCGGCTAGGATGTAACTCTAGTTTCTCATCAGCTCAAACACTTGCATTTCGTTAGCGACTGGACTTCTAGCTTGTCTGATCTTGCCTAACTCCAGAACAACGATGATAGTTGACAGCAGTTGACCTCTAATCCTAAGGTCATCGCTAGCTCTGTCTTTTCAACACGAAAAAAACGAAATAACCATTTCTTGTTTTAAATCGATTTCCAGAAGATATACTAGTGTACCGATCATTCGTAATTCTCCCCTTTGTTCCAGCTACTTTGTCACGGGAAGCTGATTCGATCCACCAAGGTGGATACCACACAAAGAGGACATAACGATCAGGACATAATTAGTAAAAAAAATGTCTTGTTTTCGTGATCTTTATTAAGTCGGAAAGTGTGTAATTTATGATTATGTCTGTGCGTTGATCATATTAAATAAAAAAAGAAAGATGAAAACTTACCGTTGATCTGTGTCTGAATGACAGCGTCTCCCATTCCCCAAAGACCAGAGAAAACATAAAAGAGGACGATATGATCGGGATTTGGCACCCAATATAACAAGGCGATCTGTATCGATCCGTGAGTTACTGCCGCTGATAACAAAGATAGCAAAAATATTCAGAAAAACTTGATCAGACAAATACTGAAATGAAAACGCGGGAGAGTGATATCGATTATAAAGTTTTTATTTAGCTTAGAATGATTTAGTACAGGTATAGTTAATTATTTATAGTTAATTATTTATAGTTAATTATTTATAGTCAATTATTCATAGTCAATTATTTATAGCTAATTATTTATAGTTAATTATTTATAGTTAATTATTTATAGTCAATTATTTATAGTTTATTATTTATAGTCAATTATTTATAGTTTATTATTTATAGTCAATTATTTATAGTTAATTATTTATAGTTAATTATTTATAGTTAATTATTTATAGTCAATTTTTTATAGCTAATTATTTATAGTTAATTATTTATAGTTCATTATTTATAATCAATTATTTATAGTCAATTATTTATAGGTAATTATTAATAGTTAATTATTCATAGTTAATTATTTATAGTTAATTATTTATAGTTAATTATTTATAGTCAATTATTTATAGGTAATTATTAATAGTTAATAATTTATAGTAAATTATTCATAGTTAATTATTGATAGTTAATTATTTATAGTAATCTATAGACGAGAGAGTACTTTGTCAAGGGAGATAATCTTACACTGGGGAATTCTTAGTCGATAATAATAATAAAAGTTTATGATATTAGACGGAAAATTTATTAATAAAGGTAGAAAACTCATGCCATTACTTTACTACAAAATAAATACTACATGGTGAAATCTATAAACACGAGAGTTCTTAGTCAAGGGAGATAATCTTACACTGGAAATATTTTAGTAGTAATCTTAGACTGAAGCGTTTTTAATACAAGATGGCAAATCATGGCATTATCTTAGTACAACGATTTTTACAAAAAATTACGACATGGCCAAATCTATAGACGAGAGAGTTCTTAGTCAAGAAAGATAATTTTATACTGGGGGGTAGTTACAAGCTGATAATCTTAGACTAAAGTATTCACAATAAAAAGAGATAACTTATGCCATTACCTTACTACAAAGATATTTACAAGAAATTGCCAAATGGCAAAATCTATAGACGAGAGAGTTCTTAGTCAATAGAGATAATTAGAAGAAATTACCACGTGGCCAAATGACTAATCGGATACAGTTGGGGGCGTAAATATATACATGCTCCTACTACGGATGGAGCATTCTGGTAGATACAAATAATGTTTTAAAATAAAGCAAGAATTTTTCTGTCAAAGAATTAAATTCTCTAAGTTATCCATATCATCGAAAAATAAACAAACGAATTTAAAATATATTTAAAAATCATTATAATGTCTTCCCCTGACAGAAGCAGACTTGTTAGCTCAGATGGTAGAGCGTGAGATTTTCACAATCGGAAGTGACTTGTGTCCATGGTTCAAATCTTGAGGTTGATGCACTCGATGCGTCTAATGAGTCGGCAAATGAAAAAAACAGCTGTCTGTGGATGGCTATAATATATATAAACAACTGCACTAACAGACTAAAAATATTCGAAGCCCTACACATAAAAAAATTACAACCCACAATTAATAAAATAGCATTCACCACCGGTACTAACGCCTTATCAGTCTTCAACAATTAACACATAATAATACTAATAATAATAATAATACTAATAATAATAATACTAATAATAATAATAATAATAATAATAATAATAATAATAATAATAATAATAATAATAATAATAATAGATTAAACATAAAATAAATAAAAACAAATCAATAAAAATAAAAACTAATAAGTAGAAAAAGAATAAAGATATATATATATATATATATATATATATATATATATATATATATATATATATATATATATACACACATATGCAAATAATTGGATCTAACCAAAAATCAAATCATAAATACGACTCTACAAACAACAACAACATACTACCTCCTGAAGACGGTCGCGAGACCCAAAGCGCTCGAGTAATGGCCCAAGAAACAACATTAGGCGCCATGATCCATCAATTATTACCAGAAACCCGAAAAATCGCTCGCCGAGTCGAGAAATTGACCAAAAAGATCATAAAGAAAGAAAACTCCGTGGTATTTAATGACGCATGTCTAATAAACGACTAGCTGCCGAAATATATATATATATATATATATATATATATATATATATATATATATATATATATATATATATATATATAAATTATTTATTTAAAAACTATATGTTACATATTTCAGAGACGTACCATGGTTTCAGTGACATGGATTAACCTTTTATCATTTAAAAAGGTCATTAGAATATCCATTCAAATCATCAGCGTCTTACGAAATGAAAACAAATAAATAATTTGTATTTTAGCTCTAACATTTTTGCGATCGAACAGTTTATTTATTTATATCAATCTAATGTATAGTGAAATACATTATTTTGATCTTTCATCGACAGACAGTCAATCTAATGTATAGATAATGTATAGTGACGATTGAATTTTAAAAAATATACATACTTTTGCAAAAGTAAAATACACGTGGCTTCTCGGTTATTTTAGAATGGCATATTCAACGTGTGGGTACTTACCTAAAAAGAAGAATGGTATATGTCCAAACCATTGTACCAAGCGGCCAAAGGTGAACGAACAGATTGCGTCAACAACGCCAAAACAAATCATGACGAAACCAACGTTCCAAACACCGAGAGCGCAGTTGACGTACGACTGAAAAGACAGATACATTCGACATGAGAACATTTGATGATTATTGTTGTTGTTGTTGTTGTTATTGTTGTGGTGGCAACCACTCATTTGCATATACGAATAACGTTACACTATAAATGGCAAGCCTAGGTTGGCCTTAGTGTGTGTTATCTAAATGCCACCGGAAGTGACGCCGAAGAGCGTACATCTCCTCCCTCCAAGACTCTCTGACTCGACACCTTCATTTGTACATACTGTAAATATACCTTTTCTTTAATACACTTATTATTGCATTCTCCGTGTTGTTTGCGTCTTCATTGTATTCCTCACTAATTGTGGTTCAACCTTGCAACCACAACAGTTGGCGACGAGATATGAAGCGTCAAATATAACAGTTTGACGAAGAACTATTTAAAAAAAAAAAGTACAATGCAAAGTGTTGACGAGCAAACGGATTTTACGCTAAAGAAAAGTTTTCAACTTAAGTGAAAAAAAGAAGAAAAAAAAAATCGAACGTGGCAAAAGCGACAATTTACGCCGTTTTCTGGGAATCCGACTTACAAACGAATGTAAAAGTGAATTTTTGTTTTGTCGCTAAACGACAAATCTGTTTTGTATTACTAAAGGACCAACTTGAAAACGAAAAGCGGATTTTGTTCTGTCGCAAAACGACAGGTCAGACTCGTATTACGAAAAGCAAGGAAGTAACCTACGAAAAAAAAAAGAAGTTCACCGGTGGATTCTAATTACTGCTCCCCGTTAGCAAAACAACAACTAAAGGAATCTTTTAATTAATAATTTGTTTGGCGGCGGTATTAAAAGGAAATACCATAGCTAGAAATTAAAGCTCAAGGAAAGGATTTTTTTTTAAAGTTGTCACTGGATAACGGATAATACAGTAAAACGTCACGGAAAAAAAAAAAAAAAAAAAAAGTAAAATGGAAGAATTATCAAAAATGTTCATGCAATTTTTACAGGCACAAGCTGACCGCGAGGAAAGACAAAATGAACGTTTAGAAAAAAGCGAGGAAAGACAAAATGAACGTTTTGCTAAAACACTGGAACTACTAAAGAGTAATCGAGAAAATGTCGACAGTGTTAATTTCTCCCATACAACTATCTTTAATAGTATGGACATATTTAATTATGTGCCGGAGGAAGGAAAGACTTTTGAAGCATACTATACAAGATACGACGATGTTTTTCAACTGGACTGCAAAAATTGGCCAAATAGCCAGAAAGTGAGCCTTTTACTCAGGAAATTGGGTACATCAGAACACAGCAAATTCATAGATTACATATTACCTAAAAAAACTGCGGAATTAGAGTTCATGGAAGCTGTGAAATTACTAAAAGAATTATTTAATCCAAATGTATCTCTTTTTCATAAAAGATGGCTGTGCATGAATCTAAGAAAGATGGACAACAAAGATTATTTGACATACGCATCAGTTGTCAATAAAAACTGCGATAATTTTAAGCTTGCGGAACTAACGGTAGAAGATTTTAAATGTCTAATCTTCGCACAAGGGTTGGTTTCCACGAAAAATGCAGAAATACGCAGACGAGTGTTGTCTAAGCTGGAATCTGAGCAAGATTTAACCCTCCAGAAACTAGCAGAGGACTGTGAAAGGGCCATTACACTAAAAAAGGATTCAAAAAATATAGAAGAATCCGGAGTGGCATATGTAAGAAAAGTTAGAAAACCATACACACCAACCAAGAACTTTATAAAGAAAAGCAATCAAAATGGAACGGGATATTACAATCCTAATAACCATAAATATAGGACAGAATATAACAAGCCTCTTCCTAGATATAACTGTAAAAGATGTGCAGAAAAGCATTGGGAATCAGATTGTCCTTATAAGAAGAAGAAATGCTACATTTGTAAGAAGGTGGGACACAAAAGCGATTGCTGCAGATATAAAGATTACACCAGAAAGAGAGTACAGCAAACAAAATCAAATACAAAATTAGACAAAGATCGGCGAAAATACGTAAAAGTGGAAATATTTAAAACACCAATAAAGTTACAACTCGACT
>OY744524.1:3632172-3637172 GCA_963556195.1 Sepiola atlantica
TGTCAAACAGTCTATGAATTTGGAGAAAGAAAGTCAGTATTGCTTGTATATACATACAATTAATTATATGATTGCTACTAGGGTGAGTTTTAAATTAATTAAATGTTGTTTATATCATCAAAAATAAAATAACGCATATTTCAAAAATTTCAAAAATTTCAAAAATTAAACTAGTATGCATTTTAGCATTATTTTGTTTAACTATTAGTTAACTGGAAAAGAAGATATGTTATTAAAATACAAGTTTCATATTAATCTGTCTAGTTAAGAAACCGGATCTTTTGTACACGCCAAATAAAATACTATTGCCCCCTAAAAAACAAAATGCAAGTTGTAACAAAAAAGAAAAACGTTTTATACTCAAGAGGATGGACTCATAAAAAAAGATCGTTTTCTATATATTTCTGCCTCCATATAAACTCACACAGAAAGCTGTCCACCATTCTGCGATGCGTTCCATGGTGGCGTTTATTCTACATTTTGTATAGTATAACCCTAACCCCAAAGTTTACTTAATCAAATCTTAATCCGACGCATGTCTCAAAAGTACTTACAAAAGTAGTCATAGGGCGTGTGTGCGCATTGCGCATGACTGGCTATTTTTAGGCAAAACTCATTCTATCATTTGTGACGGATCTCTTCAACAAAAAATCTTTTAAAATCCCTGCTTATTTATTTACTTGTATTAATGGTGTATGGTGGACAAATGTAATTGTTAGAAAATTTTGTAGAATTAAGATTATTTTTTGTTCGTTATTTTTTCATTTAGACATATGGAAATAATGGTATAAATCATGGTGATTTTAAAAAATCATTTGTATTCGTGAATATATATTTTGTGACTTAGTGTTAGATAACGCACAAAAAGAATTGGTGCCAAACACATGATCTAAAATAAAACCAAACACAAGTCCAAACAACACTCAAATAAAAGCTAAACCATACACAAACAAAATACAAGACAAACAACACTCAAATAAAACCTAAACCATAGACAAACCAAATACAAGTCCAAACAACACTCAAATAACAGCTAAACCATACACAAACAAAATACAAGTCCAAACAACACTCATATAAAAGCTAAACCATAGACAAACCAAATACAAGTCCAAACAAAACTCAAATAAAAGCTAAACCATAGACAAACCAAATACAAGTCCAAACAACACTCAAATAAAACCTAACCCATAGACAAACCAAATACAAGTCCAAACAACACTAAAATAAAAGCTAAACCATACACAAACCAAATACAAGTCCAAACAACACTCAAATAAAAGCTAAACCATAGACAAACCAAATACAAGTCCAAACAACACTCAAATAAAAGCTAAACCATAGACAAACCAAATACAAGACAAACAACACTCAAATAAAACCTAAACCATAGACAAACCAAATACAAGTCCAAAAAACACTCAAATAAAAGCTAAACCATAGACAAACCAAATACAAGACAAACAACACTCAAATAAAACCTAAACCATAGACAAACCAAATACAAGTCCAAAAAACACTCAAATAAAAGCTAAACCATAGACAAACCAAATACAAGACAAACAACATTCAAATAAAAGCTAAACCATAGACAAACCAAATACAAGTCCAAACAACACTCAAATAAAAGCTAAACCATAGACAAACCAAATACAAGACAAACAACACTCAAATAAAAGCTAAACCATAGACAAACCAAATACAAGACAAACAACACTCAAATAAAAGCTAAACCATAGACAAACCAAATACAAGTCCAAACAACACTCAAATAAAAGCTAAACCATAGACAAACCAAATACAAGACAAACAACACTCAAATAAAAGCTAAACCATAGACAAACCAAATACAAGACAAACAACACTCAAATAAAAGCTAAACCATAGACAAACCAAATACAAGTCCAAACAACACTCAAATAAAAGCTAAACCATAGACAAACCAAATAGAAGACAAACAACACTCAAATAAAAGCTAAACCATAGACAAACCAAATACAAGTCCAAACAATACTCAAATAAAACCTAAACTATAGACAAACCAAATACAAGACAAACAACACTCAAATAAAACCTAAACCATAGACAAACCAAATACAAGTCCAGACAACACTCAAATAAAAGCTAAACCATAGACAAACCAAATAGAAGACAAACAACACTCAAATAAAAGCTAAACCATAGAAAAACCAAATACAAGTCCAAACAATACTCAAATAAAACCTAAACTATAGACAAACCAAATACAAGACAAACAACACTCAAATAAAACCTAAACCATAGACAAACCAAATACAAGTCCAAACAACACTCAAATAAAAGCTAAACCATAGACAAACCAAATACAAGACAAACAACACTCAAATAAAAGCTAAACCATAGACAAACCAAATACAAGTCCAAACAATACTCAAATAAAACCTAAACTATAGACAAACCAAATACAAGACAAACAACACTCAAATAAAAGCTAAACCATAGACAAACCAAATACAAGTCCAAAAAACACTCAAATAAAAGCTAAACCATAGACAAACCAAATACAAGAGAAACAACACTCAAATAAAAGCTAAACCATAGACAAACCAAATACAAGTCCAAACAATACTCAAATAAAACCTAAACTATAGACAAACCAAATCCAAGACAAACAACACTCAAATAAAAGCTAAACCATAGACAAACCAAATACAAGTCCAAAAAACACTCAAATAAAAGCTAAACCATAGACAAACAAAATACAAGACAAACAACACTCAAATAAAACCTAAACCATAGACAAACCAAATACAAGTCCAAACAACACTCAAATAAAAGCTAAACCATAGACAAACCAAATACAAGACAAACAACACTCAAATAAAACCTAAACCATAGACAAACCAAATACAAGTCCAAACAACACTCAAATAAAAGCTAAACCATAGACAAACCAAATACAAGTCCAAACAACACTCAAATAAAAGCTAAACCATAGACAAACCAAATACAAGACAAACAACACTCAAATAAAAGCTAAACCATAGACAAACCAAATACAAGTCCAAAAAACACTCAAATAAAAGCTAAACCATAGACAAACCAAATACAAGTCCAAACAACACTCAAATAAAACCTAAACCATAGACAAACCAAATACAAGTCCAAACAACACTCAAATAAAAACTAAACCATAGACAAACAAAATACAAGTCCAAACAACACTCAAATAAAAGCTAAACCATAGACAAACCAAATACAAGTCCAAACAACACTCAAATAAAAGCTAAACCATAGACAAACCAAATACAAGACAAAAAACACTCAAATAAAAGCTAAACCATAGACAAACCAAATACAAGTCCAAACAACACTCAAATAAAAGCTAAACCATAGACAAACCAAATACAAGACAAACAACACTCAAATAAAAGCTAAACCATAGACAAACCAAATACAAGTCCAAACAACACTCAAATAAAACCTAAACCTTAAGCCATACACAAACCAAACCAAGTCGAAACCAAATTTCGAACACATAAAACGATTTAACCGAACTCAATGCCCAAACGAAAACTAAATTATATTAAAACCAAATCTCGAAGTATATTTTCAAATGTTGTCCATTTCATTCATCATTTTAAATCCTCTTATAATATTTGTCATCATTCAACTGACAAAACATCGATCTCATGTTCATCTTTATCTTCGAGTGGATTGACCTACCTTGATAAGTGGTGAGTCATTTGTAAAAAAAAAATTATTTAAGAAAAACATCAAATCCAACCAAACGCCCAAACCAGAAAACAGTACAGTAACCAAACCAAATCAAATAAAAACCAACGCAAAGCAAACGGAACTTAATTTAAAGGCAAAATTCAAGCTCAAGTTTAAACTAGAGCCAAACGAAACGAAATCGAAAATCAAGGGCAAATCTGTAGTCAGAATCAAATTACTTACACTGGTAAAGGTTGCCAGAACGAAGGCTTGCTCCACTCCGCTGTAAAGAGTCAATGGAACGAGCAATTTTTGCTCGGTGGATCTCCAGAAATGTTTCACAGTCTCTTTGGCTAATTTGATAGAGAATTTGCGTTTTCCTTCTTTCTCTTTCTCGAGTCGAATGTTGTCCAAGAAAACGGCGATAATGATGGCGGCCAATAAACCAAATCCACAGTAGATGCCCTTCATGATGTATAACTGAAAAAGAGACAAAAACGGTGCCGATTAAATATTATCGTAAAATTCGACCCAAGAAAAGTGGTGCTAAATCTTGATACGAGGTTTTGTTATGAATAAAATAATATCGAATGAAGCAAAACGTCTTCTTTGATGTTTATGGCGTAAGTTAACGTCGTTTTCTGAAATGCGTTTTTTCAAACGACACTTATATGTATTTTTATCCAGTTTACTTACATCAACTAATTACAAATTCTGCTCTCAGTGACCCCAAATGGAATCGGAGAACATTTGAAATACGACATTTTATTTCCAGTAATATGCTAATCTTATTTCCAGTAATATGCTAATCTTATTTCCAGTAATATGCTAATCTTATTTCTAGTAATATGCTAATCTTATTTCCAGTAATATGCTAATCTTATCTCCAGTAATATGCTAATCTTATTTCTAATCTTATTTCCAGTAATATGCTAATCTTATTTCTAATCTTATTTCCAGTAATATGCTAATCTTATTTCCAGTAATATGCTAATCTTATTTCTAATCTTATTTCCAGTAATATGCTAATCTTATTTCCAGTAATATGCTAATCTTATTTCCAGTAATATGCTAATCTTATTTCCAGTAATATGCAAATCTTATCTCCAGTAATATGCTAATCTTATTTCTAATCTTATTTCCAGTAATATGCTAATCTTATTTCCAGTAATATGCTAATCTTATTTCTAATCTTATTTCCAGTAATATGCTAATCTTATTTCTAATCTTATTTCAAGTAATATGCTAATCTTATTTCCAGTAATATGCTAATCTTATTTCTAATCTTATTTCCAGTAATATGC
>OY744524.1:3639672-3652172 GCA_963556195.1 Sepiola atlantica
CCTAGTGAGTACAAATGATGATGATGATGATGATGATGATGATGATGATGATGATGATGATGATGATGATGAAGAAGAAGAAGAACTGTTTTCTCGACGATGATCTGTGTGAGAACTCCTAGTGAGTACAAATGATGATGATGATGATGATGATGATGATGATGATGATGATGATGAAGAAGAAGAAGAAGAAGAAGAAGAAGAAGAAGAAGAACTGTTTTCTCGACGATGATCTGTGTGAGAACTCCTAGTGAGAACTCCTAGTGAGTACAAATGATGATGAAGACGAAGAAGACGAAGAAGACGAAGAAGAAGAAGAAGAAGAAGAAGAAGAAGAAGAAGAAGAAGAAGAAGAAGAAGAAGAAGAAGAAGAAAACAGACTTACATGTTTGAAAAATCATGAAGAAGAACCCGAAAAACCTGTTGATTGCCGCGTCTTCGTTTCCATCGGTGTACCGTGCGTACCAAACGCCCATTTCGGTGAGGTAAGAGCATTTCGCCGACCAAAGCGGGGCCGCCCCTAAGCCGACAATTATGGACACCACAATCATGACTGCCATCGAAGGGTAAAAATTACCGGCCAAATAAATGATATAAGTGAACATGCTTATGACCACTGTCCATTTACAGCCGAGGAGTCCAATCATTGGGGGAGGGATGAACATACAGGAAACAACAAGTGCTGCGTACAGGACCGACAGAGCTTTCTCGCCGACCCCTTCCTCAGAGTTGATGCTCGTCTGTAAGTTGGTTAGAGATTGGAAAGCCGTGAACAGACAAAGGAAGCCCAAACTTAAGACAAATACGTTCTTTAAAATTGTGTTTTTACTGATCGTTGGCGGCGGCGGTGGTGGCTTGTCGACTTCTTTATCAATGCCGTTTATTTGGACGGTTTCTCGGTTTTTAATGACGTTTGTGTAGATGACATTATCCTCCCCAGTGGGAGAGTAACCCTGGTTCTCTTTGGGGTCCATCTGCAGCAGAAAAAAAAACATGATAAAACAATATGTTGTGCTTGGTTTTCGTAAGATTTTTATTGAAAATTGCGGAAAATTAACCGCCGTAAAATGGTAAGATTGCAAACGCCGAAAAATAAAAAATAAAAAATAAACGAAATTTTTACCTATTTTTTTTTTAATTCTTATTTATATTTTAAATTAGTTGTGCCAACCCGGTGTTGCCCGGGATCCATTACGTTCAAATTTGTTTTGCAGATATTCCGATATTCTATAACCACGCCTTTGCGTTAGGTTCAATATCTAAGCTACAAAATGGCGCTGTATTTGGGAGGATGGCATATGAGAACAAAACTTAAGTGCTTAATTGTTTTTGCAGGGAAATGCGATGCTGTGAGCGCTGAAGAAGGACGGTTTGGAATCTTATGAACCATAATGTATAATAAAATATTTCCAAATCGTCTTGGAAACAATCGTACGCCATATAATCGTTGGATTTGAATTCTTGGAACAATGTTCACATTTTTTTGATCTCGAATCTCTTTATAAAGGGTGGTGCAAAAGTCGCGCATTGGTTTGTTTAGGTGATAGAAACTACAACATTTCAAGTGATTTACTAGGCTTTTCTGATAAATAATACATTTACTTGATAATTTTGTTGCAGTAGGCTTTTAAAATAATATCCTTTAAATGGGCACCATTTTCGGCCTCACAAAGACGGGCTCTAGATAGGACATTTTCCATTACAGTCCTTAGAATAACTGGCTCTAGTTCTTGGATTTCATGTCTGATATTGTTTTTAAGCTCTTGAATCGTTGTAGGTTTGTTCACATATACCCTTTCCTTAAGATACCCACAAAGGAAAAGGTCAGGGGCTGTTAAATCCGGTGAACATGAAGGCCAGTTAAAATCAGAAAATCTGCTAATTAAGCGCTCTCCAAACAATCCCCTTAAGAGCGCCATACTTTGTCGGGCAGTGTGGGCAGTAGCTCCATCTCGTTGGAACCACATTTCTGGGTTGTCCTGAACAGCTGGCCTTAAAAAATTTAAATCATTTGTTGATATCGCTGTGCAGTTATCGTCACCGCGACACCTTCTTTGTCTTCAAAGAAATATGGACCGATCACTCTTTCGGAGGTAACACCACACCATACGGTACATTTTAGTGGATGTAATTCACGCTGATGAACGGTTCTTGGATATTCTGCAGTTTTGCTTATTTACGCCCCCGTTCAGATGAAAATGGGATTCGTCGCTCATTATCAGCTTATGGATGAACTCGTTTTGTTCTCTGGCTAATTGCTGAATGTGAACAGCATAAGCTACGTGTGATTGCAAATCTGTGGGTTGTAATGCCTGTACCAATTGAATTTTGTATGGAAACAGATGCAATTCACGCAAAATTCTTTGAAGTGACCTTCTGAACATTCCAATCTGAGTGGCTCGTCTTCGAGTTAAGGTGTCTGGATTTTCAGCAATGCTATCCTCAACGAGTGCTACATTTTCCGCTGTCCGTACTGAACGTGGTCTGCCAGATCGTGGAAGATCACTCACTGAACCCTGCTGCCGAAATCGGGCCACAAGACGATAAATTGTGGTCTGACTGGGAGATTGTCTGACATTATAATGCCGACGATAGGCTCTTTGGGTTAAGGTCATTGAACGATGGTTTCCGAAGTAAAGTTCAATAATTTTGGTTCGTTGTTCAGTGCTATATTTTTCCATGATAAATTATCAATGTTTATATCTGTAATATTCTGAAAAATAAGGAGAAAATTTGATTAAATGTGAAAGCTGTTACTGATTCCAACTAATGCGTGACTTTTGCGCCACCCTGTATATATATATATATATATATATATATATATATATATATATATATATATAGAGAGAGAGAGAGAGAGAGAGAGAGAGAGAGAGAGAGAGAGAGAGAGAGAGCAAAAATGGGTGTTTGTGCGTGTCTATCCGTCTGTCTGTCTGTCTGTCTGTCTGTCTGTCTGTCTGTCTGTCTGTCCACGCACCAGTTGTCAATAAATGATCTCTGAGAAAACCAATGGCATATTTAGAATTAGCAGGTTCTTGTGGATTTTTTAGTCTGGCTTTAAATAATTAAACCTTTTCCCTTTCATGATCACATTATTAAAGGGTTCGGTCATTTTGTTTAAGAGCCTATTTAAATTTACGGACGTTTATTGTTAGGAAACATTTTTCTAAACAAATATCTATATCTATCTATCTATCTATCTATCTATCTATATATATATATATATATATATATATATATATATATATATATATATATATATATATATATATATATATATATATATATATATATATATATATATATATATATATATATATGGGAAGAGAAGGATGAAGGTAATCCGACGTGATGGTAAAATGAAAAAGGAAAACCAAAAACTGGATGTTTTTTATGTGTACATCAACGTTTCGTCTTTATTTATAAGACTTCATCAGGATGATGATATAGGGAAAAGATGTCATGCAAGTACATATACATGTAGGGTAGACATGTTGGGAGGAAAAATAAAATAAAGGTTATTGAACGATGGTTTCCTCCCAACATGTCTACCCTACATGTATATGTACTTGCATGACATCTTTTCTCTATATCATCATCCTGATGAAATCTTATAAATAAAGACGAAACGTTGATGTACACATAAAAAACATCCAGTTTTTGGTTTTCCTTTTTCATTTTACCATATATATATATATATATATATATATATATATATATATATATATATATATATATATATATATATATATATATATATTCTCTCACTCTCTTTATGTTTCCTTCTTTCTCTTTCTGCCCATCTCTCTGTAATACTCTCTCTCTCTTTCTCTCTTTCTCTCTCTCCCTCTCTCTCTCTCTCTCTCTCTCTCTCTCTCTCTCCATACAACGGTATGGACAAGGTTCGAAATCTTGGGTAACGCCGTGTTATTTTGATTAGTGTTTGATGCCCCAGCCTAGATGTAGCAGCAATACCCATGCATGGGCGAATACTGACTTCATCGCGATATATAAAACTGTCAGGTGTGAGACGTTTACTTACTTAGTAGACGGAGATCACCTTTTTGCAGCAGACTTGGCAGTATCTTCTATGTATTCATTCCAATTCATGTTGCCTGTGAATGTTAGGCTGAAAGGTTTGAACGTTAGACTATCGGGGAATGTGCTATCAGCCATTGCAATCGGTAGTTGGAAAATTGTGTCAAAAATTAATATTTCAAGTTTTTGTAAAAACAAACGAGTAATTTGTTTGTTATTTAAGATATTCAAATTTTACTAACGTTCGAAAACGAGTTCGTAAATGGCTACCATTTTTATTATTTACATAAAGAAACAACACATTTATGTGGGTGTTTTTAAGAAAGGATAACTTAATGATACTAAATCTTCACTTAGTTTTCAATATGTCCGCCCGACTCCTTCAATCCGAAAGTTTTTTTTTTAATTTGAAAATCTTAATTAAGAAAAACAAACTATTTGCTTGTTTTCTCATATTCCCATTGCTTTCTTAATAAGATTAATAATCTAGTCGGATATCTTGTACATCGTTAAGCATTGAATTATTTATGCTTGGGGGATTCTGTCGTAGGCTTTCTTGTAGTCAACCCATGCCATGTCTATGTACTTTTTGTCTGCTTTTACTTCATTCAGTGTCTTTTGATCTGTGTATAACAGGTCATGCGTCCCCCCTATACCTTTCTGACATATTTTTTGTTCCTCGAGAAGTAGTCCACGATTGTTAAGAGAGTGGTAGATCTATTCTCCCAGTTGTGCTGTTAGAATTTTCCACATTGTAGGTAGACAGGTTATTGGTCTGTAGTTGCTTGGAATCGTTTCTTTTTTCAGTGTTTTTTTTTTCGTATTAATGTAGTTCTTGCTTACGTCCATTTAGTTGATACATCTTCTTAGGTTTTGCGTCGGCCTTTCATGTAGGGTCGAGTATTTTTTTACCGATAAGCATGCATTCCATCGTGGCCGGGTGCTTTTCAATTGGCCATTTTCCTTAGGGTTGTCTTAAGAGTTTTTTTAGTAATTTGTTTGTTTTCACTTAAACTTGAAAGATTACTTTCTACGCAATAACAAATCTGCATAACATAAAATTAAAATCGTATTTACTGTACATACTGAGGATTGTTATCTCAGGAAGCAGCTTTATTTCTTGGACAATGTTTTAGTTTACTCATCTACAACATTCCCTATTTACTTGTCTCTCCACGAGGGTGAAGTTAGGTCAAAGGTCGATGTTTTTTTATGTGGTATTCATCCAACTCCCTAAAAAGGGGTACTCTGAGTTTGAACAAAAAATATAAATTGTCTGGAAGGATCTGTCCTCTTTTGACCAAGAAGAGAACAGATATTACACGTTGATCGGCCCTTTTTTTAGTTCATGTTGTTGTTGTAAGGAAGGTCACGTATCTCGATTTTATGCTTGTATTGTGTAGCCATTGATTGCAAACATTTTTTCCATTTAAGAAAAAAAACATTTAATAAATATTTTTACATTTACGACTTTTGACTTTCGCTCTCTTTTAAAACCTTTAAAACTAATTTCCATTGAAAATTAAATATTTGTAATTCTTAAATCTCAAGTATGACAAAAAGATTTACGATTTTTCGTGGTCACACGGAAAGAGAAAAATACGCAAACTGTTAGGAAATCAACGGGACATTTTTCCGTCAATGTTTAAACAAATATTTCAAACCTCTTCAAAAATAAAAGATTCTTGTTTTTGTAAATAAAAAGTTTGACCATCATTGTTTTGTTTTGTTTTTAATGGAAAAATGTTTGAAAATGAAAAATTACTGGAAAAAAAAGTTATCTCCCTTCGAACAACATAATGAACTACAAAAATGGCCATTTTGATCATCTCCCGAAGCCAGGAACAGAATATTCAAGGGAGGTAATTAATAAAACGTTCTAGGTATGAATTATCTCCCTTTCTCTTACGATTGTTAACGAAAAGTTGTCTGTTGGAAAATCAGCGTTCGTTGATTAGCAATGATTTGAAAAAAAAAAAAAACTTTAATATGGCAATAAATATATTACACTGATCCATTCGGTGAAAAAGTAAACTATAAGATTACTAATTTAATAAATGATTAATAAATCCTTTATTTGTCACTTGGAAACTGTTTAGTTCAATATCGAGAAATCACGATTCCTTATATATAATTGTACCACAGTCCATAGTTTTCTTCGAATGTCCGGCTGGCTTTAAATCACAAAAAAAAAACGGTACTACTCCAGATGAAGCGCCCAATTTCCGTGACTGCTCGGCGGCAACGATCGGGCAGGTCGCGGAAGCGCCCGAGAGCTGCCGAAACGAAAACGAGGCTGAAGCAGAGCTGACCGATCAGGTTGCTGCCAATCGTCTGCGCTCAGCACAACAAAACAAGCGGTAGGAAGACCTTTCGAACCGGCCGCAAACGTATCCGTAAACCCTGACCCTCGACGAGAAAATATATGAAATTCCCCCCCCCCCCCAAAAAAAAAAAGAAAAATTTATACAAAAAAACTTGCCTAAATATCCTAAGAAAAATAACATATTTCTTTGTTTTTATGTAAAGAAAAAAAAAGACGAAAAAAAATTTGCCTAAATATCGTAAAAGAAATAGCATTTACTTCTTTTATTTATGAAAAAAAAAAGACAAAAAAAAATTAAAATGGTTCATTTGGCCCACGAAAAAAAAATTAAGTTTATTTATAGTTCTTCAGCTATGGTTTGCTCAGTTATTTTTTTTGGGGGGGGGGGGAGGGGTCAGTTTTTTTTAAATATATGTATTTTTTTCTTTTGTATTCTTCGTCTTATACTGTCGTCTGCCACTCTTCCATTTTACGACTTTCAGTTTTGCTTCAGCCTCGTTTTCGTCTCGGCAGCTCTCGGGCGCTTCCGCGACCTGCCCGATCGTTGCCGCCGAGCAGTCACGGAAATTAGAACCTATATATTTACGCTAAAGCTGCATAACGAAATGAACGCTGTTACAGACGGTGTGGATAATGCAAGGGAGATAAGTACGTTTGACTAAGAAAAGAGAATTTGGGACACTGAAAACGTACGCAACTAATTATACGATAGTTGTCGAGTCCGTAACATTTTCATAATAAATACAAGACATTTCGGGTATATTTTACGACGCTCAGCAGAGGCGCGAACGGGGTCCAAAAAAAGAACGAGAAAGTGTTTAAAAACATAAATTTGCAACAAGTGAAGTTGACCTGCGACGAGAATAGATATTTTTCCACTTACCTATGTATTTTGTTTTTATTTGTACGTAGTATAAATGGGTTTTTATTAGATGTAAAAAAAAAATTCTTGTTTTTTTTAACATCGAATTTGACAACACAGAAAATGGCGCCTGTCCACTTTGTTATTAGATCCCCTCCACTACGCGGCCATCTTGGGTTTGTGCGTTTTGCCTGTGCCGAATACTTAAATTTCAAATAAATAGCAATTAAAACGGGTTAAAAATCTTTTTAATAGTTGGAAAAGACACAGGCAAGTTTGAAAATAACTTTTACAGCCTACAGTTACTTTTATTTGTTGAATATTTGTTTTTTGAGCGTTTTTACTCTGCTGAGCGTCGTAAAAGATTCCCGACATTTCTTTTACATGTTTAAAAGTTTATAACATTTTAATAAAGCAAATTATAAAAGCTTATCACATTATAATAAAAAATGATAAGGAAGGTTAATGAACGAAAATTGAATAATGAAATAATGTTAATTAACGTACTTTCTTTATTACAATTAAGCAACAGGTTTGTAATTTTCATTTTTAATAAAACGAGCAAAAATCTCAATTATCGAACAAAACTTTAAAAATAAATAAATTATATCTGATAATGTCAAAAAATGTCTTGTCGCATTTATTATTATTATTATTATTATTATTATTATTATTATTATTATTATTATTATTATTTACTCACTAGGAGTTATCACACTGGTCATCGTCAGTGATCGCCCACTGTCAACAACCTGTGGTATTCCCTGGGGTCTGAGTGACAACAAGTCTCCTCAGACTTCCAGTATGCTCCACCTCTTTTCGTTCATCACCGCTGATGACCTTGCGGTATCTCAACAGCCACCCACCACCGATTTCCCGCTGATAAGGGCCATTGGTCCCCTCTGGGGCCCGAGTGGCAACAAGCCTCCCCAAGGTCCCAGAGCTGTCCGCGCTCTTCCAGTGGAGGTCTGGTTTGCGCTTTCCCTCCTCGACCCGCTGTCCATAGTTTTCGTGGCGTCAGCCTATGCTTGCGCCTCTCTCATGCGGTTGTATTTTCCCCGGTTCTGTTGTCTTGTGCTTCCATATGTTTGTTCTCCATTCGTTGCTTATGTGGGTTGGTTTCCGCATTCGAGGACATTTCTCAGGATTGTAGCTGTTTTGATCATTACTGTCCTTTGTATGGTCTCGGTTATCCCTTTGATTCCTATTTCTCCTAGTCTTTTCTCCATGTTTGGGGGACTGTTCCTAGTGCTCCTATGATTATTGGTGTTATACTGACTTTCTTCATGTTCCATATTCCTTTCAATTCTCTGGCAAGTTCGGTATATTTGCTTCTTTTTTCCGTCTCTTTGATCTTCACTCTGTGGTCCGCTGGAACGGCAAAGTCTACGATTTTGAAAGATTTTTCTTTCTTGTTGATTATTATCATATCCGGTCTCCTTGCTGTTATGGGTTTGTCTGTTTGTACATTCATATCCCATATGATTTTGTGTTTTTCGTTTTCTAGTACAGTTTCTGGTTTGTGTTTGTACCGTTTTTTTGCATATTCGAAATTCAGTTGTTTGCACATTTCCCGGTGTACTTCTTTCCCCATGCTGTCATGTCTGTTCTTGTATTCCTTTTAGGCTAGCTTGCTGCATTCACTTATTATATGGTTTATCGTTTCGTCTCTTTGTCCACACAATCGGCATTTGCTGTTTTCCTGGGTTTTATCTATCTTTGCTTTAATAAAGTTTGTCCTAATCGCATTGTTCTGTGCGGCCGTCAGCAGAGATTCCGTTTCTCTGTTCAAGTGTCCTTTTCTTAGCCATGCCCAGCTGTTTTCATTGGCTTCATCGCTTGTGAGTCTTATAAAGCGTCCATGTAGTTGTTTTTCTTCCCACTTTTCCTTTCTTGTCTTTTTGTTTCTGGGTTCAGTGCTTCCGGAGTTGTTTGTTGGGCTGGTGTCTCTTGCTGTGGTGATCAGTCTTTTCGTGTTCTGGGTTACATATTTCTCCAGCTCTTTTTTGGTGTCTTCCACACAGTCTTCTATACTTACCAGTACTCTACCTCCTTCATTTCTTTTCATGTAGAGTCTGTCCGTATCGTCTTTTGGGTGCAATGCATTGTGCATAGTCATTAGTTTTCTAGTCCTCTGGTCAAGGTGCCTGAGTTCTTCTTTGGTCCAGCCTATGAATGGTCCAGAGTATCTTATTAGTGATACAGCCCATGTGTTTATCCCTTTTACTAGGTTTCTGCTATATAGTTTAGTTTCTAAGAGTTTCCTTGTTCTTCGTAGATATTCTTTTCCAATTTTCTCTTTCAATTCGTGTATATTTGATTGTGTCTGCTTCCAGAACTCCCAGGTATTTATAACTATCTTGTTCTCCTCGCGCCCTCATCTCCTCTTGGTTGGGGAGTTCTATACCTTCTGTCGTCTCCAGTTTTCCTCTTTTGATCTCTAGCAGTGCACATTTTTCTATTCCAAACTCCATTTGGATATCCTGGCTGAATATCCTTGTTGTATTTATCAGCTTTTCCAGTTCTTTTTGTTTTTTGCAAACAGTTTAAGGTCATCCATGTACATCAGGTGGTTTATTCTTTGTTCTGTATTCGTGAACCTGTATCCGGCATCACACTTTCTGAGTATGTAGTTGAGTGGCATCATGGCTATTATAAACAATAGTGGTGATAGAGAGTCTCCTTGAAAAATGCCTCTCTGTATTTTTATCTCAGACAGGTATTGTCCTCCGGCTGTCAGTTTTAGTCTCCATGTTTCCATTGCTTTCTGGATGAGATTAATAATCCTGTCTGGTATCTTGTATATTTTTAAGCAAATTATTATTATTATTATTATTATTATTATTATTATTATTATTATTATTATTATTATTATTATTATTATTATTATTATTGTTATTATTGTTATTATTATTGTTATTGTTGTTGTTGTTGTTGTTGTTGTTGTTGTTGGTGGTGGTGGTGGTGGTGGTGGTGGTGGTGGTGGTAGTAGTAGTAGTAGTAGTAGTAGTAGTAGTAGTAGTAGTAGTAGTAGTAGTAGTAGTAGTAAAAATTACCATTCCTTACAAACCCGTTTATTAACTGTAAAAAAAACATGGTGCGCACGTTTTCAGTGTCAAGGATTTTTCAAGCATTTAAACTGTCCATGAATCATTTTCTATTCGACAATTTAAATAATTTCAAGTGTTCCAAATTCCTTTCCAATTTCGAAGGCTCGCGAAAAAAATCATTATTTTATCAACTATTAACAAAGAATTTCGGTGCTTCTTGCTTAAAAGTCCGAAAAAAAGATTTCTTTGTCTTTTACTGTTTAAGAGGTAAATAAGGGGCAGTAACTCTTAATTGTAATTTTGAGCCAGATTTTACGAGCATACGATCGCCTTGGTGCCGAAGGATTCCATCATTTGCGTGTGAATCACAAGTACAATTTTATTGTTCCACAAACCGGGGCCACCACCAACCACGTTGAACGTATGTGGTGTGAAGCAAAAAAGAAATAAATAAAATTGAATGTGGCACCCACACGCAAATGGTGGATTCCTATCTCGCAGAATTCATGTGGCGGCAGAAATTGCCCAAATTTGCAAACAAATTGCTGAATTTTATTCAGTATAAAACCCAAGTATAAACACAATAAATTCTTAAATTTTCCATTGCTGTATACTTTGTTGTTCATTTATTACTAATTAATTTTCTGTAAATTACGTTACATGTAATAACAACAGTTGATAAGAGTTACTGCCCCTTATTTACCTCTTAAACAGTAAAAGACAAAGAAATCTTTTTTTCGGACTTTTAAGCAAGAAGCACCAGAATTTCAATAGCTGAGTTATTTACGAAAAAATTAAAATGTATTCTGATGGATTTAATTTTTTAATTAAATTCATTGTTAAAGTTTATTTAATTTTTAACATTGTTTCATTGTTAAAGTTTATTTAATTTTTAACATTGTTTCATTGTTAAAGTTTATTTAATTTTTAACATTGTTTCATTGTTAAAGTTTATTTAATTTTTAACATTGTTTCATTGTTAAAGTTTATTTAATTTTTAACATTGTTTCATTGTTAAAGTTTATTTAATTTTTAACATTGTTTCATTGTTAAAGTTTTGTTCGTTAAGTAACAAAGCTGTTGATTAATTGTAAATAAAAACGTAACTTTAAATTCATTGTTAAAGTGTATTTAATTTTTCTAGTTTGTTAATTAAAATTGTTTCATTGTTCAAGTCAGCCTCGGCAATTATCGTCTAATTTGTTGCGTAAGTTTTCAGCGTCCCAAATTCTCTATTCAATAAATAATTGATTCACTTAATCAGACATAATTATCCCCATTGCATTTTTTTACACTGTCTGCAATAGCGCCACGAAATGAACTTCAACTCGTAAAAATATCAATAAACAATTTTTCCTATTTTTGTTTTTGATAATCGGAAAATTCGTGCTTAACTTACTATGTCAATAATTTAAAAATAATAAAGTATTTTTTAAAATATAGCCACAATGCGTAAAAAAGTAACATAACTTTAAAGGTAAACGTTACTATTGGCGACATAAATTATTTTAAAGGAAATTAGTCAAAATAAATTTATTTTGGTTTACCTACTAAAATGTGGCCTATTTGCGTTAAAAAGGTTTAATATTTAATATAAGCCTGTTCAGTTGTCGTGTGAATGAAGCCAACTTGCTCTTTCACAGAGTAAGATACCAGGCCGGAAATGTGCCCCTGTCATATCAAAGAACCCACTTTTAATTTAATAGCTTCAATTAAAGTTGTATCCAGTCATTATTTCCGGTCCGGTCTGATACTTCATTTTCTAAAAAAGCAAGATGGCTGACACTGATTACTTTAATCACAACGAATATTAACAACAACTTAACATGCTTGTATTTCATATCAAATATTAAACTTTTTCACGCAAATAGGTCATACTTAAGAAGGTAAACAAAAATAGATTGTATTTCCTTTAAAATATTTATGTCGTCAATAGTAACGTTGACCATGTTCAATGTTATACACGTTACAACGTTAATGTAAATATCAATAAGTAATCACCAGAATGTTTTTGTTTTTTTTTCTAATTAATCCACAATGATTTAAACTTGCGACGTTTCGGTGTCAATCAACCACTTACAATTGAACGTTCTTACTGTCACGATCGCGGAACTGATGGACATTTTTTACGCAACATTCTGACATCTTAAAATCACTTCATAATAAAATTTTAATGGTGCTTGTACACAGTTTCGGCCAGACGGAAAAATTGGACAAATTATTT
>OY744524.1:3654672-3687172 GCA_963556195.1 Sepiola atlantica
CACTGTTAATAAGTCGGTATACATCAATTTCAAAAGTGCTCGATACTAAATGCGTTACTAGTTGGTATATCGAGTGAATTAATAATTTAAAATATTTTTGACACTTAGAAGAGTGCGCACATGCACGGGTTTATTCTTGTAGATATTATCAAGATTAATTTAAAATCAATTTATACAAAAGCTGCTGAAGTTTACGACGACTGCACATCTTCCATTCTATATTTTTATTACCAATTTCTTGTTTTGTAAATGAATGTAGAAGGTTATGTTTACCCCTTGCCTTTTCACGAAGTTATTTCTGAAATGAAGATACTACAACACCAAGCGCAACTTAAAATCGGAACAATTTACACGAAGTTAACAAAATAAACGAATCGAAATAAACAAATTGAAATATTGAACAAATATTCAATAAACTTATTTTCTGAAAACGTATTGCTAAGCGATAGTTAGTATTCTAAAGAAATAAATGAATAAGGAAAACCTTAATAAGTTTAAATTTGTGGTACTTATATCTATCTTGACCCAGTTTCCGTGAGTTTCTTGTCGGAAGCGTTCGGCTATCCTACGTAAACGGCCGAAAGATGACGAGCCGATTTGTACCAGACGACAATTTTGATACGGTGCTGTGTCCTATGATAGTAATGTTTTGCTTGTTTTGTTTTTTTTTGTTTTTTGTTTTTTTGTTAGGGTTAGGGTTTAGAGTTAGGTTTAGGGTTAGGGTTAGGGTTAGGGTTAAAAATTATTTATTTGATAACAGTAATTTCGCTGTTTTGCTTGTTTAGCTTGTTTCATTGTTTAAAAAATTTCTAAAAATTATAGGACGCAGCAACGTATCAAAATAACAAAAAATATTTATTTGATAACTAACTTCGCTATGTTTCGCTTGTTTTGTTTTTTTGGGTTTTTTTTGTTGTTGTTTCTTTTAGAAAATTTCTTGAAAATATAACTTAAAATCATAGGACGCAGCACCGTATCAAAATAGTCGTCTGGTACAAATCGGTTCGTCAACACTCGGGCGTTTGCGTAGGATAGCCGAACGCTTCCGACAAGAAACTCGCGGAAACTGGGTCAAGATCCAGATAAGTACCTAATTTGTTATTATTGTTTTTGTTTTTATCTTAACCTAAATTGGGACCAGATAAGAATAAGCGGCGATAAAGCGATCGGGTCGCTGATCTTTACCCGTAAAATTGTAGACTCTCTTATATTAACCTTTCCCCTTAACCCTAACCCTAACTCTAATTCTTAACCTAACCCTAACCGTAAGAATTAAATATAAATCATTGTTTTACTAACGTACTTGGAAAAGTCTGGGGTTGATACCTCTACCTGCCAACCACGAGATCGCTGATATAACCTGATCCTTCAATTAAATAGAAATAAATAAGTAGGTTGACCGTAGTTGAGGGCAACCCGATAACGCTCTTTTAATTTGCTACTACACCGAGATTAAGGGGAGGGCAGCACTCCTTTCTCTAAATTGCTCCACTTACCCTTGATCTACACGTCATAACGCTGAGTGTTTCGCAAAGAGGCATCGAGTACAATTTTTTTTTATCTTTGTTTTGACTCGACTGATTAAACCTCAGTGCGCTGGCCCATTAGCGAACACCCCAACCATTATGCCAAATGCGCCGATAATTAAAATAATTAGAGTATAAAATACCTTTTTTTTACATTTGAACAATTATTTTAAGATTTGATACACTAAATTTAAAAAAAAAAAAATTTTTTAACAGAGTAGTGTTATTTATAAAAAGCGTTTTTTTATTATTATTTTTTATTTTTTAAATTATTTTTTTTTAATTATTTTCTTTTTTTTAATTATTTTTTTTTATTATTATTTTTTTTTTTATTATTTTTTTTTTTTTTTTTTTTAATTATTATTTTTTTTTTTTCAGGTCAAGATGAAAGAATAGCAGCTAAGATGGTTCGGGTATGTGCTGAAGGCCGAAACTTGTTTTTAAATTTGAAATCGCCGGGAAGAGACCTATGGAAAGGCCGATGATGAGATGGGCCGACGCCCTACACAAAAATCTCCATAAAACTCTACTATTTATTATAGCAAAGGCAAATGATACATTAAAATTCAAACCGAATAGCAGACCAGGTTGTTATTTTTCGTATTTTATGCAAATTAGATATAAAGATTGTTGTATGGACGGACGTAGCCGTTTATAAAGATGCAGTGGCGCATATAACCGCGACATCTTGACTATGCCGGGTCAGCATATTCTTAGTCTTGATTGTCCCACGTTTAATTACCCCCAGCCAATATTTTAATTGGTTTTCTTTCATGATCTTAAGTGCGAATTAATTAACTTAAACTCAATAACTTATAATTATTTTAAGCTTTCTTTTATTTCCCGTTTAGCGTGTGATTTCCACGCGCCCCGCCATTTCATCTATAAAAGGAAATTCTCATCAAGTTTGAAATTTCATTTAGCAAAATAAGCAACACGTTCAAACTGTCTCTCACCCATAATTGCCACAAGTTGAATAACTTCAAACGAGAGAAAAACGTTTCTCACGCTTTTGATTTGTTCATTCGTGTCTCACGTCAAACATTTCGACTGACCCTGACCCCGGAAACGAAAAGTCTATCAGAACCAAGCACGGTGGTTTTGCATTCAAATAGGTTTCTTTCTAATATTGAAACGACAATTTAAAGCTAAACAAGCCGAAAAAAATGTTATTATTAGCTTTTCGGCAATATAACGCCTTCCTCAGAAGTTAATATACTGTTTTTCTTTTGATTTTAATGAATATTTTTTAAATATTTACTTAACTCTAATAGTCTTTCAACTTCTGAGGAGGGCTTTATATTGCCAAAATAAATAAATAATAAATAAATAAATAATAATAATAATAATAATAATAATAATAATAATAATAATAATAATAATAATAATAATTAATAAATAAATAATAATGAAAACAATAATAATAAATAAATAAATAATAATAATAATAATAATAAATAAATAAATAATAATAATGATGATAATGATAATAAATAAATAAATAATAATAATAATAATAATTAATAAATAAATAAATAATAAATAAATAAATAATAATAATAATGATAATAATGATAATGATAATAAATAAATAAATAAATAATAATAATAATAATTAATAAATAAATAAATAAATAATAATGAAAACAATAATATTAATGATAAATAAATAATAATAATAATAATAATAATGATAATGATAATAAACAAATAATAATAATAATAATAATAATAATAATAAATAAATAGATAAATAAATAATAATAATAATTAATAAATAAATAAATAATAATAATGATAATGATAATAAATAAATAAATAAATAATAATAATAATTAATAAATAAATAATGATAATGATAATAATAATAATAATAATAATAATAATAATAATAATAATAATAATAATAATAATAATAATAATAATAATAATAATAATAATAATTTTATTAAAAATTTATCGCGTTTTTTTTTTTGGGGGGGGGCTTCATTTTAGCATTCAAAATTCAACAACGCTTCTAACAATCGATATCCATATTTCTATGCTCTTTTTATTTTTTCTGTTTGTTCTTTCATCTATTTAGTTCATTCTTTACAACCATTTCCATCGGAATTCTCGTAGAAAGCGCAAACCATAATGGCGGAGTGGATTTTCATGTGTTTTTCTTTGTGTTTTCTTTTGTTTTTTACAAGAACGGGTATTACTAAAATGCGTCTAAAATAGCTACCCTTTTAACGATTAAAATGCAATTTATAATAGAAGTTTTACAGATTCAAGAAAACTTATATGTAAAGCTTAAGCATGACCGATCATTTAGTATTGATTTACTCCTCTCCAGGAGTTAGGCACAAGGCCAGTTTTTATCTTACTCCCACAAGTAAGATGTGACCCAAGGTCGGGTCGGGAAAGTGGGGTTTAAAAATTGCCTGGGCAGCCCCGTCGGCATTCCCCGGTAGGGGCGCCTCAGGCAGTAAGCAATAAACTTACTCCTCCCTAAAGAGGGGAGGTGAAGCCTGGGAGGGTGGACCTCCTAGAACTGCACAGGACAGACCCATAGACAGGCGTAAATCAAGCCCCGAAGGCCAAGACAATACCAGTCTATGGGGTGCAGTATCCATCGGAACAGATACTACACTTTGATCTTAGCCATAAGGCCAGGCCCCAGGCCTGTGCCTTCTGTTGTTTACCGAGATGCTAGTAGTCAAGCGGCTACGGCTGCATTTAATACCGTGTGAAATCGTTTGGCAGGTCGAGTCTCTCCCTGCTGACCACGCCTGGGTTGTCGCTTATGTAGTCAAGGCGAACAGTTGCTCGACTCTCAGGGACGACTTTCTTTTCTATAACTTGAAGTCAGGTTTTATTTACTCCTCCCCAGGAGTTAGGCACAAGGCCAGTTTTATCTTACTCCCACAAGTAAGATGTGACCCAAGGTCGGGTCGAGAAAGTGGGGTTTTAAAAGCCAGCGCTCGAGAGGTGAGCACTCTGGCCATTTAAAAATTGCCTGGGCAGCCCCGTCGGCATTCCCCGGTAGGGGCGCCTCAGACAGTAAGCAATAAACTTACTCCTCCCCAAAGAGGGGAGGCAAAGCCTGGGAGGGTGGACCTCCTAGAACTGCACAGGACAGGCGTGCAGTATCCATCGGAACAGATACTACACTTTGATCTTAGCCAAAAGGCCAAGCCAATTGACGTTCAGTATTTTGATAGAACTGGCCATTCAGCATTAAGTAGTTTAACCAATAAACATCTAATATTTTAGAAAGCATTTCTCTGCTGCTGATGATGATGATGATGATGATGCTGCTGTTGATTTGGTGTTGTTGTTGTTACTACTACTACTGTACTACTACTACTACTGCTGCTGCTGCTGCTGCTGCTGACGGAACAGAGGTTCCACAGATCCAAAAATGGTATTTCAAACTTAAATGTAACAGGCCAAAGAAAATTCCGCTTCGAACTTACGGGCGACCAACGAAAAATAGCATTTCAAACTTAACTCTTGAAAACCCGTCGAAAATACTAATTAAAACATAAACGCTACAGACAAATAAAGATGCTAGTTTAAACTTAAGCGTGACAGACCAACGAAAATACTATTTCAAACTTAAATCCTAAAAAACCATGTGAAATACTATTTCAAATTCGAGCATGACAGATTAAAGAAAATGTTTTACAACTTAAGCGTTATATATTTAATAGTTGCGCAGTCATACTGTACTCTGTTGAGACAATTACCCCGTCTTAGGACATATCTGCCTCTTATACAGGTCGTCGGATTGCATCAGTAGTCAGGTACTCTTCAGAACTTTGGTTGTGTCCGGAATATTCTTTGCTCTGACATTTTCGTTTGCAATAGGTAAATGAAGTGCGGTTCCTGTACGATCACCGATACTTGAATTATTTTTTTTTTTACTTGAATTATTTTTTTTTACTTGAATTATATTTTTTTTACTTGAATTATATTTTTTTTACTTGAATTATTTTTTTTTACTTGAATTATTTTTTTTTACTTGAATTATTTTTTTTTACTTGAATTATATTTTTTTTACTTGAATTATATTTTTTTTACTTGAATTATTTTTTTTTACTTGAATTATTTTTTTTTACTTGAATTATTTTTTTTTTTAAATAAAATAAAACAGAAGAGTACCCGTCCCAGGACGGATAAATTTAATTTCCCCTGAACAGAACCATTTTTCACCGCTTTCATGTCCCCTTACGAAGATCACAATCAAGATATAATACTGCTAAACCTTATTTCTAGAATCCTTATTCCAATTTGATCAAAATCCATTACATGATTTTGATTCTAGAAAATGGCTAAAATGTATGTCTTAAGCTTAAGGGGTCCGACTAAGAAATTGAAATTCAGAGGAATTTCGCTTAATTCGGGTTTAATCATAAATCAAATTTAATCTGAAATATTTGAATTTACAAATGGGTACACCATATTATGCCGAATAAACCGCGTTAAAATGCTTCAAAGAAACTGAAATTTGGTGAATTGATGTCTAATACCTATTGTTAAAATAATTAAAATTATTAATTGATGTCTAATACCTATTGTTAAAATAATTAAAATTATTAATTGATGTCTAATACCTATTGTTAAAATAATTAAAATTATTAATTGATGTCTACTACCTATTGTTAAAATAATTAAAATTATTAATTGATGTCTACTACCTATTGTTAAAATAATTAAAATTATTAATTGATGTCTAATACCTATTGTTAAAATTATTAAAATTATTAAAATTATTAATTGATGTCTAATACCTATTGTTAAAATAATTAAAATTATTAAAATTATTTATTGATGTCTAATACCTATTGTTAAAATAATTAAAATTATTAAAATTATAAATTGATGTCTACTACCTATTGTTAAAATTATTAAAATTATTAAAATTATTAATTGATGTCTACTACCTATTGTTAAAATAATTAAAATTATTAATTGATGTCTAATACCTATTGTTAAAATTATTAAAATTATTATAATTATTAATTGATGTCTAATACCTATTGTTAAAATTATTAAAATTATTAATTGATGTCTACTACCTATTGTTAAAATTATTAAAATTATTAAAATTATTAATTGATGTCTAATACCTATTGTTAAAATAATTAAAATTATTAATTGATGTCAAATACCTATTGTTAAAATTATTAAAATAATTAAAATTATTAATTGATGTCTAATACCTATTGTTAAAATAATTAAAATTATTTATTGATGTCAAATACCTATTGTTAAAATTATTAAAATTATTAAAATTATTAATTGATGTCAAATACCTATTGTTAAAATAATTAAAATTATTAAAATTATTTATTGATGTCTAATACCTATTGTTAAAATTATTAAAATTATTAAAATTATTTATTGATGTCAAATACTTATTGTTAAAATAATTAAAATTATTAAAATTATTTATTGATGTCTAATACCTATTGTTAAAATTATTAAAATTATTAAAATTATAAATTGATGTCTAATACCTATTGTTAAAATAATTAAAATTATTAAAATTATTAATTGATGTCTAATACCTATTGTTAAAATAATTAAAATTATTAAAATTATTTATTGATGTCTAATACCTATTGTTAAAATAATTAAAATTATTAAAATTATTAATTGATGTCTAATACCTATTGTTAAAATAATTAAAATTATTAAAATTATTTATTGATGTCTAATACCTATTGTTAAAATAATTAAAATTATTAAAATTATTTATTGATGTCTAATACCTATTGTTAAAATAATTAAAATTATTAAAATTATTAATTGATGTCTAATACCTATTGTTAAAATAATTAAAATTATTAAAATTATTAATTGATGTCTAATACCTATTGTTAAAATAATTAAAATTATTAAAATTATTTATTGATGTCTAATACCTATTGTTAAAATAATTAAAATTATTAAAATTATTTATTGATGTCTAATACCTATTGTTAAAATAATTAAAATTATTAAAATTATTTATTGATGTCTAATACCTATTGTTAAAATAATTAAAATTATTAAAATTATTAATTGATGTCTACTACCTATTGTTAAAATTATTAAAATTATTAAAATTATTAATTGATGTCTAATACCTATTGTTAAAATAATTAAAATTATTAATTGATGTCTACTACCTATTGTTAAAATAATTAAAATTATTAAAATTATTAATTGATGTCTAATACCTATTGTTAAAATAATTAAAATTATTAATTGATGTCTAATACCTATTGTTAAAATAATTAAAATTATTAATTGATGTCAAATACCTATTGTTAAAATTATTAAAATAATTAAAATTATTAATTGATGTCTAATACCTATTGTTAAAATAATTAAAATTATTTATTGATGTCAAATACCTATTGTTAAAATTATTAAAATAATTAAAATTATTAATTGATGTCTAATACCTATTGTTAAAATAATTAAAATTATTTATTGATGTCAAATACCTATTGTTAAAATTATTAAAATAATTAAAATTATTTATTGATGTCAAATACCTATTGTTAAAATAATTAAGATTATTAAAATTATTAATTGATGTCTAATACCTATTGTTAAAATAATTAAAATTATTAAAATTATTTATTGATGTCTAATACTTATTGTTAAAATAATTAAAATTATTAAAATTATTAATTGATGTCTAATACCTATTGTTAAAATTATTAAAATAATTAAAATTATTTATTGATGTCTAATACCTATTGTTAAAATAATTAAAATTATTAATTGATGTCTAATACCTATTGTTAAAATAATTAAAATTATTAAAATTATTAATTGATGTCTAATACCTATTGTTAAAATAATTAAAATTATTAATTGATGTCTAATACCTATTGTTAAAATAATTAAAATTATTAAAATTATTAATTGATGTCTAATACCTATTGTTAAAATAATTAAAATTATTAAAATTATTAATTGATGTCTAATACCTATTGTTAAAATAATTAAAATTATTAAAATTATTAATTGATGTCTAATACCTATTGTTAAAATAATTAAAATTATTAAAATTATTAATTGATGTCTAATACCTATTGTTAAAATAATTAAAATTATTAAAATTATAAATTGATGTCTAATACCTATTGTTAAAATAATTAAAATTATTAAAATTATTAATTGATGTCAAATACCTATTGTTAAAATAATTAAAATTATTAAAATTATTAATTGATGTCTAATACTTATTGTTAAAATAATTAAAATAATTAAAATTATTAATTGATGTCTAATACCTATTGTTAAAATAATTAAAATTATTAAAATTATTAATTGATGTCTAATACCTATTGTTAAAATAATTAAAATTATTAAAATTATTAATTGATGTCTAATACCTATTGTTAAAATAATTAAAATAATTAAAATTATTAATTGATGTCTAATACCTATTGTTAAAATTATTAAAATTATTAAAATTATTAATTGATGTCTAATACCTATTGTTAAAATAATTAAAATTATTAAAATTATTAATTGATGTCTAATACCTATT
Organism: Sepiola atlantica; assembly: GCA_963556195.1. Classification (NCBI taxonomy): domain Eukaryota; kingdom Metazoa; phylum Mollusca; class Cephalopoda; order Sepiida; family Sepiolidae; genus Sepiola; species Sepiola atlantica. Next base: position 3,663,739 of record OY744524.1, read on the forward strand.
GTTAAAATTATTAAAATTATTAAAATTATTAATTGATGTCTAATACCTATTGTTAAAATAATTAAAATTATTAAAATTATTAATTGATGTCTAATACCTATTGTTAAAATAATTAAAATTATTAAAATTATTAATTGATGTCTAATACCTATTGTTAAAATAATTAAAATTATTAAAATTATTAATTGATGTCTAATACCTATTGTTAAAATAATTAAAATTATTAAAATTATTAATTGATGTCTAATACCTATTGTTAAAATTATTAAAATTATTAAAATTATTAATTGATGTCTAATACCTATTGTTAAAATAATTAAAATTATTAAAATTATAAATTGATGTCTAATACCTATTGTTAAAATAATTAAAATTATTAAAATTATTAATTGATGTCTAATACTTATTGTTAAAATAATTAAAATTATTAAAATTATTAATTGATGTCTAATACTTATTGTTAAAATAATTAAAATAATTAAAATTATTAATTGATGTCTAATACCTATTGTTAAAATAATTAAAATTATTAAAATTATTAATTGATGTCAAATACCTATTGTTAAAATAATTAAAATTATTAAAATTATTAATTGATGTCAAATACCTATTGTTAAAATAATTAAAATTATTAAAATTATTAATTGATGTCTAATACTTATTGTTAAAATAATTAAAATAATTAAAATTATTAATTGATGTCTAATACCTATTGTTAAAATTATTAAAATTATTAAAATTATTAATTGATGTCTAATACCTATTGTTAAAATAATTAAAATTATTAAAATTATTAATTGATGTCTAATACCTATTGTTAAAATAATTAAAATTATTAAAATTATTAATTGATGTCTAATACTTATTGTTAAAATAATTAAAATAATTAAAATTATTAATTGATGTCTAATACCTATTGTTAAAATTATTAAAATTATTAAAATTATTAATTGATGTCTAATACCTATTGTTAAAATAATTAAAATTATTAAAATTATTAATTGATGTCTAATACCTATTGTTAAAATAATTAGAATTATTAAAATTATTAATTGATGTCAAATACCTATTGTTAAAATAATTAAAATTATTAAAATTATTAATTGATGTCAAATACCTATTGTTAAAATAATTAAAATTATTAAAATTATTAATTGATGTCTAATACTTATTGTTAAAATAATTAAAATAATTAAAATTATTAATTGATGTCTAATACCTATTGTTAAAATTATTAAAATTATTAAAATTATTAATTGATGTCTAATACCTATTGTTAAAATAATTAAAATTATTAAAATTATTAATTGATGTCTAATACCTATTGTTAAAATAATTAAAATTATTAAAATTATTAATTGATGTCAAATACCTATTGTTAAAATAATTAAAATTATTAAAATTATTAATTGATGTCTAATACCAATTGTTAAAATTTCACAATAATCCGATGTGTCTGAATTTCCACAAAGGATTCCAACCTTCTCTTTTGCTCCCTTTGCATTGAATTAAATTAAACTTAATATAGCCCACATTACTTACCCTTATGCCTAGAGCTGTGTTCTAAAATCCATAATAATCGGTTCATTAGTTTAGGAGTGACTCCTGTACATACATTAATATATTTGGGAAATATGAGTATAATCGAAAAGTACAAGAGAATTTCAATGCTGCATTTGTTAAATGGAAACACAAGGTTTACAGGATTTTACAAGACATTCCCAAAGTGCTTCAATCTGAGACTCAGCATGAAATAAACGAAACGAAACCACATCATTGTTCAGCTCCTCGCGCATGACTTGTGCATTTCGGTTTCTACTTGTGGAACACGTGACCCCAAACCGGAAGTCTGCGGGTGTGAAATCGGGGGAGTTAGGGGCCCAAATTCTCTTGCATCTACTCGACATCATATTCTCCTCTCCATATGATGTTTCCAAAAACTGAATGAAGCTACTTTATTTGAACGTTCTATACTTCAACTGTCTGCCATAAAAAAACTCAATTTACCATTTTTGTAACGGATTAAAAGAAACCTTTTCTTTCTTTTTTTGACACTCTGTATATGCCTACGTCATAATAATTAATGTAAAGATTTAGTTCGTAACCTAAATCAATCTAAAGAGTAAAATAACTTCTAGTGTAACACACACACACACACATATATATATATATATATATATATATATATATATATATATATATATATATATATATATATATATATATATAACGTTAGATTTGAGTTGAAAAATACTTGTAATCCAAGGTTTCGAATCATGTGACCGGTAGTGAATAGTCATACTTCTATGCTGATGAGTCTTGATTGAAAAGAGACGAAACGTATACGTCCATAGATAACAATAACAAATATTTTCATATTTGTCGCTCCTCGTGAAATTAGTAGAGCACTTTAGTGGTAGTACAAACACAGCATAACGTCATTTGCTTTATAATGCATCATTCCTTAATAGTAGTAGAATGCCTGGACATCATCGCCGCTTTTAATGTGTTTAAACTACCACAGTTTATCAGCTGTTCAAATATTGGCCGCGCGGTTCACGACGTTGGATTTGAGTTGAAAAATACTTGTAATCCAGGGTTTCGAATCATGTGACCGGTAGTGAATAGTCATTCTTCTATGCTGATGAGTCTTGATTTAAAAGAGACGAAACGTATACGTCCATAGATAATAAACAATAACAAATATTTTCATATATATATATATATATATATATATATATATATATATATATATGATAAGTCACTGAAAATAATTAGACCTGCAAATGGAAGCCAATCATAATCTTCGCTTGTTCAAAATAAGGACGTTTAGTGAATAACAATATTTATTTTTCTTCTCTTTCATTCCTTAAACCAGGCTTTTCAAAGATTAAAATCTTATCATCAGAGGAGGTTAATGATGGAGAAGTTGACAGATGAGGACTGTCAATATTCGAAATCTGAAAAAGTTTTAAGTTCAAACGGGTGTTTCTGATGATAAGATTTTAATCTTTGAACAGCCTGGCTTAAGGAATGAAAGAGAAGAAAAATAAATATTGTTATTCACAAAATGCTCCTTGTTCTGAACAACCGAAGATTTTGATTTTCTTCCATTTGCAGGTCTAATTATTTTCATTGACTTATCATATTTTTGCTCTATAAATATTTATCATTACCTACGGACATCGATGTGTCATGCTTATGCAATCTTCAGTGTAGGGAATGCTAATTCTTGCCGGTCAGAGGGCACGAACCCGATTTCAAAGTTACCACTGACTCGTAGTCCGATATTCTACCCCCTAATTAGCATGGAAATATTGAGAAACTAAACTCTATATACGCTAAAGCAACGAACGCGCATAGTCAACAGTCAAACAGAACAGTTTTGCACATTATATTAGATTAAATTCAATTCAAATCTGACATATTTAAATTTTCAAATGAGAATGTCAATATTATGCACACTAAAACAATCGTGTGAAATACTTGAAAGAAACTGAAATTTCAGGAATATATAATTGATGTCTAATATCTATTGTTAATATATCTCAGAATTTTTTAGATGAGTGTTGAGTATTTGTAGAATTTGGTATATTCGGACTACTGTTCTCATCTTGGCAGTTTTTATCACAACGTTTCGGCCGATGTAACCGCCGACCTTCTTCAGGTGTACCTCGGGAATCTGGACGGAATTTCGAACGGAACCCTTTATTAAATCCACGGGGGTAGCATGCTCTCGTTCCATCTGCCATGACTGGGAAAAAGTCTTCAGTAATTCACAATTCTTCATATCGCCCGCACTGAGGATTGAACCTTCAACCTTCAGATGACTGTCACTCAGAACTGAATTTTACTTAGTACTATATCCACTGCGTGTAGATGGCAGAATAGGTAAAATTATTAACAAGCATAGAGTTAAAATTATCATTTTCAATTTCTCAGAACTTATCATGATCCATTATAGGTTTAAATAATGCCAAAATACAACAAATAGGTAAAAATGACAGTACACAAACGTCTACTCCCACAAATACTAGAACAGAAGTCCAATGTACTTGTAGAAATCCTAATAACTGTCCATTGGACGGGAAATGCATGCTTTCAAATATAGTATATAAATGTAATATGGAATAACACTTTAAGGACAGATGTAGAAATCATGTGTACTCATTCAAATCAAGACCTAGTTCCGAAGCCAAAATACCCCACCTTCTCTAGCCAAGTGTATTAGGAAACTGCTGATGGCTGATACTCAATTAAAATTGAATTGGTTCATATTAGGTAGAGGTAATAAATACACACTCATTAAACGAAAAATGCACCTTATGTACTCTTGAATCGTACCACATAATGGCATCCAAAGGTAACATAATTAATAAAAAAGAAAGAGATTCTACAAAACTGTTTGCACCGAAATAAGTACATACTAACCTACTTTAAGCCAGATACTAAAAATAGTGAAAATTAATTAAATTGACGTGTCGATTTCATAATTATCACCAAAGCTAATAAAAAGCATATATTCAATGCAGAGTAACAACAAATCAGTTAGTCAGTCCTGTAATTAAATTGACTGAAGACATGTATTATAATAACTACTTTCACTAACTAGATAATATAGTAAAAAAAAATCCAAATATCACGCATGATATATATACGTGTGTACACTCTCAGTCAAAAATTACAAAAACAATTATGCTTCGCCAATGTTTACACTAATCTCTATCTTTATAAAGTTAGGTATGTGTATATGTTTATATATTTGTAGGTACAGAATTCAACCCTAAACTAATTAACCGATCATTATGAATTTGGGAACACAGCTGCGAGACATGTGGGATATATTTAGTTTTATTTTGTGCGATGGGGTTAAAAGGGGGGGTAGAAGCCCTTTGTGAAATTTCAGATACCTTCTATTCTGAAATGTTAACAATTAATAAATATTTCCACAGTTTCAGTTTGTTTGGAGTATTCTAAAGGGTTTTAGAGGCATAATATCGGTACAATCTCCATGTAAAAATTCAAAAAAATCAGATTTGCATTGCATGATCGATTATTTATTAGAATCCAATTAAGCAAGATTCCCTGAATTTTAACTTTTTCGTAAGGAAGCTTTGAATTTTAGACATTTTCTAGAATCAAAAGTAGTCAATAGATTTTGATTAAAAGTGGATAAGAATTCTAGACATAAGGTTTAATCTTCGTAGGAGGGTGACATAAAAGTGGTGCAAAACGAAATAAGAAAGGAAACGTCTTATTATATTTTTTCCGAATTGTCTGACTTATAATGTAGCGTTCTCGTTTCCCCATAACATTCGAAATAGTTTCGTCCGGCACGTTTTGTACTCACGTGGCGGGAGAGAAGGGAAGTACATTTACTTGCGTGACGGGGTGAAAGTATATTCATTTATATATACACGAATATATATATATATACTTATGTACAAATATATACACATTGGTATTTATTAGAGAGGTTAGGATGTGTGTGAGAGAGATAACATAGTAAAATCGAATATACCAACACAACTGCAAGGTAAGATTTTATATTCAAGACTTCATTCGAAATGAAGTATTGATTTAATTTTATTTAAAATTGAAAACAGACTTGAGAGATTGAGAGGGCGAATAGAATAAAAGGGGCTGGGGAGTAAAAGGGGCCAGGGAGAAAAGGGGCTGGGGAGAAAAGGGGGCTGTGGAGTAAAAGGGACTGGGAGTAAAAGGGATGGGGAGTAAAGAGGACTGAGGAGTAAAAGGGACTGGGGAGAAAAAGGGGCTGGGGAGAAAAGGGGTTGGGGAGTAAAAGGGACTGGGGAGTAAAAAGGGGAGAGTAAAAGGGACTGGGGAATAAAAGGGCTGAGAAGTAAAAGGGACTGGGGGTAAAAGGGACTGGGGAGTATAAAGAACAAAAAGGAAGTAGGTCATCAATTTTTGAAAGATGATTGTTTCACGGCTAAGAAAAAAAACAGATGAAGGGGAAATAAAGTCATGACGCATGACATAAAAAATATCCTGTTATCAATACGGAAAAAACGAAAAAGAGAATAAGAGTGAAAGGTCCGAGAAGAAAATGCAAGTGGTGGCATGGTAGGTAAACTATTTTTTAATCTTTTAGTCATTATTTAACTTTATTTTCTCGAGTTATAATTTTAACTAGAATAGGAACCTATTCGTAGTTTGATAATGTGGTTAAATTGAGCAATGACATCCGATTCAGAAATTCGATCTGACCAATCACACACTAACATCAGATTTTCAATTATGAAAAACGAGAAATTAAAAACTAGAAGAAAACTAGCATTTTCTATAAGCGTTGTATAAACGTCGTATACTTGAATGTCCGCATAAGGAAATAAGTAATTTAGTCAAATATTTGAGTCCACTCGTCCAACCACATACTTCGGTTGAGTTGAACAGTTTTATTTACACAATTAGCCTTTTATTATACATAGTAGGACTTATTTCTATCTATTTCTCTCTTTCAATATATATATATATATATATATATATATATATACACCACACACACACACACGTGGTTGTATTTTTATATATATTTACCTCGGTCTCTTATATATATATTTATCTAACTATTTAAACACAGTATCTTCGTATAAATAACCATATATATATATATATATATATATCAAATATGAAACTAAAAGTATACTTTTAGTAGATAGAACCTATAGTGAAATGGTTTAAACTCAATATACGAAATAGAGCAATTATAAAGATAAATGAAAGAAGAGGGATAAACATGTTTTTTACCGAGTACACCTTGCATTGAACACTCAAAGTTGATTTGTCATTCGTACATGTTGATCCCTCTTCTTTCATTTATATATATATATATATATATATATATATATATATATATATATATATAATTCAACAGACAAATTCTGTTATTTTTAACAATGTTTGATATATATGCATATATTATTAAAAATAACAGAATGCGTCTGTTTAATTATACCTTTTTTATTTTTATTTTTTTTTCAATTTTTCTGATGGTCTGTTTTGGTATTAAAATCAACATAAATGATAAATGTTCCATAGGTTTCACAGGTTTCGCGAACGTTTTCGATTCTTCGTCGAATCATCTTCAGGCGTCAAAAGCAAATGAACAAAAAAGCTGGAGAAAGAAGAGAAGTTTTAAAAGACGGCGGAGAAACGCGCAAAGAACGTTTATTTCGCATTGTTCCAAGAAGTCGTTGACCATTTCAAATTCAGCAATGCTGGATGGCATCACAGAATAAAATCGCATTACGTTAAGCATTTTAAAATGTTACCACTGCTTTCATATGTTATGTTGTTAATTTTAGGGTGTTGTGTTTTTATGTAGATAGCTTCCAATATTTTTAATTTTTTTAGATTTGTTTTGGAATGCATGATTTTAGTGTTATTAACTAGAAATTGTCTTAAATCAGATTATAACCCATATATAATATTTAACCCTGACTAAGTACTTCCTTTAAAAGGGGCACGTCAACAAACCACAGTTTTAAACGATGAATTCAGACACCATCCCCCGTTTTTTTCGGGGGGGGGGGTCTGGACTATCTTTAAAATACAAAACTATAAATAAATAAGTAAATAAAACACCAAATAAAATAAAACCTTTTAAAACAAAAAAAAACTATAAATAAAACAAATAATTAATAAAATAAAACTCAATGAATCACATCCAATACATAAAATTGACCCGGATAACTTCTCTAAAAAGAGACTTCAGTAATATACCGTTTTAAACAATGAATAACTTCTCTAAAAGGAGACTTCAGTAATATACCGTTTTAAACAATGAATAACTTCTCTAAAAGGAGACTTCAGTAATATACCGTTTTAAACAATGAATAACTTCTCTAAAAGGAGACTTCAGTAATATACCGTTTTAAACAATGAATAACTTCTCTAAAAGGAGACTTCAGTAATATACCGTTTTAAACAATGAATTCAAACGCCGTCCCCACTCGATTTTCATTATTCAAGACGCCGAAGATCTACTACGGTCTATAGACGATCTTCAAAACACAAAATTTCAAAACAAAAATACAAAACTACAATTTTACAATACAAAAACTTAATTCAAAAACTTAATTTCAAAACACAAAATTTCAAACAAAAAATTTCAAACACAACACAAACACAAAACACAACAAAAATTTAAAACACAATTTTCAAACATAATTTCAAACACAATATATATATTTTCAACAATTACAAACACAATAAACAAAAATTTCAAACACAACACGAACACAAACACAAACACGAAACACAACAAAAAATTTCAAACACAAAATTTCAAACACAAAATTTCAAACACAAAAATACAAAACTACAATTTTACAATACAAAAACTTAATTTCAAAAACTTAATTTCAAAGCAAAAATACAAAACTACAATTTTACAATACAAAAACTTAATTTCAAAAACTTAATTTCAAAAACTTAATTCAAAAACTTAATTTCAAAAACTTAATTTCAAAACAAAAATACAAAAAAAAATTACAATACAAAAACTACAATTTACCTTTCAAAACAAAAATACAAAACTGCAAATAAATAATCAAATAAAAAAACTTAGTAGAATAAAATTTTAACAAATTTTAAACCCAAAACTACAAATAATAAATAAAATAAGACTCAATGAATCCCAACTAATATACTTTTTCCAAAGAGACATTTCAGGAATGCACCGGTTAACGATGAACACAAACGCCATTTCTCATTGTGTGTTTTTATTTCATTTCAGTACGCTGACGATTCTTTTGGGTATAGACTATTTAAAAATGTAAAAAAATCAGCACATCTAGATGAAACCGCGGTACGATTCTGAAATATATAACATATAGTTTTCAAATAAATTACTTATATATATATAGTCTTGTAAGTTTCTCAACCATTAAAACTATATAAAAAAAAACCTTAAGTCCCAAGTCGTTCAGTGGAAAATCACTCATGTAAGTTGCAAAATACTCGTAATCCGGGGTTTCGAATCCCATGACCGGTAGTGAATAGTCATATCTCTATGCTGATGAGTCCCGATTATTAAGGACGAAACGTATACGTACATAGATAATAAACAATAACAAATATACATTATATATATATATATATATATATATATATATATATATTATTTCAATTGACATTATACATTAGTTTGATCTACCTTAGGTTTAACGAAACACTGGAAACTCATCCCGTAAGACTAAAAAGTTACGCATGTCGTCGATTCTTCAGTCGATGTTTTAATAGTGTAAGCCAATATAGTATTCTTCGTCCTGTGAGGCAAAAATAATCTATGGTTCGATTAAAATTAGGAATTCGTATATATTTACATTCAGGTAACATAGAATGGATGGTACTAAAAACGTTGAGGACTGCTAAAGAAATATAATCTATTAATAAATCTTATAATAAATAAAAATATTAATAAAATACTTTTAAATATAACGGTTAAACTACATCGTTAAATCTGGCCAGTAAGAACGCACATTCATTATAGAAGCAGAAAGAAAACAGCATTCTAAGGTTAGCTTAAACGTTTGTTTACATACAAGTGGCCGCTTCTCCGCAATGTACCACTGTTAAATAGTGGCCTTGTGAGGACGGACGTATGTTGAGTGGACGTATGTGTGAGAGATCGTTTGGTTTGGCTTGCGCGATTTAGTGCGGGTTAACCCGTACAACCGAGTGCAGAATAACGCTGTTCTCACAGTCGGAGCTAACAGGCGTTGACAGAGCCACCACGTTGACGAGACCTTAGGTCAAGGGTCAAGGTGCACCTGCGCATAGGGGTTCTGTGACGTCACGGGCTTTTGTGTGGGAAACGGAGTTTGGCGAGTCTGGGTTTTGGAAGCAAGCCGAACAGACGATTTCTCTATGTAGTCTTCAAATGATTAGGGGAATTAAATTCCCTAAGAGAATACAGGCATGAGATTCTTTCTTCCTCCTCCTCGAATGGCTAAGGACTTAAGCTAGGAATAAACTATGATAAAGTAGTAATTTGGTCTCTTCCTTAACGTTGGTGAAGCATCTCCAAGATCGACAGTAGACTGACGCCTGAATAAAACAAAATCAAAGTAAAAGATGGTTGCCTCGTGAATTTTGTTGGGAAGGTTTTTGTTGTAGACACAGCGGACGGCGATGTTCACGGCAGTACAGAAACGAAGAAAGAAACTCAACCACTAGACATCGAGACGGCGCACCTCCACGCGACGAGGAAGAGAAGGTATATGTAACACCACCACCCGTTTTTCTCAACTTTTTTACTGGTCATTTTTTTTTTTTCGGTGTACAATTACCTATCATGTCGCTAGAGAATTCCGTGCTTTTTGGAATTTTTTTTAAAATATTATTGATTTTAGAGGGGGGTCAGTTTCCTATATAAATTTAACGTAATCTGATTCCCCACTTTTTGACCATCACAAATTTTTTGAATTTTTTTTTCTACGTACAGTTACCTGTCATGTCGCTAAAAAATTCCGTGTACTTTTGGAATTTTTTTTTATTTGAAGAGGGGGATCAGTTTCTTATATAAATTTAACGTAAACTGATCACCCACTTTATGACCATCACCAATTTGACAATTTTGTTTTATTTATTACTTTTTTATATAACGGTAACCATTTCGGGGGGGGAGGATATTTCTTTTAGTCGGGGTGGGAGATAGTTTTCTAGGGGCATGATAGATAACTGTACACCGAAAAAAGAAAAAAATTTAGTCCGTAAAAAAGTAGAAAAAAACGGGTGATGGAAAATAACGAAGAAGCGCCTACAAATGATATCGTGTAGCTATTACTAAAAACTTACATTGATGCTAAAGAAACATTGAAAATGAATGAAACATTTGAATAAAATTACAAATATTAACATCTTTAATAAAATACATCTATAAAAGCGTAAAGTTACATCATTAAATGCTGCCAGCTCTCCACTAAGCCGAAACGAAACTCCCATCTTGTATATTTACTTAGTCTAAGGTGATTGGATTAGAATATTTCAAAAAGCTGGACTATTTCCATAACTGAAAAACGAAATCATGCGCTAACAATCTTATATATGAAGCGTATTAAAATTCGAGATAAATTATATCAAATTTGTTAAAGTAAATCAAATCTTATTGAATAAATTTAATTCCGGACGATGTTTAGATGTTGTTATCGATATAACGGATTTGTCACTAAAACCGTATCACCATGAAGTTATCCTCACTATAATATAATATGCCATGCTTTAACCATAACATTACTATATAACTATTTATATTAAAGTGAAATATTTTGAAAATCAACAATCGTGCATTTAAATGAAAAATTTATTTGTTTAATTTTTTTTTTCGCGAATTTTCGTTGTAATACAACCATGTCAGGCGAGACTGTCTTATAGTTTTTTTTCTTTTCTTCCTCCTCATATTGATGGTATTAACCCTGAGGGGTCGAATATACGTCAAGTTCTTAAGACGTTATAAGTTTAGTCCTGGCGATGTTATGTGCAGATTGGCGCTTTTTTTAAGTAAGGAAATCAACATCTTTGATTTCCTTACTTAACTATTTATATTTTCCATCTAGAATACCACTTAATTATTCTGCGTTAATTCGGCATTAAATATCAATGTAAATGATATTTCTTTCTTTTTCTTTGTTGTTGTTGTTTTTTAGACTTTATAAATGACCAATATCTTAAGACAGGTGTGCAAAGTGATACAAATATGATTGCATTCTAACAATAATATCTACAAACAGTTAAGCACACCGTCTCCGTTTAAAAATCTATTGCTCATCCAATAACATCCGATATTCAAACAAAATGAAATCCTGATCGCAAGTTTAAATTTCTCTTGAAGAAGAGATCCACCTCGAAATGTTATTCATTTAAAAGATGTAAGAGAAAACAAAGAAAATAAACAATTTGCGAATTGACGAATTAACGCACTGTGCTAAGCTCTTACACAAATATTCTTATATAGAATCACAATTCTTCGTCGTCTTCCGCGACTAACCTAGTTATAAGTGTATTTATATATAAAGAGATTTATAAACACAAGAATGTGACCCATGCATATATGTGTCTGTGTAGAATAATAATCGTGTTCGGTATTTAAATGTTTAAAGAATTTCTTTTGCTAAAATGAAAAACTGACTTTTACCTTAATATCAAAGCGAGACTGGGTTAAATTAGTAGACCGGAACGGTAAAGAGTTTTGTTCTGAGCTCAGACGAATTTCATTAGCATTTTCTTCACCGTTCTGGTCGGCTGGTTTTATTCGAACATGTTTTATCCTAAGGGGTTACAGGCTGAGAGTGGGACCCAGAAGGGGTTCACATTAATCGCCGGCCGGAAAATGAGTCAACGCTTATCAAGGCAAGGAGAGTTAGTGAATTTATGAGACAACACCTCGAGAGGGTTGGAGAAAATAGGTGAAGCTTACGGAATTTGATTATTTAAGATTACGGCTCAACAAAAAATGTTGTAGTCGGCTGGGAAGCAGCTCCATTATATTGTGTTCCACAGACTGGAAGTTGTTGGAAAGTTTATGCCCTTAATGTTTTACAGAGGGGTAAGGGATTGGATGTCATGCGAACACCTATAATGAAAATAACGATAGAGTAGAAAAAGACTAGCAGTATTTCTTCTATGAGAAAGATGGTGTGGGCAAGAGAAGAGGACATTCCCCACAAGATTTCGAAATTGATTTTGTATTTTGTCAAGGCAGGAAAGAGTGCTCTTTGCGGCACCTCCCCAGATGTGGCAACAGTACCTCCCCAGATGTGGCAACAGTACCTCCCCAGATGTGGCAACAGTACCTCCCCAGATGTGGCAACAGTACCTCCCCATCCTAGGACTGTCTGACTCTTATACAGATAGAGCATTGTGTCAGGAATCATGGACTTTCTGTAGGCGTAGAATAATCCAAGCATTTTTCCAGCAACCATAGAAACCGATTTGATGTAAGTCCTCCATTTCAGCTCTGGAGTGAAAGCCAGTCCCCGAAGCTTATAAAAGCAAGGGGGCTTCCTCATTGAGAGAGCCATTGATTTAATTTTAGACAAAGCCACGATACAATCATTATCGGTGAAAGGAGAGAAGCGTGGTTTTAAACACTGCTCGACGAATCTCTTAACCTCTTCATTATCTAACCTGAGTTAGTATCGAATTATGAATAAAAATGAAAAGCAATTCTGACTTTAGGTAATATTATAGATATAAAGTTAATCTCATGGCACAAATAATGTTAATTTAATTTAAATTACTATCTGGGTAACTTGGGGAAAGTTTTGTTCGTCACTAAGTCTCACATAACTAGTCTGGGTCGCTCTTGCTTCGACAGGTTGAGGGTACAGGTTAGACAGCGTGTCTGGCTGCGGTTTTAAACTGGTAGTACAGGAGCCCAAACTCTTAGATAGCACTAAAAGCGTCTGATCCATCAACAGTTGTATAATATACGTGCCATGTCGCGAATGGATAGGAACCCTACAGTTATCGTCGAGGGTTTTTCCCGTGGTCACAATCCCCATGGATCAAGTCTCGACTAATGATCTGAATGTGTGAGTATATTGGCACTAAACAAACACCCACTTTGCCCTTCCCACTCTATCTTAAACCCAAAATAACAATACAAAGAAAAAGAAATAAACCTAAACCAGACACCCACCAAAAAACATATTCACCTCCACCCTTGAGGCTAGCATTCACAAATATCCGGGAGCTTAGAACCAACATCAACAAAGGATAAACCTTCCTCCTAGTGAATTCTCCGGGTATCCTAGCACTATATGAAACATACCTACAATCCTCAATCCCCTCACACAATTTTGACATGATTGAATACCTCCCACTCTACCGTAAAGACTTTGACAAACATATGCACAGGCTTGCAGTTTTTGTTCGGAGCACCCTCCCCTTGACTAGAGAACATAGGTTAGAATCAGATGACCAAGCCTACATGTGCTTTAGATCAACCTTACAGCACAGCGTTAGTCTATATATATATATATATATATATATATATATATATATATATATATATATATATATATATATAAATGGAGTTGATTTTTCCCCTCTCAACCCGGTAAGACTAACATATAAAAGTAATGCATCAAACGCATCGAAACACGTCAATTCAGTCGCCTACTTTCATTCCGCACTGTAAGCCTCTGCCAACTACTTGAACCAAAGAGAGGGTAGCACGCTAATTTCTCTCTATGAATTAACAACTCTTACCCTGATCAAACACCGCTTGGTAATTACTTCACAAGGAACAATAATCAAGTTGCACCGTTTCATAATTTATAAAACATCCAATCACAGCAAAGCTTACATCAACATTACGGATCAAATCGTTCGCCATAACAAACCAGGTAAGTATTTTTTTTCTTTCCAATAAGTTTGTTCTGGTTTATTTATTCGAAAATTAGATTCTATTTTTTAGGCGATTACGTGTATACAGTAAACATCTTTTTACAATTGTCAGAATAGATAAAAAATAATATAATAATAATAATAATAAAGTATTGGGAATCAGCTTCACGCATAAATTGTAAGTAAAATGCTCGACATCCCAGCATTTTAGGAGTCAGTTTACCACAATTATTACTTTTAATTTTTCTTCGGTGAAAGATATATTCCGTGGAGTTTTGGGAGGGAAGAGGTCATTTTTATTTAAATAAACTTAAATTAAAAACAAAATAGCAAAAACAAATTTACAATTCGCTTAAAAACAAAACAAAAACAAGACTTATGAATAAAAATATAAAAATATTTCTACGATTTATTTATTTACAAAAGAAAATTCGATTTTGAACCGAACTGTTTTGTTTTGTTTTGTTTTTTGTTTTTGTTTTTTGGAAACACTAAAATTATGCTAAACTAATCCTGATTAAAGTTTTAAGTTTAGTTCGGCAAAGTCTGTTTGGTGCGATTCAGTTCAAATGCTGTAGTCCTCATTGAAGGAGATATGCTTCTACACTGGAGATATCTTTCTACACTGAAGATATCCTTCTACACCGTGGCAATTTGTACTTTTGTTACACTGCAAGGTAAACGTTTTCTTGGGTACACGGATTTTTCCACAATTCAAAGATGACATTTGTTTCTTTACCTAAATACTATCCGTTGTGACCTATTTGCGTTCGGTCGTCAGTTTGCACATTTTATTATGTCATTCTTTTACATTTATCCCGGGCAACGCCGGGCGACAGGTATCCACTAGTTACTTATATTTATTATACCGTTCTCCTTCGATCCGGGACTGTACCCTGCTTAACTCTGTCTCTAAAAGCATAGATAAAGCACTCACTTGACTCGAGTGCCCAAATACATGAATTTAGGGATTTTAATGCACTTCACCGTGACTGGCTTGGATTCTCCAGCTATACAGACGCAGCTGGTAACACCACGTATAGTTTCTCCATAGCGCACTCCCTCTCACAGACTGTCACTTTCTCTCACAGACTGTCACTTTCTCGACCCGCCTCCCTGATTGTATGGACCAACAAGCCTCACTTCTTGACCTGTTCTTGACCTCACTGCCCGAGGCTCGTGTGACGAATGTCTATATCCCGCTTGGGAACGCTTATCACCTTGTGGTAATGATTGATACCACCCTAACATCTCGTCTCAAAACTGATGAGCCGTTGCTCAAAACGACGAGATACTACAAGCAGGCTGATTTTTCTTTCTCTGTTGATCCGTGCGCAAATGAGGTAACAGAATTGGTCAACCAGACATTAATGCCAATATCCCTATCCGAAAATTCTACAGCAAGCCCAACTCTCATCAATCTATTGTTCAGAGGCAGCAAGCATTCCGACAATTCGGCTGCGATAAGTTAACTACAAATAGACAGAAATTTATAGAGCCAAGAAATAATTGTACGGCAGTGATAGGTAAAGCAAAGAGAAGGGATACACAGATGACTAGAAAACGCATTCAGTCACAGAAACTAGGTACTCACGATTTCTAGAAAATCTTCAATAGTGTGGTGTACTATGAACAATCAACAATTACCCTGCGATCAAACCACGATGATGTCGTTTGCACGGCAACTGATACGGCTCAACTACTTGCCCATCGTTTCGCCTTAAACTCCACTTTTGACTCCGCTAACAACTCCCTTCTTACATTCCTATTGCAAACCAAAGCCACACCTGATGACCTGGTTATCACCCCATCTCATGTCAGGGACATCATAAAAAAACCTTGACAGCTCCAAAGCTGATCTTATACCAATAATAGTAATAGATAAATTCTCTGTTGAACTGGGCCCCAGTCCTCTCCAAACTCTACAACAAATGCCTCGCCAAATCTTGCTTCCCTGATGGCTGGCAAATTGCCTCTGTGTACCGATCTTCAAGAATTCTGGAGATAGAACTGATCCTCAGAATTATCGCCCCATCAGTCGACTCCTGATCTTCTCTAAAATCTTTTAATCTTTAATCAATCTAGCGATAGTGCGGCACCTCGTTAATGCTAAATTCTTTCTGACCAACAAGCAGGGTCTCCTACGAATATCCTAACGGTTATCTCTGAACGCATATACCATACACTTGACAAAGCAGGTGAAGTTAGAGCAGTGGCGCTTGATATATGCAAAGCCTTTTAAAAGGTCTGGCATAAAGGTCTTATACAAAACTTATTTATATGGTTTTACTGGATGAATATTTAATATAATTCGATCCTTCCTAACCAAAAGAAAGATACAGGTTGTCCTCGATGCCGTTCATCTAAACAACATGGCATAAATGCTGGTGTACCCCAGATATCGATCCTTGGACCTTTATTGTTGCTTATTTTTATAAACAACCTCCCTGTTGACATTGTGTCTGAATTGGGTATATTTGCTGACGACACCACGTTCTACTCTTGTCTTGTGGGTAAAACGGACATGATCATATCCGAGGAAATGGCTGAATCCTTAGAAAGTGACCTCCAGTCTGTAGTGGAATGGGGTCAGCAATGGATGGTAACTTTTAATGTTGCAAAGGCAAAGCTCCTTTCCTTATACAACTACAAGAAACCTCTCCAACAAACGATTGTCATGGCAAATAACACCCTACCTGAGAGTTCAACATTTAAACTCCTCGGCTTAACCATCACAAGTAACATGAATTGGAACAAATGCATAGAAGACATTGCCAAGGCTGCTGCAAAGAAGGTGGGCTCCCTTTACCGTGCTAGAAAACTTTTCACACACAGTATCCTTTATCTCTACAAAGCCACCATCCACCCATGCATGGAGTATTGTTGACACATCTGGACTGGTGCACCAACCACTAGTCTCTCCCTCCTTGACAAGGTCCAAAAAAGAGTCGCTAACTTAATAGGTCCCTCACTATCCACCAAGCTCCAGCCGGCCCCTGTCCCAACGCCGCAATGTTGCATCCTTGTGCTCCGATGAACTTGCTGCTCTGGTGCCTCCTCAACGTAAGTATACTCGACCAACCCGACAATCAGCTAAATCCCATATATCCACTGTGGAGGTCCCCGGATGCCGGAGAGCCTTTTACTCCAATAGGTTCTTTCCTCGTGCTGCCGGCCTTTGGAACTCCCTCTCTGCTCCCTGTTTTCCCAAATGTACCGACATGCTGAAATTTAAAACTAATGTGAACAGGCAGCTCGCTCCACAGCTCCCAATTTAGGATGACCTCCAAAACTTTCACCCTAATTCTCAGTAGCCCCTTACGTCTACAGTGACAGCTTGCCTTGTTTGGGGTGAACTATGTAACAAAAAAAATAAAAATAAATAACATAACATAAATATTATTATATAAAATCACAATGCCTTGTCGTCTCCCCCAACTAACCTAGTTATAAATATATTTATATATAAAGATTAATCTGTGTGTGTGCGTGTGTGTGTGTGTGTGTGTGCTTTTTTTGTCTCTGTGTATTTATGTGCAAGTGTATAATCGTGTTGTGTACTTAAATGGTTAAAGAATGTCTATTGTTGAACGTGAAAAGAACTGACCTTTACCTCAATATCAAATCTGGGCTGAATAAAATCAGCGGTCCAGAACGGTGAAAACTTTTTTCCTAGGGCAGACGAATTTTATTAGCATTCTCTTCGCCGTTCTAGCCTGTTAGTTTCATTCGAACTTGTTCCGGTATATATATATATATATATATATATATATATATATATATATATATATATATATATATATATATATATATATATATATATATATATATATATGATTTTATGAAGGCTTACCAAAGCATTCCTTTCAAGACACTAATGATCACCATTAAAGATATTTTTTCTTACAAATACTATTTATTCAAATTAAATGTTTTTTCCTACACGTGTTTCACTACCAAGCAGTTACTTGCTTGGCAGATCATCAGGGAAATTAAATGTCTGGAATACTGGTTTCAACTGCCGACATTCAACTCGTCGTGTGTTTATTTCGAAGGGTAATAAATCAACAATTGAAATAAGACTCTTTGAACTCGGACGAACATTTGTGTTGACTTTTCTTTGTGAGAAGTTGGATTTAGAATTCCCATACTATCATTGGATTGGAATGGTAACTTGTGAGCGGTATCTTGAATGATTTAGTTCTTTTGTTTTCTTGTAGGGGGGGGGGGTTTATTCATCATTGTACCGGCCGACGTGAAAGTGTATTATCGCACATTGTTCCGGTTTTGTGGTTTTATTGAATGTATTTGGGACCGATTATTTGCTTGTTGGCTTGGTGGAAGAAATAATGCACAAGCTACTTTTCTAAGACTTTTCTAGGACTTTCTTTTTTTATCGTTGTTCTTCCTTGCTTTTCAAGTTTGACTTTTATTTTTATTTTTATTTTTTTCCTCTTCTCTTCTTAAGTGACCTCAACTATTACAACGCCACATTGTGTTTTGTCGGCAGTTGAAACCAGTATTCCAGACATTTAATTTCCCTGATGATCTGCCAAGCAAGTAACTGCTTGGTAGTGAAACACGTGTAGGAAAAAACATTTAATTTGAATAAATAGTATTTGTAAGAAAAAATATCTTTAATGGTGATCATTAGTGTCTTGAAAGGAACGCTTTGGTAAGCCTTCATAAAATCACATATAAATGCTCTGTACTCTGTAATCGAGTATCATCGAGCTTGTTGTTTATTGGAACAACCCCGGTCTTCACTGAATGATCTATTTTATAAGTGAAAAATCTAAATATATATATATATATATATATATATATATATATATATATATATATATATATATATATATATATATATATACCCAAAAAAGATTTATTTAAAGGGAAAGTTTTCCAAATCCATCTCACTTCTCTGTCTTCTTTGGTCTGAAGAAGGAGGACTCTCTGTGAAGAGTACAACCGAAACATGTATGCAAATATGTAACCAATAATGTTTGTATAAATAAAAAATTATATTTAAGAACAGCTCTACTTGTTATTGAGCACTTTTTATAAACACTTGAGTTTCAACGGTTTTACATCTACAGAAACTAATACAATACACACACACACACACACATATATATATATATATATATATATATATATATATATATATATATATATATATATATATATATGTTTTTGTCTTTTAAGAGAAGTGGGGTCTGATCAACTCTGCTGGGAAGCCATGAAATTAAATACTGTCTTGTTTTTAAATTCCCGAAACAGTTTTTCATGGTAAACAACTGATGATCCCTTAACTAATGTTAGAAGCAAACTAATATAATAACTGAAAAAGTTAAATTGACTTACATGAGTGATTTTCGACTGAACGACTTGGGACTTAAGGTTTTTTTTGTTTTTTTTTTGTTTTTTTTAATATAGTTTTAATGGTTGAGAAACTCCTAAGACTATATATATATATATATATATATATATATATATATATATATATATATATATATATATATATATATATATGAATGGGGGAGAGTATGGGTATGTGTTATACTAAAGCTAAATTAATTAACCTCTGTTTACTAAGGCTAACCCTAACCTTAACCCTAACCCTTTTTCCTATATATGATAATCGCATAAATATATCTTAAAATATAGTTTATATATGGGATTGGATTATCTTCTAAAATTTATTGTTCTACTTCGACGTAATTTGTAATTAACTGAATATTTTTTAATGTCTCTGATAGCATTTAGAGGAAGAGTTCTTCTCTTTTGTTAGCGTTATCATTATCTAATGCATCTGATGTATATAATGTCACATCACACTAGAAACACGTGTGTGAATTAGATAACATAAGAATGACATAGAAGTAAACGCACTTCTTAATTTTAGCTATGCACGAAGAATTTCTTCAAAAATATTTCACAGTTTATGAATTTTTGAATGAAACACCTTTTACAAATTAGCCACAAATCCATCAAACTGGTTTAAAACGAAGTTTATTTACAAAAGATATTTTTTTAAAAAACACCCGAAAACAAAGAAACCAAATAAAATAAATTGCAGGTTAGTAAGACTCTCGAAGCACCTTCTAAAACTCGATCACCTGCTGTTTTCCGGTTTGCCTATAACCGAAAACATGCACCCTAAACTCTAACCTTAACTCTAAACCCTAACCCTAACTCTAAACCCTAACCCTAACCCTAACTCTAAACCCTAACCCTGACCCTAAACTCTAACCCTAACTCTAAATCCTAACCCTAACCCTAACCCTAACTCTAAACCCTAACCCTAACCCTAACTCTAAACCCTAACCCTAACTCTAAACCCTAACCCTAACCCTGACCCTAAACTCTAACCCTAACTCTAAATCCTAACCCTAACCCTAACCCTAACTCTAAACCCTAACCCTAACCCTGACCCTAAACTCTAACCCTAACTCTAAACCCTAACCCTAACCCTAACTCTAAACCCTAACCCTAACCCTAACTCTAAACCCTGACCCTAAACTCTAACCCTAACTCTAAACCCTAACCCTAACCCTAACTCTAAACCCTAACCCTAACCCTAACCCTAACCCTAACTCTAAACCCTAACCCTAACCCTAACTCTAAACCCTAACCCTAACCCTGACCCTAAACTCTAACCCTAACTCTAAACCCTAACCCTAACTCTAAACCCTAACCCTAACCCTGACCCTAAACTCTAACCCTAACTCTAAACCCTAACCCTAACTCTAAACCCTAACCCTAACCCTAACTCTAAACCCTGACCCTAAACTCTAACCCTAACTCTAAACCCTAACCCTAACCCTAACCCTAACTCTAAACCCTAACCCTAACCCTAACTCTAAACCCTAACCCTAACCCTAACCCTAACCCTAACCCTAACCCTAACCCTAAACCCTAACCCTGACCCTAAACCCTAACTCTAACCCTAACCCTAACTCTAAACCCTAACCCTAACCCTAACCCTAACCCTAAACCCTAACCCTGACCCTGACCCTGACCCTGACCCTAACCCTAACCCTAACCCTTGTTGTGCATTTATTATTAAGTAAATTGCTTTAATTTAGATTAATAGAACAACAAAAATTGTATTTTATGGAAAAATATTGTTTGACAGCTAGAGCTGATGAGAAGAGTTACCTGCCCCTTATTTACCTCTCCAACACTAAAAGATAAAAAAGACTTTTTTTCGACTTTTTATTATACAAGCACCGAAATAAAAATAATAATTTGATCAAAAGTTCCATCGTATTTTTTCTTGTTTGCTTTCATTAAATACAGAAATATCAGATGAATTATAAACACGCCAATGTGCTTAACTCTATTTATATCAATTTAGGTATGTTTATATTTCTATTTAAAGGATTCTAAACTAACTAATTAACCGATCATTATGCATTTTGGAACACAGCTGCTAGGGGTAAGGTGGTTAATGTAGGTTATATTTACTTTTATGTGAAGGGGGCAAAGTCGGGGGTAGAAGCTCTTCGTAAAAATTCAGACTCTTTCGATTTTGTGAAATTTTAGCAATAGACATTAGACATCAATTAATAAATATTCCCCAAATTTCAATTTCTTTGGAGTATTCTAAAGGACTTTTAGGAGGCATTATATGGGAACAGATTCCCATTTAAAAAATCATATATCAGATTTGCATTAAATTTGATTAATAGTCATTATACAACAATTAAGCAAGATTCCTTGAATTTCAATTTTCTTCTTAAGATCCTTAAATTTTAGACATTTTCGAGAAGAAAATTCATATAATGGGTTTTTTTGTAAAAATTGGAATAAGGATTCTATACATAAAGTTTAGTGGCATTGTATCCATATTTTAATCTTCATACGCGGACATAAATGTGGTACAAAACTATTCTGTTCGGGAAATTAATTTTACTCGTCTTCTCGTTTTTATATAATCTCCAAAAATCAGAAAATTATCAAATTTTAATAGAATTTTTAGCATTCATTCAATAAATTTTTAGCATTCATTCAATAAATTTTTAGCATTCATTCAATAAATTTTCAGCATTCATTCAATAAATGTTTAGCATTCCTCCAATCAATTTGTAGCATTCATCCAATAAATTTTTAGCATTCATTCAATAAATTTTTAGCATTTATTCAATAAATTTTCAGCATTCATTCAATAAATTTTTAGCATTCATTCAATAAATTTTTAGCATTCATTCAATAAATTTGTAGCATTCATTCAATAAATTTTTAGCATGCATTCAATATATTTTTAGCATTCATTCAATAAATCTTTAGCATTCATTCAATAAATTTTCATTACGGATAAACTATATGTTATCTGCTAAAAATACAGTTGAATTCCCTAGTAGGATAAATTGCATTAGAAATCCACTCATGATATAAAGAGGCCCTCTCTCTCTCTCTCTCTCTGTCTCTCTCTCTCTCTCTCTCTCTCTCACTCTCTCTCTCTCTCTCTCTCTACCTCTCTCTCTACCTCTCTCTCTACCCATCTTTCTTTCTACCTCTCTCTCTACCTCTATCTCTCTCTCTCTCTCTCTCTCTCTACCTCTCTCTCTCTCTCTGTCTCTGTCTCTCTCTCTACCTCTCTCTCTATCTCTCTCTCTCTCTACCTCTCTCTCTACCTCTCTACCTCTCTCTCTACCCATCTTTCTTTCTACCTCTCTCTCTCTACCTCTATCTCTCTCTCTCTCTACCTCTCTCTCTGTCTCTCTCTCTACCTCTCTCTCTCTCTATCTCTACCTCTCTCTCTACCTCTCTCTCTACCTCTCTACCTCTCTCTCTACCCATCTTTCTTTCTACCTCTCTCTCTACCTCTATCTCTCTCTCTACCTCTCTCTCTCTGTCTCTCTATCTGTCTCTCTCTCTCTCTCTACCTCTCTCTCTCTCAATCTCTGTCCGTAAGTCACAATTTAAAAAATATATATCTTAACTTCTTTTAGAAATGGAAAATATTGCAACAAATAAGGAGGATGACATGACCAAAAATCGAAACCGAAACCTTCAGATCTACAGTCTGATGTTCTACGAACTGAGCTATTTA
>OY744524.1:3692172-3719672 GCA_963556195.1 Sepiola atlantica
TAGGAACTAATTAAAATAATTATGATTCATACCCATTGTCTTAATTTGTGTTTACAGGGTGAATCGTTGTTGTCTTAATTTGTGTTTACAGAGCGAATCGTTGTTGTCTTAATTTGTGTTTACAGGGTGAATCGTTGTTGTCTTAATTTGTGTTTACAGGGCGAATCGTTGTTGTCTTAATTTGTGTTTACAGGGTGAATCGTTGTTGTCTTAATTTGTGTTTACAGGGTGAATCGTTGTTGTCTTAATTTGTGTTTACAGGGCGAATCGTTGTTTTCTTAATTTGTATTTACAGGGTGAATCGTTGTTGTCTTAATTTGTGTTTACAGGGTGGATCGTTGTTGTCTTAATTTATGTTTACAGGGTGAATCGTTGTTGTCTTAATTTGTGTTTACAGGGTGAATCGTTGTTGTCTTAATTTGTGTTTACAGGGCGAATCGTTGTTTTCTTAATTTGTATTTACAGGGTGAATCGTTGTTGTCTTAATTTGTGTTTACAGGGTGAATCGTTGTTGTCTTAATTTGTGTTTACAGGGCGAATCGTTGTTTTCTTAATTTGTATTTACAGGGTGAATCGTTGTTGTCTTAATTTGGCGTTTACAGGGTGGATCGTTGTTGTCTTAATTTATGTTTACAGGGTGAATCGTTGTTGTCTTAATTTGTGTTTACAGGGCGAATCGTTGTTTTCTTAATTTGTATTTACAGGGTGAATCGTTGTTGTCTTAATTTGTGTTTACAGGGTGAATCGTTGTTGTCTTAATTTGTGTTTACAGGGCGAATCGTTGTTTTCTTAATTTGTATTTACAGGGTGAATCGTTGTTGTCTTAATTTGTGTTTACAGGGTGAATCGTTGTTGTCTTAATTTGTGTTTACAGGGTGAATCGTTGTTGTCGAGAATGAAAACGAGTTTGTTTTAAAGTTTCTGTTGTTGTTAGTTTTTTTCCAATCCAAAAAATTCGAAAAAAAAAGAAACGCCTTTCATTTTTCCCACTATGTAAAAAAATACCATGAAATCTTAAATCAAATCAAGGGAGGCGCACGAGCGCTCTATCCCTTAATAGACTGCAAAAACGGCCTATGCTAGAAATCTCATTTCTTTGATCAATCATAACTCAAAAACCAATAAACCAAATTAGTTAAAACTGTGCACAATTTTTTTTTTTTTGATAGGTTCTATAAGTGTGTAGAATTTCAGCATCATTAGTCAAGGCAACCCAGAGATCCAGAAAGGTCAGGAATTATTTTGTGTTATCCGTGTGTACGTACGTATGTACCCCCTTGTATCTCATCAACTATTTGATGGATTCAGCTGATTTTTTGCAGAGATAGAGGTTTAAGGGTCTAGTTGATGGCATTTTAATTTCAGTTTACCATATACCTTAGTTTTCCAGAAAATTCAAAAAAAACTTTAAAATGACGATTGTATTGAGGCATAGCCTTTACAAAAGTAGTGACATTCCATGAAAAAAGCCAGTATGCTGAAATCATATGCCCTTAATAGGGTTAAGATGAAAATTCATATACACTAAATGTACAAAAGCAAGGAAATTCCCAAATGTTTACACTTTTATTGTCATTAAGGGTATGCGAGCACAACAGGGCTATGTATTTTACTAGTAGGAATTTTTCTTCAGCGCACCTCACATACTTCATCCACTCATGCATAGTGATGTGATAATGAAATGGTTTGGTTGATATGTAGTCATACCCTTAATGACAATAAAAGTGTAAAAATTTGGGAATTTCCTTGCTTTTGTACATTTAGTGTATAGGAATTTTCATCTTAACCCTATTAAGGGCATATGATTTCAGTATACTGGCATTTTTCATGGAATATTTAATATCATTACTGTTTTTTATTGGCAACAATTTCGACCTGCCAACAAGATGTGAAAACATCTGTTTTATATAGTCCGGATTTGCGAGGAGGGTGGTGAAGGGAGAAGTGTAGGAAAGCAGAAAAAACGACATTTGTCGTGGGAAGACGATGGCGTAATATTGGTGTAATGAACGTCAGTGCCATTGCTGCATCCGGGTCTCTAAAAAAGAACGGGAATAGCGAGTATGTATGAAGTTGTAATGATGTAATTGTTGCAATTTGTCAATGATTAACTATTTTCCATGAGGAGACGTGCGCACACACACACACACACACACACACACATATGTATGTGTGTGTATGCGCCGGTCTTATGTCATTGAGGTCTTGGTTTCGAGTCTCGTTAGGTCTAGCCACGCTGATGAGCTGCAGACGGCGAAACACGTGTCCGTGAATAATTTTATATATATATATATATATATATATATATATATATGTGTGTGTAGCTTGATTGCCATATATATTTTCATTGCTTACTACCTAGCTCTACTTACGTATCGAGCACTGTTGAAGTAAATACTGATAACTGATACATAAAAAATTATATCTCCTTATAATATTTTATGTCGATACATGAAGTACTAATATATATATATATATATATATATATATATATATATATATATATATATATATATATATATATATATATATATATATAATTAACTTGTTACAAATATCCAGGGGGTATGAATCCGAAGGAAGTTGAAACCGGGTTTATGAGAGTGCTATTTGCACCAATGAAACAAAACTTGTTTTGTCGCAACTAATGGAATAAAATAAAAATAAAAATATATATATATATATAATAGAAATTGGTAGTTTGCTGTAAGCATTGCTGGGAGTAATAATAAGAGTTTTTAAAAAGGTTTAAGGCAATGCGAAGATCCGGGTTGCTGGAAGCTGTGAAGAACAAAAACAGAACAAAACCGAAATAAGTCGGATATAGATCGAAAGGTTTGTTTATTTTTCTAGACAGCAAGGGTGTTAGTTTGTAATGTCCGGATTATCAAGAATCAATTTGATATTTCGAGAGATTTTTTTTTTTTCTTCTTCCTCTCCTTGTCAAAAATAAATAAAAGAAAAATCCCGGGTACCGAGAAAATGCCAGGAGCGCTGGGGCATTTTCTCGGTACCCGGGATTTTTCTTTTATTTATTTTTGACAAGGAGAGGAAGAAGAAAAAAAAAATCTCTCGAAATATCAAATTGATTCTTGATAATCCGGACATTACAAACTAACACCCTTGCTGTCTAGAAAAATAAACAAACCTTTCGATCTATATCCGACTTATTTCGGTTTTGTTCTGTTTTTGTTCTTCACAGCTTCCAGCAACCCGGATCTTCGCATTGCCTTAAACCTTTTTAAAAACTCTTATTATATATATATATATATGATGAGCCCAAAGGAGGACGAAACTCGAAAACTTCTGGTCTGTAGCTTTTATTGTTTGTGTGGGATGTGTCATTGTCTGATTGTGGACATAATTATATATATATATATATATATATATATATATATATATATATATATATATATATATATATACATTTAAAAAGAATACGCGGAAATCTCTCTAAGGCCCTTTCGACTATCATCTCGTCAGGAGAAAATATTGGAATCTGTCTCTATTGCTATGCGAAAACCTTCCTTGTGCCGGCAGAAGGAATTTGTAAGATCGCTTAATCTCTTTGGGGAACTTTGAACTCCTTCCCAATTTATTTATTTTTTTTTTTTTTTTTATCCCCTAACGTAGTGCCTTTTAATCGACTTTTAACGAAATAATTAAATTGAATTTTAATCGCTTCAATGTTAATTTTGGCACACTCAATTTCCCCATTTTCTCTTTCTTTCGACGTTATTATTAATTAAAACTATCGATTTTCTCCTGACGAGATGATAGTCGAAAGGGCCTTAGAGAGATTTCCGCGTATTCTTTTTAAATGTATCTATAAATTTTGTACCTCAAAACATTTATATATATATATATATATATATATATATATATATATATATATATATATATATATATATATATATATATATATATATATATATATTATATAAAGGGCAGTTGTCTATATGTACCTCAAAACATTTATTTATATATATATATATATATATATATATCAAGAATCTCCTATCTAATAGGTCCTGCACTGTCAACCAAGCTCAACCCCCTGCCCCATCGCCGCAATGTTGCATCCCTGTGCTTGTTTTACAAGTACTTTAATAGAATGTGATCTGACGAACTCGTGGCACTTGTGCCCCCTTCGACGTAAATACCTCCAACTAACCCGACAAGCAGCAAAATCCCACCCGTTTACTGTAGACGTCCCCAAATGCTTAAAAGCTTTCTACTCTAATAGTTTATTACCTCGAACATCTAGACTTTCGAATTCGCTCCATGTATCCTGCTTCGTTGACTACTAGCATGCAGGAATTTAAATGTAATGCGAACAAACATCTCGCTGCTCAACTTCCTACTTTGAATGTCTCTGTAGGCAAGATCTTTAATTAGTAGCACCTTACGACTAAGTGGCAATGTGACCCCTTGTTTGGGGTGAATAAGAGTATATATATATATATATATATATATATATATATATATATATATATATATATATATATATGTGTGTGTGTTGTGTGCGTGTGTGTGTGTGTGCGCGCGCGTGTGTGTGTGTGTGCGCGTGTGTGTGTGTGCGTGTGTGTGTGTGGGTGTGTGTGTGTGTGTGTGTGTGTGTGTACAGATAAGTGTAAACTAGATGGCCACAATGCTGAAAAGCGAGAGTCACTCTTTCTTTCATACAGAGACATTAAGATATATTCGAGAGTAGCTGAATACATAGATAGCTAACACGTCACTGAGTAAATCCCAGGCATTATTAATAAAACAACTTTTGGGCAAAATTCGACTTTATTCATCAACATAGTCTCCTTCTAGGCTAATACATTGGTTCTAACGCTTTTCTGAAAATTCGATGCTTTTTTGTAGAACAATATGTTTGGGGCCTCAAAATTAACCTCAGTGTCCGATATCACTTCTTCATTGGAGCCAAATCTCTTTCCCTGTTGCATTCTTTTGAGGTCTGCAAACAGCCAGTAGTCGGTGGGGGGTAGATCTGGAGAATAGGGTGGACGCGGAAGCGATTCGAAGTGCAATTTATGTAGTTTTGTCATCGTTGAGATCAACTTGTGACACTGTGAATTGTCTTGGTGATCGACTTGTGGCCAATTTCTCCCTTCAAAAGCACCAATAATATTAACTAGTTAATAATACTATAAAATATTAACTATTTATGGTTATTTCTTTTATCGATGTCATCGATGAATATGTTAATCTAAGTGACCTTTAAAAATACTGACTAATAATTAATTAGTTAATAAGATTTTTTTTAACCATCCACCCCCACCCCCACCACCACCCCCACCCCCGAAAGGCGTAAGGGGCTACTGTGGATCAGGGGCCACATTCGTAGGGGAGGGGGGGGGGGCATCCTAATTGAGAAGTTTAGCAGCGAGATGTTTGTTTACATTACATTTCAATGTTTGCATGTCGGTACAGTCAGGGGAGAAGGGAGGGAATCCCAAAGGCTAGCAGTTCGAAAAAAGAAGCTATTAGAGTAGAAAGCCCCCCCCCATCTGGGGACCTCCACAGTGAATGGATGGGATTTAGCTGATTGTCAAGTTGGTCGGGTGTATTTAGCGTAATAATATCTATTGCTTATCTAGTGAAATTATTATTATTGTTATGTTAATTTGCATTGAAACACATCGCCAGCTCGTTTCCACTAGAAAATAAGTAAACCTAAACCCATTTTGCTGTAGTTAATGCATACGCGAACAAAATGTCTGTTTTTGCAAGTTAAATTGTGAGCTAAATAAATAAAATAAAATAAATAAATTAATTAAATTGTGAGCTAAATAAATAAAATAAATAAATTAATTAAATTGTGAGCTAGTGGAAAAAGAACAAGACTCCCAAAAATACGGAGGTCAAAACCATGACTGCTAATGTTTGGCGTCTTTGTTGCTCTCCACTCAGTTGACTGCAGATTTGATTCAGGAGTTAAATGCTGGATCCATGTTTCGTCCATTTTCATAAAACTCCTTGGCGCAAAAACTTCTTTCTGTTGCGTTTTTTTTTAATTTATTTTTTTAACATAGTTCACCGCAAACAAGGCAGGCCGCCACTATAGACGTAAGGGGCTACTGAGAAAAAAAGGGAGACAGTTTTTTTTTTGGGGGGGGGGTCAACCTAATTTAGGAGCTGCGCAGCAAGATCTCTGTTTACATTAGTTTTAAATTTCTGCATGTCGGTAACGTCAGGAAAGCAGGGAGCAGGGAGGGAGTTCCAGAGTCCTGCAGCACGAGGAAAGAAGCTTTTGGAGTAGAAAGCTCTTCGGCATCTGGGGACCTACACAGTGAATGGATGGGATTTGGCAGATTGTCGGGTTGGTCTAGTGAATTTACGTCGTGGGGGCAAGTATTATTTACGTCGTGGGGGGGGGGGGCAAGTATTATTTACGTCGTGGGGGGGGGCAAGTATTATTTACGTCGTGGGGGGAAGTATAATTTACGTCGGGGGGGGGTATAATTTACGTCGTGGGGGAAAGTATAATTTACGTCGTGGGGATACCAGAGACAGCAAGCTCATCAGAGCACAATCCATTGAAGTACTTGTAAAACAGGCACAAGGAAGCAACATTGTGGCGATGGGACAGGGGCTGGAGCTTGGTGGATATTTAATCATCGCTCTGAATCATCGATGCGTTATTATTTTTTATCTACTGTGCGCAAACCACAATTTTTTCATTGCAAAATGGTGAATGCACTTTCGCCTTCTGATGTCTTCAACTCCTCTGATATCTGATGCAACTTCAAGTTACGATTAACCGAAACAAGTTTGTGGACTTTTTTTTATGTTTTCCTGGATAACTTCTTCATCTGGGCGACCTGCGTGTTCAGCATCATTTATGTCTGTACGGATGCGTTTAAAGTGAGCATACCACCTTTTAACAGTTGTTTCCGATCGAGCTATCGTTTTGCTTAAACAGTATTTTTCCCATCAGAAAGCAATGCTTTATCAACACACGAGATTCAGATTGTTCTACTGTTTTGAACATTTGCAACAGTTCTTGAGAAGAAAGTTTGCTTTTGGATGTTGCGTTTAAGTTTAGGTGCACAGATAAAAAAAACTAAGTGTTAGCTGTGAATGTTTTAAAGGGAGGGGGAACAATTTGATCACTTACTAGCAACGATTTTTGTCTGTTAGAAACAGGATGTATTTATTATAACTTTATTTACAAGTGAGGAGAAACTATGCGACCCCCTCTACTGTGCGGCCAATGAGAAAGTTCACCTTCTAAATAAAAAGATGTGTGTTTTGTATACTCGGCCTAATAAACAGGTATTGTCCGGGCCTTTGGGTCTGGATTTACGCCGGTTTATTGGGGGTTGCCGGTCCTGTTCAGTTCTAGGAGGTCCACCCTCCCAGGCTTTGCCTCCCCTATTTGGGGAGGATTAAGTTTATTGCTTACTGCCTGAGGCGCCCCTACCGGGGAATGCAAACGGGGCTGCCCAGGCAATTTTTAAATGGCCAGAGTGCTCACCTCTCGAGCGCTGGCTTATCTAATCCCACTTTCCCGACCTTGTGCCACATCTTACCTTGTGGGAGGTAGATAAATAAAAACTCTACCCTAAGTTGGCCTTTTGGCTAAGATCATAGTGTAGTATCTGTTCCGATAGATACTGCACCCCATAGACCGGTATTGTCTTCACCTTCGGGGCTTGATTTACGCCTGTCTATGGGTTTGTCCTGTGTAGTTCTAGGAGGTCCACCCTCCCAGGCTTTGCCTTCTCACCATTTGAGAGGGGGTTAGTTTATTGCTAATCGCCTGAGGCGCCCCTACCGGGGAATGCCGGCGAGGCTGCCCAGGTATTTTTTGTAGGCCAGAGTTCTCAACTTCTCGACCTTGTGTCACATCTTACCGCTGTGGGAGGTAGATAAATAACTTGTATTAGGTGCGAGAGATTTTAGCTTCGGGAGTTCATGCACCTTTCGTTCGCCGTGCATGGAACATTGGAATTTTTGCATTTGATGTAATTGCGATTAGTTGTTGGTTTATTTACTAGATTCTTTACGATCGCTTTGCTCTAGAACGCTATTTACATGCTTACCCAAGAGGCAAAGTTAGGCACAAAGTCGGTTTTCTGAAATAACTAATTGTTAAACTAATAATCCGAATTGGCTCAAATGTTGACACATGCTATATAAAGGTTAGTACTTTATAAAAATTATATGGATTGTTTTTATTAGTGTCACTATCTATATGTCAGGCCCGGAACTTATTGGGTAATGTGTTAAGCGTCTGAAGATGGTGGTTCGAATCGTATTCCAAGTGGTAAAAATGGTTTCAGAAAAATCTTGCATTGTTTTCAATTGGCATCCATTTCTATAGATTTCCTTTGCCATCCCATCTCAAACATATTCATGGGGTTCGGGTCGAGCAAAGTTAATCCAAAAGAATGACGTTATTCACCACGAAACATTTCGTTGTCTATGTATTTACACACATATGAGTGTCGACAGCAAATAAGAAAGCTCTAACTAACTTGCCAATGCAACCAACTGCGGCTTGATGTTGCTATATAACCTGAAATTTCATCGTCTTTGTAAGGAGAAAGCAAACGATATCGCGCCGCGTATAACATTTATTCCGTTTGATATTCTTATCATCTCAGTAATGTTGAAAGCTATCTGAACCATCCAGATTAAATGATTTATTTTATTACTAAAGAATAACACTTGCCTAGCAGTCTAAACAACCAGTATCCTTTCGCTGGCATTTCTCTTGCAGATGTGAGACAGGAAGCTGCCGAGTAGATCACGAAGTGTACAAGTGATGAACGCCATCTTCTTCATGAAACTGAACCAATGATCATACGACTGAAGTCAGATAAAACCTTCCTCGGTCATGTGCAGTCCGACACAACATCTCAGGAAGAGAGCAGACTGCAGCTATAAACCAGAGGGTTAGAGACTAGCTCCCTCGCATACCGACATGGGAATCCCCCCTTCTGAAACCCTTCCTCCTGACTCAGAAGCACGCTGGGTTCAGCAGGAGACACTTAACCGCCTGAAAACGCGCATGTGGCCATCAAATGTTGCTATGGCCAGATGGGGCGAAAACCCCGACCTAACCATCTGCGAATGTAGAGAGGGGGGTCATACGATGTACCACTACCTTTTCTGTACGTAAAGCAGTGAAGAATAAGAATAATTTTCGGTAAATTTATAGAAGTGCACCTTTCGTATTTCGACCCCTAAAAAAAAAAGTTTCTACTTTTTGGGGCAAATTACATATAAACAGCCTCAACAAATATCCGCTATGAAAAAAAATTATGAAAATTTTTATTTTAGTGAGGAGAAACTATGCGACCCCCTCTACTGTGCGTCCAATGAGAAATATTTTAGGAATGGGGGGTCACTTTTAGATTTTAGGAATGGGGGGTCACTTTCCTATAATAAGTTATACGTAAAGTGAGCACGCATTTCTTGGCCACCGAATCTCACCTCTCGTATTTCGACCCCTAAAAAAAAGTTTCTACTTTTTGGGGCAAGTTACATGTAAACAGCCTCAACAAATATCCGCGCGCGCGGATATTTGTTGAGGCTGTTTACATGTAATTTGCCCAAAAAAGTAGGATACTTTTTTTTTAAGGGTCGAAATACGAAAGGTGCACTTCTATAAATTTACCGAATTTTCTTCTCATTAATCGACGATTTAACTATATTATAGTTTCTTTTTTGTGATCTTTGCATGGTTTTGTCGCATTCAGAATTGGACTGGTCTAGTGGAGTATTCATCTAGAAAAAGATCTACCATTACTTTCTTCGGATGACAGTATATAGCCATGCCGAGTGGACCTTTATATTCTACCAGTTTCTATATATTTTTTTATTTGAACATTTAGTCAGAATCTTCTTTTAAGGGTAACTATCCTCGAGTCAGGTTATCCTGACAAACCCTTTTACAGAGAGACCGGAGACACTCGAGAGTGGTGTCTAGTAGACATTTAAACTTAAATCTTTTAGTGTGGGGGATGCGTAGACATTGAATACTTTTACGTTTTTTTTATTTTTTCAGTCAGTATCTCAGAGATTCCGTCTTAAATTTCCCGAGTTGCCTTCTGCGATCGCAACAACCTTAATCTGGTCCGATGATCGGCTGGTGTCTTGCCTGACAACTATTGCATTCTACTACTGAACGCCAACATTATTCTAGCCCGACAACTTGAAATTCTCGTTTCGTATCTATCATGGTCTTTAAGAAAGACAGTTTTACTACGTCAAATCTCACCAGCAATGGCAGGGTTAAGATAGAACTTTCTTTTGACGTTCAAAGATTTTCCCACGTTCAAATTTTCTAAGCCTGTTGGTCTTGACCATGTCTAACCCTAACCATGTCTAACCCTAACCATGTCTAACCCTAACCCTAACCCTAACCCTAACCATGTCTAACCCTAACCATGTCTAACCCTAACCATGTCTAACCCTAACACTAACCCTAACCCTAACCATGTCTAACCCTAACCATGTCTAACCCTAACCATGTTTAACCCTAACACTAACCCTAACCCTAACCATGTCTAACCCTAACCATGTCTAACCCTAACCATGTCTAACCCTAACCATGTCTAACCCTAACCATGTCTAACCCTAACACTAACCCTAACCCTAACCATGTCTAACCCTAACCATGTCTAACCCTAACACTAACCCTAACCCTAACCATGTCTAACCCTAACCATGTCTAACCCTAACCCTAACCCTAACCCTGTCTAACCCTAACCATGTCTAACCCTAACCATGTCTAACCCTAACCATGTCTAACCCTAACCATGTCTAACCCTAACACTAACCCTAACCCTAACCATGTCTAACCCTAACCATGTCTAACCCTAACACTAACCCTAACCCTAACCATGTCTAACCCTAACCATGTCTAACCCTAACCCTAACCCTAACCCTGTCTAACCCTAACCATGTCTAACCCTAACCATGTCTAACCCTAACCATGTCTAACCCTAACCATGTCTAACCCTAACACTAACCCTAACCCTAACCATGTCTAACCCTAACCATGTCTAACCCTAACACTAACCCTAACCCTAACCATGTCTAACCCTAACCATGTCTAACCCTAACCCTAACCCTAACCCTGTCTAACCCTAACCATGTCTAACCCTAACCATGTCTAACCCTAACCATGTCTAACCCTAACCATGTCTAACCCTAACCATGTCTAACCCTAACACTAACCCTAACCCTAACCATGTCTAACCCTAACCATGTCTAACCCTAACACTAACCCTAACCCTAACCATGTCTAACCCTAACCATGTCTAACCCTAACACTAACCCTAACCCTAACCATGTCTAACCCTAACCATGTCTAACCCTAACCCTAACCCTAACCATGTCTAACCCTAACCATGTCTAACCCTAACCATGTCTAACCCTAACCATGTCTAACCCTAACCATGTCTAACCCTAACACTAACCCTAACCCTAACCATGTCTAACCCTAACCATGTCTAACCCTAACACTAACCCTAACCCTAACCATGTCTAACCCTAACCATGTCTAACCCTAACACTAACCCTAACCCTAACCATGTCTAACCCTAACCATGTCTAACCCTAACCCTAACCCTAACCCTGTCTAACCCTAACCATGTCTAACCCTAACCATGTCTAACCCTAACCATGTCTAACCCTAACCATGTCTAACCCTAACACTAACCCTAACCCTAACCATGTCTAACCCTAACCATGTCTAACCCTAACACTAACCCTAACCCTAACCATGTCTAACCCTAACCATGTCTAACCCTAACACTAACCCTAACCCTAACCATGTCTAACCCTAACCATGTCTAACCCTAACCCTAACCCTAACCATGTCTAACCCTAACCATGTCTAACCCTAACCATGTCTAACCCTAACCATGTCTAACCCTAACCATGTCTAACCCTAACACTAACCCTAACCCTAACCATGTCTAACCCTAACCATGTCTAACCCTAACACTAACCCTAACCCTAACCATGTCTAACCCTAACCATGTCTAACCCTAACACTAACCCTAACCCTAACCATGTCTAACCCTAACCATGTCTAACCCTAACCCTAACCCTAACCATGTCTAACCCTAACCATGTCTAACCCTAACCATGTCTAACCCTAACCATGTCTAACCCTAACCATGTCTAACCCTAACACTAACCCTAACCCTAACCATGTCTAACCCTAACCATGTCTAACCCTAACACTAACCCTAACCCTAACCATGTCTAACCCTAACCATGTCTAACCCTAACCATGTCTAACCCTAACCATGTCTAACCCTAACCATGTCTAACCCTAACCCTAACCCTAACCCTGTCTAACCCTAACCATGTCTAACCCTAACCATGTCTAACCCTAACCATGTCTAACCCTAACCATGTCTAACCCTAACACTAACCCTAACCCTAACCATGTCTAACCCTAACCATGTCTAACCCTAACACTAACCCTAACCCTAACCATGTCTAACCCTAACCATGTCTAACCCTAACACTAACCCTAACCCTAACCATGTCTAACCCTAACCATGTCTAACCCTAACCCTAACCCTAACCATGTCTAACCCTAACCATGTCTAACCCTAACCATGTCTAACCCTAACCATGTCTAACCCTAACCATGTCTAACCCTAACACTAACCCTAACCCTAACCATGTCTAACCCTAACCATGTCTAACCCTAACACTAACCCTAACCCTAACCATGTCTAACCCTAACCATGTCTAACCCTAACACTAACCCTAACCCTAACCATGTCTAACCCTAACCATGTCTAACCCTAACCCTAACCCTAACCATGTCTAACCCTAACCATGTCTAACCCTAACCATGTCTAACCCTAACCATGTCTAACCCTAACCATGTCTAACCCTAACCATGTCTAACCCTAACCATGTCTAACCCTAACCATGTCTAACCCTAACCATGTCTAACCCTAACCATGTCTAACCCTAACCATGTCTAACCCTAACACTAACCCTAACCCTAACCATGTCTAACCCTAACCATGTCTAACCCTAACACTAACCCTAACCCTAACCATGTCTAACCCTAACCATGTCTAACCCTAACACTAACCCTAACCCTAACCATGTCTAACCCTAACCATGTCTAACCCTAACCCTAACCCTAACCATGTCTAACCCTAACCATGTCTAACCCTAACCATGTCTAACCCTAACCATGTCTAACCCTAACCATGTCTAACCCTAACACTAACCCTAACCCTAACCATGTCTAACCCTAACCATGTCTAACCCTAACACTAACCCTAACCCTAACCATGTCTAACCCTAACCATGTCTAACCCTAACACTAACCCTAACCCTAACCATGTCTAACCCTAACCATGTCTAACCCTAACCCTAACCCTAACCATGTCTAACCCTAACCATGTCTAACCCTAACCATGTCTAACCCTAACCATGTCTAACCCTAACCATGTCTAACCCTAACCATGTCTAACCCTAACCATGTCTAACCCTAACCATGTCTAACCCTAACCATGTCTAACCCTAACCATGTCTAACCCTAACCATGTCTAACCCTAACCATGTCTAACCCTAACCATGTCTTCAATCTAATGTAAATCAAATATCAGTGGGAGATGCAGACTGTCATAAACTACTAAATTTCGTCATGTGTTTATCAATTAAAATTTGTTAAAATTTGATCTTAAACGTTTGACCAGCTAGTATTTTAACTAATTCTCAGTGTCCAAATAGTATTTGAACTAATTCTCAGTGTCCAAATAGTATTTGAACTAATTCTCAGTGTCCAAATAGTATTTGAATTAATTCCCAGTGTCCAAATAGTATTTTGACTAATTCTCAGTGTCCAAATAGTATTTGAACTAATTCTCAGTGTCCAAATAGTATTTTAACTAATTCTCAGTGTCTAAATAGTATTTGAATTAATTCCCAGTGTCCAAATAGTATTTTAACTAATTCTCAGTGTCCAAATAGTATTTGAATTAATTCCCAGTGTCCAAATAGTATTTTGACTAATTCTCAGTGTCTAAATAGTATTTGAACTAATTCTCAGTGTCCAAATAGTATTTTAACTAATTCTCAGTGTCCAAATAGTATTTGAATTAATTCCCAGTGTCCAAATAGTATTTGAACTAATTCTCAGTGTCCAAATAGTATTTTGACTAATTACCAATGTCCACATAGTATTTAGAAATATTCTCAGTGTCCAAATAGTATTTTGACTAATTCCCAGTGTCCAAATAGTATTTAGACTAATTCCCAGTGTCCAAATAGTATTTAGACTAATTCTCAGTGTCCAAATAGCATTTAGACCAATTCTCAGTGTCCAAATAGTATTTAGACTAATTTCCAGTGTCTAAACGTTACTTATTAAAGGCTAAAAAGTTTTTCATTTTTAATTCATTCTTATGTTCAACTTTCAACCATAAAGATCATAAAGACACAGTCAAGAAAATTATGTGAGATGAATGTAGAATCATCCATGTTGCTATCAATTGAAAAGGAATTGTTAGATACTTTTGTGCAATTTATCTGCAGATTGGCACAGTGTTCTATTTAACACTTGTTTCTCGCAATATAGTGACCGGCATGCAATGCTCTATTATTATTTTAGAGGAGACGAGAAAGTGTACGTTGGGTTTTGCAGCCTCGTGACTTCTTTTATTTTGTCCGTTAGTTCTCACATTTCATGAGCGATGTTTCTGACAAAGGGGAAAGAATTGTTTTTTTCTGGGTCGGACTCCATCCATCTAACACTTCCCATTGGCTAGTCTTTGACCTTGAAGTAGTATATTTAGCTCCTTACATCAAGTGGCTTCATGCCTTGTCTGGAGCAATTTCGATAAAAAAGAATATCTATTAATTTGTTTACGAGTCATAACACTCCTCACGGCAACAATGGCATACGTTCGAAATGGACTATCAACTAAGTGTAATGTATGTCTTATTTGTTATCTGTTATGTGAGAGCAAGAATAAAAGATATATAGATATGCATATTTATTCTACTAACTACTCGTGTACGATACAAAAGATCAGCGACGAGTGAAGAATTTAATGGAGGTGCGGCTTCTATAATAACTGACGAGTTCG
This sequence comes from Sepiola atlantica, assembly GCA_963556195.1. Taxonomy (NCBI): domain Eukaryota; kingdom Metazoa; phylum Mollusca; class Cephalopoda; order Sepiida; family Sepiolidae; genus Sepiola; species Sepiola atlantica. The sequence continues at coordinate 3,707,268 of OY744524.1, forward strand.
CTTTTAAAGCTTCATTTTCAACTCAGCCGTTTGAGTGTTAAACTGAGGAAGTAAAGGTAGCCGGTTCAATCCCGGCTTTGGGCATCCAATATTTTTCTTGTTTATTATTGATCGCATAATTGTTGACTTCAACGATACAATAGCATATAAAGTATTTTCTTCTTCATCCTATATACAACAATTACTTAATTAGGATAACCACTAATATGCATTTCGGCTTATTTAAAAACAAGTAAGCCAATTCAGTAACTAGGCATAGACATGTCGGCGATTTGTGACTTTCATACTTTCCTTTTCACTCAGCAGCAAATGATGCCGTTTCTCATATACGGATGGCCAGAAATTATATAAAAAAAAAACTTTCTCCACAATTAATACCAATTTCAGATTGCCCAACGAATTTATTACTTTTACTTCGTAATAAAAAAATAATTAACAGAATACAAGATCTATTTTTTTAAATAATGTATTTGTTTTTTATTTTATTGTTTTGAACACTTTTTGGGGGGGTTTTGGTTTAAAATTCTTAATACATAATATTGTTTTTTTTATGTTTTCACAAATTGTTTTTTATTTTAAGTTTTAAACCTCAAAAACAACAATATTATGTCTGTATTAAGAATTTTAAACCAAAAACAATTTGAGAAAACAAAAAAAAAGTGTTCAAAAGAAATAATTTGTGAAACTTTAAAATTTAAAACAACAAAAAAACAATTTGTAAAAACATAAAAACAAAAATGTTATGTTTGTATTAAGAATTTTAAACCAAAAACAATTAAACATTAAACATTTGCATTTTAAAACAATTACTTATTTTTATATATGTATTTATTTATATGTACATAAAAGATATAACTTTTATGTACGTATAAATAAATAAATAAATAAATAAATAAATAAATAAATATGTCCATTAATAAGGCGACGGAATGCAGAAAATCCATGTAAGGGAGCTAACTCTCTCATCACTTAGGAAGTGACTTATACAAGATTTTATTTATCTTGAAATTTTACAAAAAGTTCACAGTGTAGTAAATTAATAAAATAATAAAATAAGATGTGGCACAAGGCCGAAATTGGGAGGGTGGCATTAGGTCAGCTGTCGTCCTCTAGATCTATTCTCTAAATTAGTTTCAGTCACCAAAATACCACATTCACTTTATGGGTAAACCCTACTTAACATTATCCACAATGGGTTGACGCTAGAAAACGGATCTGTTAAACCTGACATCGTAATATAGGGCAAAATGGAGAAAGTAGCAACCCTAGTTGAAGTCAGTGTTCCTAATGATGCAGGATTAAACAGGACTGAAAGGGAAAAGATTACGAAATACCAAGGTCTAATGTACGACATGTAAAGAAACTGGAATCTTAGGGAAATCTCCATCATACCAGTAATCATAGGAGCAACAGGACTAATGAAAAAGAATTTCAAAAGCTATCTGGCGAATATACCCGGTGAACCGAGTGCAAGAGAGATACAAACAATTGCACTTAAAGGGACGCTTAGAATCTTAAAAGGATCTAAGTGCCGGTGAATGTCTGGCATCCGGTAGGATGCCCCATCCCCAGCAAAAACAGAAAGATAAGAAAATTAAAATAAAAGAGAGAAAAAACAACAACAAAGCATAACTTATTTTAATATCTTATACTACCAGAATGCATTTCGGTTTATTCGTAAACAATTCAGGAATTTTAATTGCAAAATCTGAATGATAAAAATGAGCGCCCGGTATAGACAGCTAGTTATATGAGAGAGGGGTGGGAGATCGGGTTAGATTGTTATAATAAGTAAAAGTGAGTTTGTAACGCTAGGTAAATATAAAAAATAAACTTCAAAATTAGTCTCTTTCTGCTCGCTATGTATCCCTCTTTTTCTCTCTACAGTTATGGGTAAAATAGCATTACGACTTGTGGCAATATTCCCTTTTGTTTATAATAGAATATTCCAATCTTTTAGTCTTTCCTTTATTTATTATATTCTATTGTTAATAAAGAAAGATAGTGACAGAAGCGAGACTGATACTAAACTTTTGTTTGTAGCTGTCAATGAGAATAGTGAAAGGGGGTTTAGGGTTAGGGTTAGGTTAGCCTTTAATGTAGCAAACAAACTATTAATACGTTTTAACAACAAAAAGTCATTTAATTAGCAATTTTCACTCAGCAGCAAATGATGCCGTTTCTCATATACGAATGGCCAGAAATTATATAAAAAAAAACTTTCTCCACACTTAATACCTATTGAGACTTGTCCAACGAATTTATTACTTTTTTTCCGTAATAAACAAATAATTAACAGAATACCGGATCTATTTTTTTTGATAATTTATTTGTTTTTTATTTTATTGTTTTGAACACTTTTTTTTATTGTTTTCTCAAATTGTTTTTGGTTTAAAATTCTTAATACAGACATAATATTGTTGTTTTTGAGGTTTAAAACTTAAAATAAAAACAATTTGTGAAAACATTAAAAAAAAACAATATTATGTCTGTATTAAGAATTTTAAACCAAAACTCCCAAAAAAGTGTTCAAAACAATAAAATAAAAAACAAATAAATTATTTATTATATTCTACTGTTAATAAAGAAAGAGAGTGACAGAAGCGAGACTGATACTAAACTTTTGTTTGTAGTTGTCAATGAGAATAGTGAAAGGGGGTTTAGGGTTAGGGTTAGGTTAGCCTTTTATGTAGCAAACAAACTATTAATACGTTTAAACAACAAAAAGTCATTTAATTAGCAATTTTTCTTAAAAACGTTATTTATTTTTCATGGAAAATGTAAAGACTAAAAAAATGAAATTCTTGAAATAAAAAAGCATTTTTTTAAGCGAAGCGAGGAGTGCGTTTAGCTTTTACATCTGCTTATAGAAATTCTATGTCAGCAATCATCTAAGTAAAAAAATGCTTTAAAAGGAAGGTATATAAAATAATACTTAGCTAAGTTTTAAAAATAAAAGTGTCTCTCTCTAAATTTTTTTTTCTTGTTGATTGATGTGGAGGAGGGCGAAAGGAATTACAAATATATAATTAGTAAAATAAATTATTCCAATTTCTGATTTGTTTTTCCTCAAGACATTACCAGCAATAACTCATCTAGCTACCAACTTTCCTTTCTTCCTCCATGCCCTAGCTTCAGGGTTTCTTTCAAAGAATTTCTCACTCGTGGAACACATTACCACAAGGTTGCTTCCTGCAGACTACAACATGGTCGTCTTTAAATCCAATATCAACAAATGTCATAAACTGTCCTCATAAGTATTCAAACTTTGTTTATTCCATTTATTATTTTCAATTGTCTCTTAATGTTTTTCGTTCAACTGACAGTTCAACTGACAGTTCATCCATCTCATTAACTCATATCCTCGAGTGGCCTTTAGTCTTGATAAGTGGTAACTCATTGGGGGGTCTATGCCCAACTTGCCTACCAAGTTTCACTCATGAATGTCCCACCGTCACTTTTATAGTAGTTCAATGATATGCGGGGGACACTTTGGTGAGTGTCTCATCAGTCGGTGTAATAACGGTATGTGAGCATAGCCTTATTTAGAAGTTGGAATATATTTTGGTAATTCATCCTTTATTTTTAAATTATTTGAATGAATTAGGATTAAATTATCGAAAACAATATTGTGTGTGTAGAGAGGCATACAGAATAAAATCTAACATGATTAAAAGATATAGATATGCAAATGTATTTCTGTTACGGTGTTCTGTGTTGAATGGAGAGTACTTTCTACTGTAGGGGGTAGTCACTCCTATTTTCACGCTGAAATTACTATTCAAAGAGAAAACGGTTGAACGGGTAAAATATAGGAATAAGGATTAGATTTCATTATACTTATCGGTTCGACAGAGTCAGTTCGAGAGTCTCCGTTTCAAATTGTATTACATACAATTTAACGTTTTTTTTAACGTTTTAAACATTTTTTATTTAACGTTTTTTAATTGTTTTAACTTTGTATATTAATCAATATATAATTCATTTGTTTTTTGATAATGTCCCTTGGTTTGTTCATTATTATATATATTTTTATTTAAAGAATGTGGTCATCTCGATAGACTTGCATGTCTCTTTGATCCCCTCTTGTAACTCCTTTAAAAAGGTTTGTATTAATAAAACTATCAGACAATATCTCGTGTGTCTGTGTGTTTATCGTCTATGCGTAACTTTTATGAATACAAATTTAAGTTCTTTTTTACCCCAAACAAGGCAGCCGCCACTGCAGACGTAAGGGATTACTGAGAAAAAGAGTGAGAGTTTGGGGAGGGTCAACCTAAATTGGGAGCTGTGTAGCGAGATGTCTGTTTACATTAGTTTTAAATTTCTGCATATCAGTACCGTCAGGAAAACAGGGAGCGGGGAGAGAGTTCCAGAGTCCAGCAGCACGAGAAAAGAAGCTTTTGGAGTAGAAAGCTCTTCGGAATCTGGGGACCTCCACAGTGAATGGATGGGATTTGGCAAATTGTCGGGTTGATCTAGTGAATTTACGTCGTGGGGGGGGGGCAAGTATTATTTATTTGCTATAAATTGAATATTTATTGAAAAAAAAAATTAAGAGAAATCTAAAACAAATGTTTAAAAATTTTATTCTTAAAAAAAATGCAAAATATAACTAGCTTCGTATCACGTAAAATTGAAAAATGCTTTTCATTTTTTTTTTTTCAAGTGTATTTTTGATGACTGCTTTCAAGAAAATTTTCATTTCTATATTAATAAAACTATCAGACAAAATCATGTCTGTGTGTGTTTCTCACCTGTACGTAACTTTGATAAATACACATTGAATTATTTTTTTTTACTATTAATCTAATATCGATTAAAATCAAAAATAAGGGAAAACTAGAATGAGTGTTTTAAAATCCTTTTTTTTTTAATATTGTAAACACCTTTTGACTAGGATTAAAGTGTAGAATATGTTCTGATACTACACTTTATCTTCTCTGTCCTTTCTCAGTGACAAAGAAATCCTTCTAGACTGAGACTATTTTTATTTTTCCCCTCTTTGGAATTCACTGACTGGCTGTAGCCTTGCCCCTTAGGGGTCTCACGGATTGGCTGTCAGCATCACAACCCCTACTCCCTTAGGGGTCACGTGAGTCAGCCCATAAAAACGCTTGCACGCTGTGTCCCGGCCTCTTTTCGACCCACCTTTTGAACCTGGTAAGATCGCGGCTGGATGCTTCTGAGACAAAGCCCACGACGGCAGTTGCAGAGAGCCCCCACTCGTTCCTGTTACCAACCATCTTGGACTGAAGTCTCGACAAGAGCCAGAATGGAGGCGGGCGCACGTGCAACCTGTTACCAGAACTCCCACAAGATAAGTTCGCGAAGCACGTTTTCGCAAACCTAAATGAACTTCCCCCTTTGTGAACTTTGAACTCACCATTTGTTGTATATATTTGCCCTCATTTTTTTCTCACAAGTTAAACGGTTTTAAACTTATATACGATTGTTGTTGTGTTCCTTCTCACAAAAGCTATTGCCTGTTTCTATTTTGCACTTATCTACATAATTGTTATTGCATTCTCACGTGCGAGAATTGAACTTTCTTCCAGGGATATTTAATCCCAACACTGTCCTTGGTCAGTGACAAAGAAATCCTTCTGGACTGAGATCATTTTTATTTTTCCCCTCTTTCAGGAACTTGATTTTACTTACATTGAAAACCGATCTTGTGTCTATCTGCCCTCGTGGGGGGGGGGGTAAATAAAGACTATATTTTGAATTATTTTTATCTGAGACCTCCACTCGTCAATATATCTCTACCCGCGTAACACAGAGTAGATTCAGTTAGTATTAGATTATAATAATAAAAATTAACTAGTTGTTTGTAATCACTAAAACATTTATTATAGTTACCAAGGATTGTTAACCTAAGAACGACCGAAGACAGTGCTGCCTTTGACGGTGATTTTGAAGAGGGTAAAATTGTTAGAATAAATATGTGAGAAATAAAAAAAAAACATTGAACTAGAGAGGGGAGTGAAAAAGTCGAAATATTTACTATGGAAATGCTTCGTTCGTCCAACAAAACATCGTTATTTAAATGTTTATATTTATTTCTGACGGGCCGAGAAATCGAGAGAGAGAGAGAGAGAGACGGGGGTATATATAAAGAGAGAAAGACAGAGAGAGAGACGGGAGTTGGGATAAATACTTATGTCTATAAACATACCTATGTGACGGTCGATCGCTCTATGGTTGCAATGTGAAGAACGCGTGCGCCTGTCGTTGTAATTATGCGAATGTGTCTATTAGCAATCTTCGTACATATGTTCAGCTGTCTAAACGAGTTACTCGAATGTCTTTTTGTCGTCTGTTTGTTTTGTTTTTTTTTGTTTTTTTGTTTTTTGTTTTCTTATTTCAAAAAGCAACCAAACAACAACAAAAATGGAGAAAAGGGGGAATACGAACGCTGAAACGACGAAGGTGGCTGTACAAAATTAAAAAAAAAAAAAAAAAAAAGAATTCAACGGAAGCAGACGACAAAGAAGACGCTCGTGTGGGCGATGACTTTATCGATGGGAATAAAAGAAAAAAGAAGCCAGAAACGAAAAGGGATTAAAAGTGGGTGAGAATCATAACAAAATCGTGAAAGTATTGAAATAAAACGAGAAATATCCGTCTGACATAATGTTATGATCAGCTTGTAAAAATAAGCGTTGTTTGCGAACTACATATTTGAGTGCTTTTTCACAATCACTCCGCCATGTTAAAAGGCGTCTTATTATTTTTAAATAGTCCGGTGTTTGGCATGGGTTTCTTAGAGTATTTGTGTATCCAGATAACAAAGAAGTTGTTTGTTTGTTTGTCTGTTTGTTTTCGTTAATTTATTTTCTTAAGTTTGGTATGTTTATGTACCATTTGTAAAACACCAATTGAGTAAGATTCGCTGGATTTCAATTTTTTAAGACCCATTAAACTTTAAACATTTTCTAGAATCAAACGTAAGCAATAGATTTTGATGAAAATTGGAATAAGGATTCTAGACATTTATTAGTATATATCTTTATCTTTATGAAGTAAAATTTATTTAAGCAGATTTGAAAATAATTGATCAACTTTCGAATTAAAATAATTAATTTAGAAGCATATATACTTTTATTTGCACCTAATCTCTCTCTTTATAAAGTTAGGTATGTTTATATTTTCATATATTTGCATGTACATGATTCACTCCTAAACTAATTAACCGATCATTATGATTTTTTTAACATAGCTGTTAGACGTAAAAGGTTCAAATGTGGGCTATATTTAGTTTCACGCAAGGGGGTAAAAAGCCTTAAACTTTAAACATTTTCTACAATCAAACGTATGCAATAGATTTTGATGAAAATTGGAATAAGGATTCTAGACATTTATTAGTATATATCTTTATCTTTATGAAGTAAAATTTATTTAAGCAGATTTGAGAATAATTGATCAACTTTCGAATTAAAATAATTGAGAAGTATATGTACTTTTATTTGGACCTAATCTCTCTCTTTATAAAGTTAGGTATGTTTATATTTTCATATATTTGTATTACAGGATTCACTCCTAAACTAATTAACCGATCATCATGAATTTTGAAACACACCTGCTAGGCGTAAAAGGTTCAAATGTGTGCTATATTTAGTTTAATTTTGTTTTATGCAAAAGAGATAATAAAAAGGAGGTAGAGCCCTTTGTGAAAAGTCAGACACCTCTGTTTTTTGTTAAATTTTCACAGTAGGTATTAGACATCAATTAATAAATATTTCTTAAATTTCAGTTTGTTTGGAGTATTTTAAAGGGTTTTTAGGGGACATAATATGGGCACAATCTTCCATTTAAAAAGTCAAATATTTCATATTTGCATTGAATTTGAGCCATAGTCATTAGACACCAACTAAGCAAGATTCCTTGAATTTCAATTTCTTTTTAAGACCCTTAATCTTAAGCCTTGAATTTGAGACACGTGTTACATTCTATATCTGTTGAAATCAAAGAATCTTTTTGTGCTCAAAGTTAGATATCTTTATATTTTCATATATTTGCGTGTACAGGATTCACTCCTAAACTAATTAACCGATCATTATGAATTTTGGTACATAGCTGCGAGGCGTAATGGGTTCAAATGTGGGTTATATTTAGTTTTATGCAACGGGGGTAAAAGGAGAGTGGAAGCCCTTCGTAAAAATTAAAATACGTCCGATTTCTGTTACATTTTTACAGTAGGTATTAGACATCAATTAATAAATATTCCCCAAATTTCAGTTTCTTTTGGGGTATTTTAAAGGGCTTTTAGGGGCCATAATATGGACACAACTTCCGTTTTGAAATTTAAAATATTTCAGATTTGCATTGACGTTGATCCATAGTCATTAGACACAATTTCAGCATGAATTCATATTTCTTCTTAAGACCCTTGAAACTTAAGCCTTAAATTTTAAACCTTTTCTAGAATCAGAATCATGTAATGGATTTTTATATAAAATTGGAAGAAGGATTCTAGACATAAGATTTAATAGCAATATATCTTGATTTGATATTAGTAAGGGGACATAAAAGTGGTGCAAAACTGTTCTGTTCAGAGAATTAATTATATATATATATATATATATATATATATATATATATATATATATATATATATATATATATATATATATATAAGTGTTTTTTTTAAATAGAGCATCATTTACTATACAGCTCTAAAAAAATAGTGGTTACCATAATACCGAAATTAAATATAAGAAACAGGACACTAATAATTATAATTAAATATAAAAGAAAAAGAAATATAATCTACTATACACCGCCCTACAACCAGATGCTAAAAACTAAACTGGGCAAAAAATTCCTAAATCTGATTGAAAAACATTTCCCGTAACCAATCCCCTGCATAAAATATTCAATAGAAATAACCTAAAACTATCCTACAGCTGCTGCGAAAACCTAGAAATGATAATTAAGGCACACAATAACAAAATACTGAAAGAGAACAGCACAGAGGAAGAAAAAAATAACAAATTACATAAAAAGTGACAAATATAGCAAAAATAACACTAAGAACAAAAATATAAACACTACAAATAGAAATAAACAAAACACTAATAGTAACCACCCGAATAGAAAAAGTTAACAATGAAGAGAAAAGATTTAACTGCATAAACCGTACACTTTGTCCACTACAAAATAAATGCCTAACCAAAAGTATTGTATACCAAGCCACAATATTTGCCAAGGAAAGACCGAATAACAAGAAGTACTACGTCGGTATGACCTCCCTAGATTTTAAAACCAGATATTATGACTACAAAAGCACATTTACAAACAAACAACGTCGAATTAAAACAGCAAACCACTATTTGGAGCTCAAAAAAAATTGACGCTCACCAATAATTGAATGGAAAATAATACGACAGGCCAGTACATGTAGAAATTTAGACGTCCGTGTAGATTATGTCTGAATGAAAAATTTTAAATCCTAAACTTTAAAGACTCCCAAAATCTATTAAACTGTAGAAGTGAGATAGCAAACAGCTGCCTGCACAGAATAAAATTTACCTTAGGGTAACGATACATAAATAAATAAATAAATAAACTAAACTAAAAACTAACAATTTAAAAACTAAAACAAAAAAAGAAATACAAGGAAACACGTGTTAAAATAAGTTCACTCATTATATTGACACAACCAAGAAACAGGATATAGGCCACTCTATACAAAACAGAACAGGATATAAGAAGTAACACTAACCGGATCTTTGTTCGTGGGAAGCCCAACGATTGGCCGAGAGAACAACAAAGAATCTGATTGGTTAACTAGCTAATCATGTATATAAAAAACGGCAAAAATAACTGAAGATTCCCCCCCCCCGGGGGATGAAACGCGGGAGCCTCTGTGTAGCTTAATTGCCATAAATATATTTTCATAGCTTACTACCTAACTCTACTCACGTATCGAGCACTGTTGAAGTAAATACTGAAAATTGATACATAAAAGATTATATCTCCTTATAACATTTTATGTGGATACATGAAATAGTAATATATATATATATATATATATATATATATATATATATATATATATATATATATACATAACCTAATGTCTGTTTGTGTGTTCCTTATACAAAGAAAGGTTAGAGAATCTACATAGCATCTAAAAGTGTATTCTTATGCAATATTAACCGCGAATAGATAATTGAAATATTCCCAATCTTTAATTGTACCCCTAAGGTGGGGTGGGGTGGAGTTTGGAATTTGGAAAATAAAACACTGTAATTTCAATGCATTCCTTTCGGAAATGACTCGACATTTACTTTCAAAATTATTTGACGTTTCTTAAGCTTCTCTCTGGAATATGGACTGGACTTTGTCGCCTTTTCTATTTTGCTGTGTATGGCCCCGGGCAACTCCGCGTAGTCCTGCTAGTATATATATATATATATATATATATATATATATATATATATATATATATATATATATATATAATCATTTATATATATATATATAATCATTTATATATATATATATATATATATATATATATATACATACTTGACTAGTCTCTGACGTCTGACAATATATATGTATGTATGTGTATATATGTGTATATATATATATACATATTTATTTAATTATTTATTTATTTTTTTTTTTTTTTGATGTGTTGATATTTTTTATATTTATAATATAAAACTAAAAATAATACATTAATCACCTATATAATAATGTAATGGATTCGTCCAAACACTTTAAAATGCAGCAAATTTTTGTAAGTAACGGATAAATTTTATTAGACAGACGAACAACACAGGTAAGGGAAATTATTTTTTTTGTGTGTGTCTTAAATAACTAATATAAGTTAGCAAAACATTTATATGGAACAAAACGTAGATTTAGTATAAGGAACGTTTATGTTTTTGTCTTTTAAGGAAAGTGGGGTCTGATCAACTCTGCTGGGAAGCAATGAAATTAAATACTGTCTTGTTTTTAAATTCCCGAAACAGTTTTTCATGGTAAACTACTGATGATCCCTTAAAATAGTGTTAGAAACAAACTAATATAATAACTGTAAAAAATAAATTGACTTACATGAGTGATTTTCCACTGAAAGACTTGGGACTAAAAGTTATTTTTTTTTTTAATATAGTTTTAATGGTTGAGAAACTTCCGAAACTATATATATATATATATATATATATATATATATATATATATATATATATATATATATATATATATATATATATATATACATATATGTCTCGGAAGTTTCTCAACCATTAAAACTATATTTTTAAAAAAAAGTAACTTTTAGTCCCAAGTCTTTCAGTGGAAAATCACTCATGTAAGTCAATTTATTTTTTACAGTTATCAAAAATGAGTCTCAAAAATGTAATTGTCTAATTTGATGCTTGAATAAAACCGCAAGGTTGAAATAAATTATTGCATCGACAATCATGTAATTTCGTGTTATTATATTTTACGTTATATATATATATATATATATATATATATATATATATATATATATGTATATATATATATATATATATATATATATATATATATATATATATATATATATATATACTTGACTAGTCTCTGACGTCTGACACATCGAAAGATTCGTCGTATCAACTTGATAATTGTATTCCCCGCCCTGATTGACTCAGACAGAGAGTTGTCTTCCACAATAACTGGCGAATATAACCAGTTTTAGACATTTACATCGACTTGAATTCTTGTTATCTGTGTTTTCGCCCAAGTGGTCTTTCTGATGTCATTTCTGTCATTTCTGTCTTAATCTACGATTAAATGAGACTTTGCTTTCTTTTTTTTGCGAGATTACGTGTGAACACTTTTCAAATCCCAGAGAAAATAGAACAGTAGGTGATTAGATTTTAATTTAACTTTTCTGCGATTTTTATTTATTTTTATCTTTAAATTTTTACTCATTTGTCATTTTATATTTTTACTCATTTGTCATTTTATATTTTTACTCATTTGTCATTTTATATTTTTACTCATTTGTCATTTCATATTTTTACTCATTTGTCATTTTATATTTTTACTCATTTGTCATTTTATATTTTTACTCATTTGTCATTTTATATTTTTACTCATTTGTCATTTTATATTTTTACTCATTTGTCATTTCATATTTTTACTCATTTGTCATTTTATATTTTTACTCATTTGTCATTTTATATTTTTTACTCATTTGTCATTTTATATTTTTACTCATTTGTCATTTTATACTTTTACAAAGTCACTTTAGTCCTTTTAGTCTTGAATTAATGAACAACATGTTATGTGGTCTAAGAAAGCTGGATTGCCTTGAAACTGGGGGATCATTTTACGTTGAATTCATATGCGAAACTGATCTCCCAATGTAAAGCCTAAAATAATTGTTTTTCTTTC